>JAPDVR010000016.1:13599715-14112215 GCA_026230005.1 Gila orcuttii | reverse complement strand
ATGCCACAGTGAAGATGCAATTAGGTTAGTTACTATCAAGACTCTTCCTCTATACGATAATCGAGGAAGTAGCCATTTCCGGTTGGACAAACATACACACATCTATTCTATTATTCCATCCCAGTTTTTCGTTTTATACAAATCTGAACCTAAAAAAAAACTAAAAATTGAAAACCATCTCTACTCCATTCAACATTTCCATGCAATTTTGGTATAGAACTTGTGGTTCCGCACCATAGAGCTTCACTTTTCCCCCAATTTATTTTGGATGAAGAAGCCTTTTCATAGCACTAAATACAACTTAATGTACTTTGTATATCTTCGTTATCCTTAATTATCACTCTGAGGTCATCAGCATAAGTAGAACGTCCCATGGGTTTATTAAATGATCCTTCAATATATAAACCCTTTAATGAAGTTCTTAGTTTACACAATAATGGTTCAATGACTAAACTGTAGAGCTGACCCAAAAGTGGGCAACCCTGCCTTATTCCCCTTCAAACTTTTATAGGCATACTTAACCCTCCAGGCACTTTTACCATGCATTCTGCTTTTTCATAAAGTAATCTAATCCATGAAATAAAACCATTCCCAAAGCCATATTCACTTAAAACATCAAACAGATAAGAATGATCATTATTCCATAATTCCATGATTTCCATATCATACAGCTTAGGATAAAAATCGACAACAAATTTACTCATTTCAGATGGGTCATAAAATTAATCGCCACTATCATTTCTTAAACACAACATTTGTTTCTCTTGACACACTTTTCGTTCTAAATTAAAAAAAGATGTTGGTCCATCAATATCTCTAATATGAGAAAAATGTGCTCTAATAAAGGTTTATTTTTACTTTTTCATGTAATAAGTTTTCTAACTGTAGTTTTTTTTTTTCATATAGAACATTTTGTAATTGATTTTCATGTCTTTCCAACATTTTATTTTCAATTTTCGAGAATCTCATTTTCAAGTTTAATCATATTTTCCATTCTTTTTGAGGAATAACAAGTATATTGTTGGCATAAAACTTTAATTTGGGTTTTTCCAACTTCCCACCACTGTATAATATCTCTAAAATAATTTTTGTGCATCTGCCATGTCTGCCAAAATGAATTAAAATTTGCACAAAAAACAGCATCATTTAACAGCTTCTTGTTAAAATGCCAGTATGAACCTACTTTATGTTGTTTTGACAATACACAATCTATTGTAATCATTTTATGATCTGAAATTATATTAGGGATAATATTAGCATTATAGACTTTATTCCTTGAGTTATTTTAAATATAAAACGATACTCGGTTACTAACGTAACCTCGGTTCTCTCTAGAAGAGGGAACGAGTATTGCGTAAGCTAGCTTACGCTACGGGTAAAGTAATCTTTGCTCGAGATATTGAAGCCAAAAATTATCCTTCATTTTGTATTTATTGCCAACGCAGTGCAGCAGCCAGCAGACTTAAGCGGGTCGCACACCGGACGCGCAGCTCAGCGCCGCGCCACGCCACGTCTAGGACAACTCTCACCTGAAAATCCGATAACATCAGCAATTTTCTGATTTCTGTTAATAAATATAAAACTAAATATATATTGCAGCACAGGGTGAAGTCCGTATATACATTAACTACGATTTGAGACACATAAATGTAAATTTAATATAAAAGTATGTAAAGGGCACCCTGTGGCGCGGCAGGATTTTGAACAAGGTCTTGAGCCGTTGCTGGGCGCCGCGGACAGGCGCCGCCGGTGTGTGTACTCTCATAGAGAGTAATGTGTTCGAATTTAAAAGACGTGACGCGGCGCTGAGCTGCGCGTCCAGTGTGCGACCCCCTTTAGAGCAGGCCATCTTGCGTGCTCAGTGGCTGCCCTGCGGCAATTGCTGCAACCTACTATTGAGCCTCGCGCGTGACGTCACATCCATTGAGGGCGCTTCGCGCCCTTACGCGTCATAGCCCGCCAAAATGGGGGTGGCTTAGCGTTAAAAAGCCAGGCTCGTAGGCTGCGTCACTGGTTTCATCAGCTGAAGCGAAAAACGCTCGTGGCGCCTGCACGGTCAGGTTACGCAATACTCGTTCCCTCTTCTATCGTTGAACCGAGGTAACCGAGTATCGAGTATCGAACCTCTCGTATTGCGTAAGCTAGCTTACGCTACGGGAACCCATTGTCAACGCCGTGCGCGCCCAGCCTCCACTTCATGAGTCCCAGGGATTCCCGGGGAACATAGATAAGTGGGAAACAGGTGGCCAGCAATGCGGGCCAGCACATGTTATAAGCACATATAGGGTATACAGAGCGGCGTTGCCAGTCCATATAACTATTCAACATATAGTGCAGCTCAACCAGGAGAGCTAACGTCGCGTGAGAGTAGTCTGCGCATGATAATCTGGGCAGGACAAACACACCGCTCACACTGACAGAAGTCTAGCCTGCAAGACGGGAACTTCCAGGTTATAAAACCTAACAAATGTGGACAGAGAGGCCCAGCCTGCCGCCTCACAAATGTCATGAATGGAAATTCCGCTGGACCAAGCCCACGACGAGGCCACGCATCTGGTGGAATGCGCCCTGATGCCCAAGGGGCATTGCAGACCTTTAGACTTATAAGCAGATGTGATAGCTTCCACTATCCATCTGGACAGGCTCTGTTTCGCTGCGGCTAGACCCCTGGTGCGCCCACCGAACGAGACAAAGAGCTGTTCTGAACGCCTGAAAGAGGTGGAGTGCGTAATGTAAACCCTCAGCGCCCTGACGGGGCAGAGGAGATTCACATCACCCTCACTATCGGATGCTGGCAGAGCCGAAAGAGAAATGACCTGCGCTCTGAAGGGGGTACCCAACACTTTAGGGATATAACCATGTCTTGGCTTGAGGATGACTTTAGAGTCATTTGGCCCGAACTCAAGACACGCTGCGCTAACAGATAGCGCGTGTAAACCCCTCACATGTTTAACTGATGACAGAGCTGTCAGAAAAACGGTTTTGAGCGAGAGGTACTTTAGGTCCACGGAGTCTAATGGTTCAAAGGGGAAAGCATTCAGGGCCTCTAGGACCAGTGAAAGATCCCACATGGGAACCGACGGGGGTCGCGGGGAATTCATCCGTCTAGCTCCTCTAAGGAAGCGAATGATGAGCTCGTTCCTTCCTATTGACTGGCCGCGCGTCGACACAGCGAACGCTGCGACGGCCGCCACATAGACTTTAAGCATGGATGGGGACCTGCCCTTATCCAACAGCTCTTGAAAGAAGTTAAGCAACCCCGGGACCCCACACATTCGTGGGTCTAGATCTCTATCAGCACACCATTTGGAGAACACCGACCATTTAGACGCGTAAAGCCGCCTCGTAGAGGGAGCTCTGGCTTGCGTAATCGTGTTTATCACTCCTTCTGGCAGTACAACGGGTATAGTGTTTGTGTGTAGGGGTGAACACTGGGACGTGGGCACCTTTTCTACACTTATGACACCATCGGCCTGAGCCGGATAACCAGACATTATACCCTTATAATGCATTATTAAGGAGCACCGGGCGTTTATTAGTAAGCGTGAGCGCTCGTAAGCGGGCACGTAACTTACATTCATAGCCACGGGCAGAATAGCCTCCGTGTTCCGATCGCCACACTTTGTGGGCTCGTAAAACTGAACCGGAAGTATGGGTGAGGCGCGCGCGCCCCCAGTGCTTGAATACGGCAGCTCACTGACAGCCATGGCTGGCTGTTTCACATGTGACGTCCCGATTGCTTGAACGGGGAACGTTTGAGATAGCTTTGTGATGCGCGAGCAACGCCGGGCGTTTATTAGTAAGTGTGAGCGCTCGTAAGCGGGCACGTAACTTACATTCATAGCCATGCGTGCCCTTGGATCTCGAATACGGCGGCTCGCTGACAGCAATGGCTGGCTGTATCACTTGTGCCATCCCGATTGCTTTGAATGGGACTGACAGGGCGAGATGTTTCAATGGTGGTCTGGCCGCGGCGGACTCAACCATCTTTTGAGAGATTTGTCTTGGTCGCCGTAGCAACGGCGGTTGTGTGCAGGCGAGCGGGTTGTATTACCGGCTCGTTGGCTGCCGAATACGCCGCTGCAGTAGCTTTTGTAGCCTTCCTGGAACGAGGAGGAGGCGGAGTGATGAGAACTCGACCACTCCTCGCTGTCCGATGTTAGGATGGAACAGCTGTCATCTAGGTCCGTTCCTTCAGCTTCGTCCCCTGAGGCGGCGGCAGTGCGGGCCGAAGCCGGCAGCTGCGCGTCCGCGAGGGGCGGAGAAGGAGAGAGAGAAGCAGGCGGGATGTAACGTAATCCGGCGAGCTCCGGGGTGACAGTATCCACAGCGATGGCCTCGAGTCGAGCCCGCAGGGTCGACTGCGGAAGCGCTTCCCATGTTCCGGGCCCAGGCAGAGAGCGCAGATCACATGGCGGTCTCCGGCGCTGGGCGGGGCTCTGCACGAGCCACAGGAAATGCGAGGCATTTTTAGAAAAATGCCTCGCGCTCTTTTAGAAAGTGAGTGTCGCAGCGGCGAACACAGAAAGCAATAGCATTAAAAGGATATTCGTCGCCGGATGGCATAGCAGGCACGGAAGGCTGAAGGCGGCAAAAACGGCTGGCTTCCTCAGGCTCTTTCCTCTGCTTGTTGGTCGCTGGTTTTAACGGCGGCGGCTTCTCTCAGAGTCCAGCGATACGGAGAGCTTCGCTGAAGATGATGAAATCAGTGACGCAGCCTACGAGCCTGGCTTTTATACGCTAAGCCACCCCCATTTTGGCGGGCTATGATGCGTAAGGGCGCGAAGCGCCCTCATTGGACGTGACGTCATGCGCGAGGCTCAGTGGTAGGCTGCAGCAGTTGCCGCAGGGCAGCCAATGAGCACGCAAGATGGCCTGCTCTAAGTCTGCTGGCTGCTGCACTGCGTTGACAATAAATACAAAATTAAGGATAATTTTTGGCTTCAATATCTCGAGCAAAGATGACTTTACCCGTAGCGTAAGCTAGCTTACGCAATACGAGAGAACCCCTAAGAGAACCTATCTAATCTTGCAGCATAAATGTTTCCTTCTGAAACCTTCACCCAAGTAAACTGTTTTAAAGAAGGGTTTTCAGAGAAGGGTTCCCGAATCTCCTCTAGTCTATTTTTATGCAGACAAGAGAATATTTTGTGGCCAATATCACCGCATTTAAAACACCGTAAGTTTTCAGTGCTTGCATATAACACATAGGAACTTTCTCCATCATTTACTCTAAACGACGCTTCTAGAGTTTTATCCTAAGAATTTAAAAACATGTGAACTTGTCATGGCTAGTACATGGTTTAAAGCTTTATTTTTACACTAAAGGTACCATCTTAACTGGACTACTAATTTCCCAAAACGAGACAATTCTTTGACGATCACTTTAATTTTAATAAATGGAGGGATGTTTGAAATTTTAACTTTTGTAGCCAGTGCATACAACGGAGTTGTCGGCACAAACATCCCCTTCAAAGCCCATTTTCAATTATTTGATTGACAAGTTGTTCAGTCTTAAAAAAAAAACATGACAGCTTTATTCATGCGCGAGGCTGAATTTATATTTTTGTGACCAACCTGATCACCGACTACAATCAACACGTCCTCAATCTAAGCGGTTGGCTCCGGTACACACCTAAACCTATTCCAGTTAAACCAAGATCGTTCCACCCGAGACGCCATGCGGATGCTGAAAAGGCCGCACGGGAAAAACTCCCTAAACTATCTTAACCTTGCCAAGAATAAAGGAAAAGAAAAATTAGAAACGCTCTCACACACATCCACTCACACAAACCCACTCAGAGAGACAGAGAGAGAGAGAGAGAGAGAGAGAGAGAGAGAGAGAGAGAGAGAGAGAGAGACTATTAACAATGTCTATTAAAGAGTCTATTTTATTAGTAATTTGCTGGGCAACTCAGAGTGATGTATGTGTGTGTGCGCTTCAGTGAAAACAGTATTTTAATATAAAACTGTGATTCAACTCACTTAGAACTACCTGTGCATTTAACAATTTTAATGAACACACTTCCAGCCAATCAGAATCGAGTATTCAGACAGACCATGGTATAAATAAAATGTTTATTTTAGGAGCATTTTAATACTTAGTTAGCATAAGTGCATTATTGAAAATTGGAAGCAACATGTTTTCTTTATATCATCATGCAAAGCCTACACATTTGCACATGCAGCATATGGGTTTGTACGCATTAAATAAATATAGCCGCCTTTGTATATTACAATGGGTGTCCTTTCTAAGGGGATTGTTGTATTTGGGATTTTTGCAATCAAAATGACTAAAAACCTCTGGCATGTTCTACCATTAATCCCATGGTGTGGCCCTCTAGTACAGACTTTGTCTCAAGCCAGTTTGGTATGAGATAGATGCACATGGTTTCCTCTACAGTGTTATTTTTTCATCATGTGATTGTGAACTTACAGTTTTAACGATCCTGCCCATTCTTTTCTTGTCTCTCATTACCATAGTAGAAGTGAGTGAACTTTCCTCGTCAGACTATTCCCTATTAACTCCAGAATCTGTGTGAAAATCCCAGGTGGTCAGTTGCTTCTGAGATGGTGGAGCCTCGACCTCAAGAACCATTTATTGTAAGTCTCCTACATCATGCATTCTCTAACTGAATTTAAACTGAATTTCAATTAAACCCCTCAACCTCCTCTGCCTCCATTATAACTTGAGATTCTGCCATATGACAAATATACGAGTTCAATGGCCACCTAGTATTGTGCATTCAACATACTGAGATATACAGTATACTCTCACTTTCTCTCTCTTGTCCTCGCTTATACTGTTGAATAACAGCTGGAGGTGAGTGGAAATATGTTTAATGATGTTATGTGATTGACAGGTGGGGTTACGGTGTGAGATGTGGACTTGTGAAGGCACAACCGCTGTGATATAAATTCGAAGAGATGAAATCAGCTCTAAGCAAATTTATTCATGGTTTAATCAGACATGTTATTCACTGATAACCTACTTTCTCCATATTAATGCAGAAAAAGAAAAGAGATGGCTTTAAAAAGAGGGTGGAAGGAGAAAAGAGGGAGGAAGGAAAGAGGGAGGAAAAGGAGAGGGAAGAGGTTGAGAGAATCAGGCGGTTTTATTCCTCATTTTCCTTCATGTCTGGGTAAGCAATCTGGTCATGCAGTGGAGCCATCCATCATGGTTATAGTCTGTGAAGAGAATGTCTGAAGCTCAGGGTCAACGCTCTTTTTCTTTCACTCTCTCTCTCCTGTTCTTACCGGGTTAAAAGGTGTAATGCTCCTGTGCTCATGGCTGCGGTGTCGCCTAAAAAAATCCATCCATACCCACACTTCTACTTGTGAATGTACCACATTGCTGTGGTACTTTCTAAAGGCCATGTCTTTCTCTACGTCCTTATATGGCGTCAATGATGCTGAAGATTGAAGTAGGCAGTTGTAAACGGTCACCATTACCACTCACTTTGTGTCTACATTGTGTCAGAGAACTGAATCTGCACCCTGTCACCTTGAATGGACCACCTATCTGCTCACATATACACACCAACACACATCATCACACAGGGTCATCATTTCTAAACCCCCATTAAATATCCCACCTAGCTGGACTGACAATGAATCATCTATAGACAATTAATACATCATTTTAAACCTCAATTTTATTCTGTCTCTCACTCCTTTAATGGTGTTTAAATGGTTATTCATCTTCACATGCACACGTTTACATAGCTAAATGGAGATGTGCCATTGACTTCTTTTGATATATTGTAGAGTTAATTATAATTACTACTAATCCTTACCCTACACTAAAATATTATGAATTTTATTTAGTTTTATAATGATTTGTGATTTAAATGATTTGTTTTATGGTTTTGTTGTTTCTGTTCTTTTTTATGCTTTTTTGTTTTGTTTCAGGACCTCCCTGAATGTTGCAGAGGTACTTTCTGTAAAATTTAGCTAACTTCTGGAGCCAAATTTGTCCCTAAAGTATAGCAAACACACAAATGTGCCTCTCAGGTACCATGTGTAGGGTATCAGCCCTCAGCCAAGTGCGATTAACCCGTTGGAGTGTGTTTAGAGTAGTGTTCATGAATAGCTCCCTACCAGACTGCAACAGGGATACTGTGCACTGGATGCAAAAACAGGGCCTTCCGTGTGTTCTTAAACATATAAATTGTTCTGTTATGCTTCTAAGCCGCCCTGGTTCTCACCTCCTTCCCTGCGGGGATTCACTTGTTTTCTCTCTTTTTTGTAATTGTATGCACCATTGGACAAAGCTGTTGACATATTTACACATTTTCCTAGTGCAAATGTTGAAAGAAATCAAGTAAAGCCTCCTATTATTTTGATTTGTGTCAGACAAAGGAATCCCCCTGTGTGTGATAGACCAAAGATATCATCTCTGTAGGCCCGATGTGCATGTGTGTGTGTGTGTGTGTGTGTGTTGGAACGAGCCAAAGATCCTTCCTGATGGAGTCTCAGAATGTAGCAGAAGAGGCCTTGGTAAAGAAATGGTTGCACATCTAAGTGTCTGGGGATGAATATGAATGCATTACAAATACAGAGAGAAAAATAAACAAAAGCAACAGGAACTGATGTGGTTTCACAGTTTGCCTCATTCCTCAAGACCTTACAGTGTACTGGATTGATCTCTTTCCCTCGTTCCCGCTCTCACATTTATGACTCATTTTTCTGTTGAAGTCTGGGTTTACTCCAGTCTTTCGGTTCTGGCCTTTTTCCATAACTACAAAATAAAACGTGCCTTTCTGCCTAGCAGGGGTGTGCCGCTCTTTTGCTAATATGGCGGTTTAATGGGGCATTTGTATGTGGAGGACTCAGGGTGGTGATGAAGGATGGACTTTTGCTGGAGAAGTTTTCACAGCCGCCTTTGTCTCGTAAAATAACCTTAACGTCGCTATAAACAGCCACTCACCGCAAGGATCAATCCTCCAACCACAAAATTAATAGAGCAAAGCACAACCTGTTAAAAAGGAGGGGTAAGGAGAGAAGAGGGGACAAAGGAAAGAGTAGGCAAAGAATGGAGAGCCGTGACGACCAAAGATATTGAATTGGACCTTCCCCCCGAATATTCAGATTAGCAGTCATCAATAATTCTGTTTGTAGTTTGACCATTTCACACACTATTGCATTTGTTTCCCTCCAATCTTTAATATGTGCTTACATTCTTTATAGTGTATAGTATATACACACACACATATATATATATATATATTAGGGCTGGGCAAGTTAACGCGTTATTATCGCGTTAACACATTTATTAATTAATGCCGACAATTTTTTTATCGCACGTTAACGCAGTTTTTTTTATTATTATTATTTTGAAAGTCCGTTGCTCACTGGCTCTGAATACACATAGGCCTACAGTCAAACCATGATCACAGGAGGGGTGGGATGTTGGTCCGCCAGCAAATAACCCACCCAAACAAGCAGTGGAGAGAGGCAGGTTCTCTCTGGTGAACAGTTAAAGGGTTGCGCTCCACGAGTGAATGACAGGCGCTCTATGGATAGTACCTATAAAACCTATAGATAATAACTATTTAGATTCTGGAAACTCACTAACAGCGAGCCGAGGATCAGTCTCTCTTCTAATGATTTGTGCTGCGCGTCCTTTATAAAAAGTTATAGACAATTCAACTTCGGCAACGAGTGGGCGCGGGCGCGTGCTTGAGGCGAGCATGACCGCAACAGTTTCACAGGAACGCACCCGCTTTTCGCTGCACCTTGTGCTCGACCACTTCACCTCACTCTTGGCTGATTTATACTTCTGCGTCGGACTTACGCCGAAGACAATACGCTATAGACTACGCGTTAGTTTTCATTTATATCTCTGCGTCGTTGTCCGCGTTGACGCGCAATTATACATGCAGAGGGAGCATGTGAAACCCGGGGAGCGGTTCTAGCAATCACAGCGCTTGCGGTACGCGTAGAATTGACGTTAAATTTTTGGAGAGGTGCACGTCAGGGTACGCCGAAGTGTATGCGCGCTACACAGCAACAGCGTGAGTATAAAGTATAAATTGTTTTTTTTACTCCGTTTAATGTAATCTTACGTGGGAAACCATGGCATGACCAAACCTAAGCTACTATAAGTAACGTTGGTCGACTTATATAGTAGTGATCATGACCTCTGACTACTACATAGACTGTTTCTGCTGCTCCCTGATAAAAGATACCTGTTGATACCTGTTCAGAAAAAAAACAAGAAAACTGGACTCGTTTTAACAAACTAGATAAAAGGTAATGCCCTGGCAGTGGCAAATAGCTTTGTTTAAATATTTGATTTGATTACATTAATGTTTAAGTTGAGATTTGAGATTACTGTGTAAAGGGAATACTGCTGGTATAAAAGCACCTTATTTGTTTAAAGTTATTGCACTTTTGTGTATATAGCAGTACATTTAAATCAAAAGTGCGCAATACACTACTTTAGAAGTCATTATTCAATTTTGCGCATAACAGTGCGATTAATCGCGATTAATCGCAAGAAAACCATGCGATTAATCGCGATTAAAAATTTTAATCGTTGCCCAGCACTAATATATATATATATATATATATATATATATATATATATATATATATATATATATATATATATATATATATATATATATATATTCTTTTTTTTTTTTTTTTTTTTTATCTGCAATTTCTCTCCTGCTGATCACATTTAAGTGCAGCTAAGGGGTTGATTAGATTTTATGATTTTTTATGTGCTGAATTAATTCCTAAATTGAATAACTTGAGGCCTTCCACAATGGTTTTCTCTCATAATTTAACAGCATTTCCTAAAATAATCCCCTACTTGGCTGAGGCCCCCTTCAACCTAAACTTTTTAGTTATCTCCAAAGAAAAATCTTTAATTGTTTTCATAATTTAAGATTTGTGTAATATTTAAATTGCTTATTTTTAGTGCTGTCAGATTAATCGCATTTAACAGAAAAGTTTGTAAATATACTGTGTACACACACACACACACACACACACACACACACACACACACACACACACACAGACACACACACAAATACCAGGGTTCCCACAGTTCCCTTTCGTTGTCACTCTGAGTTACGTCGGATGACGACGAATGGGGTTTCACTTAGAAAGCCTATCAACTTCGAGTATTACAAAACGAGCCAATGACAAAGAAATGCCATGGGTCTGCGGAATTTGCATGACGTAACTCCGCCCCACCTCGTGGGTATAAAAGGAGGAAGTCCGCAACAGGAGTTTATGTTTTCGCTTCGGAGCCAAGTGTATTCTTCTCTCCACAAGCCATCTCTGAATTGTCAGCTTTACAAACGAGTACCTCGAGTGTTGGTGTGACGGTGATCTACGGCGAGCACGTGCTTCCTGCTGATCTGTTGCAGTGGTCTGCCAGTCGGTGCGTGTCTCCCCGGGTGATTCAACCCTTGAGTTTTCGCTCACTAAAAGAGCTCGCACGCGGCACGTCTTTTTAAAGACGGCTCGCCCGTGCATTTAAAAAAAAAAATGAATGGTGCGGCAGCTTGGTATCGGACTCTGATGGGCACGAGCGTTGTCTAGTATGTTTGGGCTTGATCATGCCGGTGAACTCACATGAGTGAGAGTCCCCTCATCCACCCCCCGATCTTCGGCTGGTGGCCAGGGTGACCTGAGGGTTTCGGTCTGGAACAAGGCGCCGACTATGTGTCCGCGACCCCAGCCCCCCTCTTCAATGACGGTGCCCGCTAGTGAACAGGTGATTCCCACGGGTCTACCCTCTGGTGGCCCGTGTGTTTCATTTGAAGCTACAGAGGATGATATTGTGTAGCAGCTTCACTAAGTGGGTTTGATTTTCCTGGAAGTGACGACTCGTCGAGTCTGATCCGGAGATGACGGCCATGCTTTCCCAGGACGATTGGTTTTTGGTAAGGCCGCCGACCCTCGTCCACGGCAACCCCAATACCATTCTTCCCGGACGTGCATGATGAGATCAGGGACCGCTCTCTGATCTCATCCGCCTTTCCTCCCTCGTTGGGGTCGCTGCCCGTGGGTACACTGGGGTTCCCCCGGCTGAACGCTCTGTTGCGATGCTATGTGTCCTCAGAGTGCTTCTTCTCGGCGCAATCCTTAGCACCCGTCCGTGGCCTGTAGTTTTTCGTCTACGCTTGTGGCGAGATCCTATAGCGCCACGGGACTGGCGGCCGCCTCACTGCATGCCATGGTCATTCTGCTGGTCTACCTGACCCAGATGCTCATGGACCTGCACGAGGGCGGGACTGACCCAGGGCTCTTCACTGAGCTGCGCGCCGCCACTAACCTTGCTCTCCGAGCGACGAAAGTGGCCGTACGCTCCCTGGGTCAGGTGATGCTCACCATTCTGTGGCTGTACCTGTTTGATGTGCTGGATGTCGCGCGGACCCGTCTGTCCGACATTCCCATATCCCAGGTCGGCCTCTTCGGCGGTGCGGTTGAGGGCTGGCCCAACAGCTTTCAGCCGCCCATGAGCAGACTGACGTTGATTCTGTCCCGATGGCCCCGCCGTCCGCTCAGATCCCTCGGTCTGCCCACCGCCGAAGGCGCCCTCCCGCGGCTCCCACCCCGCCCGTTCATCCGGGCCGGCTCTGGAGGTCGTGGCCGGACGCCACAGCCCTCTCCAGCCCCGCCCCCCGCTACACGCCGGGTTAAGCGGCGCTTCTGAGACGGGCTCCTCGGGGATGGAGCAGGCTGAGGTTGACTCTGTCCCGACGGCCCCGCCGTCCGCTCAGGTCCCTCGGTCTGCCCACCGCCGAGGGCGCCCCCCCCCGGCTCCCACCCCGCCCGTTCACCCGGGCCGGCTCTGGAGGCCGCGGCCGGACGCCACAGCCCTCTCCAGCCCCGCCCCCCGCTACACGCCGGGTTAGGCGGCGCTCTTGAAGGGCTCCCCAGAGATGGGACTCAGTTCTTTCCAGGAGTTGGTAGCAGGACCTCTCCTTCCCTGGTGGAGGGCCGGGGAAGAATCCTTATTCTCCAAGAACTGACTCTCCCGTCTCTGAGCACACAGAGTTTGCGGACGACACAGAGCGCCGCCCACAAGCCGTGCTCTCCTCGTCCCCCTCTGTCCCAGAGGTGGTTGACACGGCGTGCCGTCCACGGACCGCTTCGCCCCTGTCCCCCTCTGTCGCCAGACCCCTGGCAGAGCAGGCCCCCGCGGGACGACCAGCCTGGTCCTCCCCTGGCCCCCTCTGCCAGGGCGCGGTGCTAACTGTGCCCCCACACCGGGCCGCTATGCCGTCCACGTCCGGGCCAGTTACTCCGCTTCGCTGCCCCTCCGGGGGGACGCCTGTCGCCCGCATGATCCCGCTGGTTCAGTTCCTGGGAGCCTGGTTAGAGCTTCCCCGTCTGTCCCGCGCGTACCGACAGGCTCGGCTATGCGATTCATTTCGCACGGTCTCCTCCCCGCTTCAGGGGAGTCCGCTCCACTTTGGTCGGTGGCAATGCCCCCATCATGAGAGCAGAGATTGCCACCCTGCTGGCGAAGGGCGCAGCTTACGAGCGAGCGCGCGCAGTCACTGCTGACTTGCCTGAGACATCTCAAGAGCAAGAGTGCGGTTCCACTGAAACATTTTCAGAGGCTCCTGGGGCATATGGCATCTACAGCCGCGGTCACGCCGCTCGGATTGCTTCATATGAGACCGCTTCAGCTTTGGCTTCGCAACTGAGTCCCGAGGTGGGCATGGCAACAAGGCACGCTCCGAGTACCAGTTACTCCGACCTGCCGTCAGTTCCTCACCCCGTGGTCGAACCTCAGTTTTCTCAGGGCGGGTGTCCCCCTGGAACGAGCTTCCCGGCATGTTGTTGTCTCAACAGATGCCTCCACCACGGGCTGGGGCGCCATGTGCAATGGACATGCTGCTGCGGGCTCCTGGACAGGACCCCAGCGGCTATGGCATGTCAATTGCCTCGAGTTGTTGGCAGTACGTCTTGCCCTGCACCGCTTCCGGGCGTTGCTCCGGGGTCAACACGTGCTAGTCCGTTCAGACAATACCGCCACTGTTGCGTACATCAACCATCAAGGTGGTCTACGCTCCCGCCGTATGTCACAACTCGCCCGCCACCTCCTCTTATGGAGTCAGAAGCATCTGAGGTCGCTTCGAGCCATTTTCATTCCCGGAGTGCTGAACTGTGCAGCCGACGAGCTCTCACGGCTTCAGCCCCTCCCTGGAGAATGGCGACTCCATCCCCAGTCGGTTCAGCTGATTTGGGACCAGTTCGGGGACGCACAGATAGATCTGTTTGCCTCTCACGACTCGACCCATTGCGCCCTGTATTTTTCCCTGACCGAGGGCACGCTCGGCACGGATGCACTGGCGCACAGCTGGCCGCCGGGCCGCAAATATGCGTTCCCCCAGTGAGCCTTCTTGCGCAGACCTTGCGCAAGGTCAGGGAGGACGAGGAGCAGGTCATTCTGGTCGCGCCGTATTGGCCCAACCGGACCTGGTTCCCCGAACTCGTACTCCTCGCGACAGCACCTCCCTGGCCCATTCCTCTGAGGAAGGACCTTCTTTCTCAGGGACGGGGCACCCTGTGGCACCCTCGCCCCGATCTCTGGAGCCTCCACGTGTGGCTCCTGGACAGCTCGAGGTAGGTTTGAGTACCCTTCCACCAGCGGTGGCGGCTACCGTCACTTCCGCTAGAGCGTCGTCCACGAGACACGTCTATGCGCTGAAGTGGAACCTCTTCGTCAACTGGTGCTCTTCTCACCGAGAAGACCCCCGGAGATGCTCGATCAGCGTTGTGCTTTCCTTCCTTCAGCTAGGGTTGGAGCGAAGGCTGTCTCCCTCCACCCTTAAGGTCTATGTTGCCGCCATTGCCGCACATCATGACCCCGTCGAAGGTAAGTCGGTAGGGAAGCACGACCTGGTCATCAGGTTCCTGAGAGGAGCGAGGAGACTATATCCTCCTCGCCCTCCTCTCGTTCCCTCTTGGGACCTCTCAGTGGTTCTAACTGCCCTGAAGAGTACTCCCTTTGAGCCTCTGCAATCAGTTGAGCTTAAGTTCCTGTCTATGAAGACAGCGCTCCTGGTTGCACTGGCCTCCATCAAGAGGGTAGGGGACCTGCACGCATTCTCCGTCTACGAAACGTGCCTGGAATTCGGACCGGCTTTCTCTCACGTGATCCTGAGACCCCGGCCCGGATATGTGCCCAAGGTTCCTACCACTCCCTTTCGGGACCAGGTGGTGAACCTGCAAGCGCTGCCCCCGGAGGAGGCAGACCCAGCCTTGGCACTGCTCTGTCCAGTACGCGCTCTTCGCGCCTATGTAGACAGGACGCAGTGTTTCAGGACCTCAGACCAGCTCTTTGTCTGTTATGGTGGGAAGCTGAAGGGAAAGGCTCTCTCCAAGCAAAGGTTGTCTCACTGGATAGTGGACGCCATTGCCTTGGCATACCAGCAGCAAGGTCGACCGTGCCCCCTTGGTGTGACGGCCCACTCCACCCGGAGTGTGGCATTCTCTTGGGCTCTAGCGCATGGCGCCTCGCTAACAGACATCTGCAGAGCTGCAGGCTGGGCGACACCTGACACATTCGCCAGATTCTATAATCTCCGAGTGGAGCCAGTGTCCTCTCATGTACTCGCTTCAACTAGCTAGTACCGGACCCGCTCAGGTGTCTTCGCTTGCTCGCCATTCCACTCCACGGACTGGATACGTACGATATTCTCCTCAGGTGAGCTTCCCCGAAAGCCCTGAGCTCCTCCAGCACTCCTGACGTCGGTGCCAGTGTCTCTTGCCTGCGCGTCGGCTAGGTGCCTCCCGTGTGCATGGTCCCTCCCCTGAGCGACCCCCACATGTGTATTTCCACTGTAAGCCTCTCTGAGCATGTGTCTTTCCCTCGGCAAGCCACCTTGCCACCCCTGGGGTTGAAATATTCCACCTGCGGCTGGACACCCCAGTGTTCCCCATATGCATCCTTCGGGTCATATGTGTATTCTCTAAGTCCCCCCCCTCTGGGTTGGCATTAATTGCATACTTCCCCTAGCTTGGGATATGCTTCCCAGTGTACCTTGGTATTCCTGTGTTAAATGGAGTCCTTCGTCCAGTCTATGACAGGGATCTCGATTTACGCAGGGCACTGGAAGACAGCTGAGAAGGTGGCGTGATTAGACTGGTAACCCCATTCGTCGTCATCCGACGTAACTCGGAGTGACAACGAAAGGGAACGTCTACGGTTACGTATGTAACCCTCGTTCCCTGAGTAGGGAACGGAGACGTTACGTCTGCCTGCCACTTTCCGCTGTACCGCGGGGATCGCCTGAGCTCAGTCTTGGCTCCTCAGCGAAGAAACATAAACTGCTGTTGCGGACTTCCTCCTTTTATACCCACGAGGTGGGGCGGAGTTACGTCATGCAAATTCCGCAGACCCATGGCATTTCTTTGCCATTGGCTCGTTTTGTAATACTCTAAGTTGATAGGCTTTCTAAGCGAAACCCCATTCGTCGTCATCCGACGTAACGTCTCCGTTTCCTACTCAGGGAACGAGGGTTACATACGTAACCGTAGACGGTCCTTGAAATCCTTGAAAGTTTGTGAATCTGAAAAAAAAAAAAAGTCAAGACCCTAGAAATAAACAACGACAAACAACAAACAAACATTTTTGAAAATAAGCATACATAGATACAGTTCCTTGAAAGTGCTTGAATTTATTTTGTTTCGTTTTCTGTAAAAATTCCATATTATTCCCTCCGGTTCGCTAATGTGTTATTTCGGCAACACTTCGTGGCCTGTACTAGTTTGCTTGATTTACGTTGGTTACATGCATTTATGCTTTACGTTAAGTGTTTCCCGTGTGAGGTACTTTGTGTTGTACTTTGCCATGACGTTCACGCGCGCAAAACTGTAACAATGTATCTTACAAGGTGACACGATGTAACCTTTCTCTCACTTGAAATGTGTCCCCAGATTAAGTCCTTGAATTTGAGGGTATTAGACCTGGAAAATCCTTAAAAAAAAAAAAAGGTCCATGAATTTGAAGTTAACCAAGGTGTGGGAACCCTGACACACACACACACACACACACACACACACACACACACACACACACACACACACACACACACACAAACAAACAAACAAACACACACAATTTTTCACATTTTGTTATTTTGCTGCTCTGTTAAACTATTTTTTTTTTCTTCACATCAGTCTACACTACATACAACATAATGAAAAAACAAAAAACTTTGCCCGTTTATTAAAAAGGAAAAATGGAAATAAGTTATTTGCGTAAGTATTCAAACCCTTAACTCTTAACTTTACAGCCTCAACTCTTTTGGTGTATGATATCATGCAACAAGCTTTGCACATCTGCATTTGGCCATCTCCATCGATTGCTCAGTTTGGCCAGGAGGCCAGCCCTAGGAAAAGTCCTGGTTGTTCCAAACTTCTTCCATTAAGGAGTATGGAGGCTTCGGGCTTCTGTGAACATTCAATATAAGCAGAATTTTTTTGTAGTCTTCCCCAGATCTGTGTTTTGATACAATCCTGTCTCTGAGCTCCACATGCAGTTCCTTTGACCTCATGGCTTAGTTTTTGCTCTGATACGCATTTTCAGCTGTTAGACCTTTTATTGAGAGGTGTGTGCCTTTCCAAATCGTACCCATTCAACTGAATTTGCCACAGGTTAACTCCACTCGAAGTGTAGTAACATCTACAAGCAATATTGGAATGCTCCTGAGCTAAATTTCAAGTGTCCCTGAAAATGGTATAAATACTTATGCAATGTATTATATAGATATATATATATATATATATATATATATATATATATATATATATATATATATATACAATTGCAAAGTTATCACAATTGTTTTGTGCTTTGTCACTTGTGTACAGTGTAGATGAATGTGATTTTTTTTAAAGTAGCAGCAACATAAAATATTACATAAATACAAAAATGTGAATACTTTTGCAAGCCCGCGCCCACGTGTGTGTGTGTACATGCATATTTACAAAAGTGATTAATCATGATTAATTAATTTGACTAATTTATGATTAACATAATTGTTTTTATTAACGATAGCCACACTTATAAATTTGCAATTAGACTTTATTTATCAGTTCAGGTTTTATGCTGACAATTGAGATTTTACTAAATAATCAGGTATACATTTTAAAATATATATTTTATGCCCCATTAAATAGCTTCTGTGCTCCCGTTGTACGGTTTTAAAGAAGCTTCCCCAGCACTGACATCCATGACACCTTTTATCCAATAAATATCTAAATATCATATCCAAAATGTTAATGATAAAAGTAGCAAACATCCACATACACATTTGTATGGACCTCCTGCTAAAAAATGCAATTACACAAAGTGTGTGTGAAATGTGTCACCTTTTAGAGGTCTTTCTTGTCGTCTTGCAGGATAGCATGCAACATTCTTGCCATTTATCCACAAATAGTCTTCAAGTTTATCACAAGACTTTCCCTCACTAACATGCTTCAATTTCTGCTGGCCAGGATTTCACACTTAGGGGAGGCTTTCATCTGTCAAATTATTATCATTAGAATTTGTTTCATGCTGAAATATACCAATGGTGTAGACATGGGCAGCCTGCCTAAGCTAGTTTCGTAGCTTGCAGCATATTCGACCTGAGAAGCATTTGCTCTGGAATCTCATGGCGCTTTTCCACTGCATGGTATGGTACGGTTCGGTTCGGTACGGCACGCTTTGGCGCGGAACGGTTCGGCTTGCTTCGCTTTTCCACTGCGTGGTACGACTCGGCGCGGCACGGCTCGGCTCGGTTCGCTTTAGCTCGGTTGCTTTTCCACTGCAGTTAGTACCGCTTCAAAGTGGGTGGGATTATGACTGATGATCGTTATAGTTTATCCGCTCCTCGACAGTCGACAACCAACAAGGGGAACGTCTGCGCTCCTCGTCCACTGACCATGATTCAGCCATTTCTTTTTTGGAAGTTATTTTTTTTCAAGCAAATCAAGCAAGTAGTTTTAAAACAGGTGCTACAGCAGTGGCTGTTTACTGGCTATTTAAATCTAGCGGGTTTGATGTCTCGCAAATACAATGACGCTAGTGACGATTCTGACTGTCTGACCAATCAGTGATCTACAGTGCTTCCACGTCACATTTTAGTATCGGTACGGTATGCTTGGAACCTCAACAGAGCTGGTACCGTTTAAAGCGAGCCGAAGCGAGCCGTACCGTACCGTACCATGCAGTGGAAAAGCGCCACAAGTGAGCCGAACCGTACCGTACCGTACCATGCAGTGGAAAAGCGCCAAAGTGTGCCGTACCGAACCGAACCGTACCGTACCATGCAGTGGAAAAGCGCCATCAGTGAAGCCTTTATTATGGTTGATGACAATTTAGCAGAATGCCATTCCAGTGGCGTTAAGTGACATTGACCATGGGTAACAGAGCCACAGGTGGCCTAGTTATGCTTTTTGGACCCCACAGAGCAAGATTTAAAGCTCACTTATTGTACATAGACAGAAGAGAACCTTTTAGATAGTGGCTGATTGTAATGATATACCATGATGTCATCAGCATATGCTTTCTTTGAAGTGGCCCCTCAACATTTACCACACGAAAACTTGAAATCGAAGTGCACAGACAAAGCATATGTGTGACTTTACGCCTACTTGGATGAGTATGTCCACACACACACACACACTCTCTCTCTCTCTAGAGAGCATCTGGCCCTGTCTGAGGCCATGGGCCTATCGATCGATCCACTGAGTGCTATTCCTCTCCCTTAAAGGAGTGCCATCTCTCTATTTCTTTCTCCTCTGTCCCTACTTCTTCCATAACAAAGTGCAGGCCCAAGGGGGAATCTAAGAGCCGAGCGGTCCGTTGACATGCTCACACGTCTGCCAGAGAAGAAGCTCGCTGATCAGAACGTATGATCACCTCATTCAACCATATCACAGTGGCCTTTAAAAAGCTCCCACATTGACCGCAGACGTACCATGCTGTAGTGCCCAGTCTGTCTGATAAAAAAAGAGGATTAACAAGGGAAGGGGGAAAAGTTATTAAAGTTGAAAGGGCGTTTTATTGTTGAGAAAAGTAGTATTTCTTGGTAAGCCAAAGAAAGGTGATTCTGGAGACATTTATTATTTTTATTATTTATCATAATGTAAATATGTCTGTGGAGAAAAATAATGTGTGATTTATTTTTTTGAGAATTTTAATATTTTCGAATGAAAAAAGAAAATGTGTTGATAATGACTGATCAACATTAAAGCCTTTAAGGCAATTACGCTCACTCGGGAGTCATTTTGGAAATAACACTGGCAACCGTAATAGTAAAATAGTTGGTCAATATTGTGTTTAATACCATGCATCAGTGCAGCAATTAAAATCTAAAAGCAATATCATCATAAATTTAAGGCCTGTTTACACCAAAGAACGATAATTAAAAAGATAACAATAACTATATTAGTTCCACACCAGCGGATTCATTTTCTGTTTATTGAAAGCGAGCTCTGCAGTTTTGTCATCTGCCACTTTAAATGCTTGAGCTCTTTATTGCAGGATTGATTCTGATTGGCTGTCAATGTTTTTTATCATTCATCAGCTGGAAAAAAAAAAAATAATTCTGAAAGTGATTCCAATGATATTGTTTCTCTGTGGCGTTATCGTTATAGTTGTGGTGTGAACTCTGCTATTCTTTTATATTTAGAAAGACTTTTTTCAGAACTACATCTTTATGGTTATCATTAATCGTCCTCTGTGTGAACGGACCTTTAGCTTCTTTAGTTTCTTTTAAAATTCAGACTATAGTCCAGTTAATGTGCATGTGTTTAACTCCATATGTTCAGTGTTATTTTAGTATAATTTATACACTATTAAAATATTTAATAATATTTTGAGATTTCATGTTTTTATATTTTCCTGTTTTCATTTTAATTTTAGGAATTTTATTTAACTCCCAAGGTAACATATTGCCCACTATAAATTATTTTCAGTTGAAAACTACTGGTTGGCATGTACAGGAGCTTGGTCCTCAACAATTATAGAAGAGGGTTGATAAAAGCTTGCTATGCTTGATAAAGGCTTATGCTACCTGTTGACTTCCTTATATAATCAAATCATGATATCATGCTACACTCCAGTTTAAGATGGTCTAAGATATCCAATGTCATCATTCTACACTCAAGGTTGAGTTGTCCAAACTCAAATGGTCCATATGTCTACTGTCTGTAATTTCCCCAGTTGAGAAAAACTTTCAGCTTACCTGAAGAGCAAGTCTTTGTTCGTCCTTCATGTTCAGCTCAGTTTTAAGAAGGTACTTTATCGGTGATCTATCAGTGCTCACAATCACTTCACTGGATTAGCATCAGGCTTACCTGAACTGCCACTAAGCCCTCCAATCACGGCTCTCCGCACCATCAGTTTAGTTTCCAGCAGGAGTGGTGTAGTCGCTCTAACTATTCAGGCCCTGCCATAAGGGGAGCTGCTCAGATGTGTAGGATTTTCTTTTTAACTGGTCGTTTAGTCGATGCTTTATAGCCAGCGTGATTCTGACCTTGGTAAAAGATTGATCTTCGTCTTCAGAGGAAGCCAAGTCTGCCCGCACCGAGAACAGTAGGCTCATATTAGAATATGAAAAGATTTTCTTATTCTTGGAAAACCAACAGAGATTTTTTTTCCCTTTTCTTCTTTTAATTGCCAAAATTAAAAGAAAGGAAAATGACATCAAAGGAAAATATAAGTGATTTGCATGTAGATGTTGAGAGAGCGACTTTAATGTGCTGCTGTGGCATTTATTTATTAAATAATGTTTTTGAAAGCCCTGCGCGAAAGCACACTCTTGCGACCAGAAAACGATTTTAGACAGCTGCAATTAAAACACAGAAGAATTAATTATAGTCAATAAGGATTTTATGGGAATCAGCTAGGCAAGATTGGCTCTTATTTCAAATCGCTCACGCTCACTCTAAAGCTCCCCAGTTCGGTTTTCTGCGCCTATAGAGCGGCATCTGACAAAGAACTTCTCGCACAGGAAAAGACAGAGACAGTTGCGTAATACTTATGAGAGACATGAGACTTTAACAATCACTCCTGTCCCTATATGAAAATGGTCTCTGCTCTGGTAGATTAAAATAAGCTCTGCCATTTTTGTGATTATCGTCATCTTAGCCTGTCATTCTCTGACCTCTATTGACATTTATGACTGTTATATTTTATATATGTGGATATATTAATGTAATTTCCTTATACAAGCCTTTTAATTTTTTTTTTTTTTTTTTTTTGCAAAGATAATTTGATTTTCATTGATCCCTGCACTTTGTTAGAGCAGCTGTAGGATCTATGTTCCATCGTCGGGCTAAATCATCGTCCTCATCAATATCACTAATGCGGTGTTGATCATCACGGGAACAGCCTGAAATAAAATCATAAATGCATGCGCTCACCCTTTTCCCTCTGCATGTTAATCCAAGTGTCATGTTCTCAAAGGATGACACTTTCATTTCTCAATTGCAAACCCATGCTCTGTTTAACATTGTGAATCATTAACAGATCATTTTACAAATCACCTTGGTGACCGGTTGTCACAGTTACCTGCTGTGTTGACCCAGCTGTGATTGGCCTCCTCTGCGTGCAGGGTAATTTAATATCCAATCAGGTAATAGGCTGTATTAGGGACTAGGCTTCTGTAAATCAGGCAGGGGGCCTGCAGCCAAGCGGGGGATTATTTAAGGAAATGCTGTTAAATTATTAGAGAAAACCATTGTGGAAGGCCTCAAGTTATTCAATTTAAGAATTAATTCAGCACATAAAAAAGATCATAAAATCTAAACAACCCTTTAGCTGCACTTAATATGTGATCAGCAGGAGAGAAATTGCAGAGAAAATAAAAACATAAATGTATATTATAAATCTTGAACAAATTCATGAGGTGTGAGTAAATGAATAAAAAGGCACTGTAAATACTACAACTTCGATGCCGATTGATTGACAGTAGTAGGCCATTGTTTGCTGCATTTGAACGTATTCGACCACAAGACCATTTTTACTTCCAATGCAATGTTGTCACATGCATTTCTGACCATCTTCATGGTTGAAAGTGGATTGTTCAGTGTTTTTGACCTCATCCACATCTGCATTAAAAGGACAGTTCACCCCAAAATGAAAATGTTGTCATCTCTTACTCACCCCCAAGTTGTCCCAAACCTGTATGTATTTCTTTCTTCTGTTGAACACATACAAAAAGATATTTTAAAGAATGTTGGAAATTAAACAGTTGATGGTAGCCATTGACTTCCACAGAAGGGAAAAAAAAATACTATGGAAGTCAATGGTCAACTGTCTGGTTACCAACATTCTTTAATATACTGTATATATATATATATATATATATATATATATATATATATATATATATATATATATATATATTATGTGTTCAACGGAAGAAAAAAATCATAGTTTGGAACAACTTGAGGGTGAGTAATTGATGACAACATTTTTATTTTGGGGGTGAACTATCCCTTTAAAGTGTATGTGTGAAACGTGTACCTCTGAGTTGGGGATTCGTTACGTTCAAGTCAGAAACCAAATGCGGACGAAGCCTAAACAAAACACTAAACCCAAATAACTAAATCTAAATTCAAAATGATAAAAAGTATTCATTTTTGTATCGCTTATTTAAATACTGTATCAAAACAAGATATAGTATTTGTTACATAAAGCAAACAGTGAAAGTTGAGTGATTAACTTGTTGTCTACCATCTGTTGTTTCATACATCACACCTTTAAAATGATCTAAATATAGCATATAAAAATAAAACCAATTTGCAAAATCATTAATTGTAATTTAAAACAGACTTGCTTTCCGCTCACTGATCACTGATATACTTATATTACGATACTGTATCTATACTTTTACATGATATTATAGTCCAGTGTTTCTGTAATGTTTCAAATCGAAATGCCCTGCCAATGTCATGAATCATCTCATGAATCATCAGCTTCTTGTAATAATGACTTTGTTTGGTCGTTCATGTACCCAGAACTCATAATTACAATAATTTTGACTCCACTTGAAGGGCACATTACAATTGCTTTACAAGTGTAATACCTGGTGTAAATAGGGCTAAAAATTTGAGAAAAGAAGTTAGGAACTCCAGGAAGTTATGTTTTTGGAAATCTAATAATTCACTATATTTCTGTATTTGCTCAATTTCAGACTGACCTAACATTTTCAATGCTCTAAAACTTAATTGTACACATTGCTGTCTTTCAAACGGTCCATACAAGCTGTCTAAATTGTGTAACCACCTTAAATCTACACCTATACAACTTAAATCTACATCTATCCAACATACCTGTTGCAAAAAAAAAAAAAAAAAAAGAAGAACAGTGATAGTAAAAGAGAGAAGGGAGAATATACTGTAGCCGTCCTAATGAGTAGTAAGTATATCCGGACATCTTACTGACCTTCTTATTCTGGGACAAAGCTGTCACTGAGATATGTCTATGAGTATATTTGCCTGGTCTTAGCCTCCGGCTGCCAGTTTAAAATGCATATTATGCCCTTAAAGTGTATGCTAATATATGTCAATCAGGGCTAAATTTATCTGACTGTACTTTAGATCCCAGAGAAAGGCTGATACGGAGAGAGAGAACAAGGATGAAATACCAGGGATGGGAAAGAGAGATAGAGAGAAGCAAAAAGACACCCTTCACCATTCACCATTCAGCAGTGTGTGTGCCATTTAAGCTATGTTCACACTGTGACCCTAGGTGCTCAATTCCGATTTATTGCTCAGATCTGTTTATTGTTTTGTTTTGGTATAGCTGTTGGGGGGATGTGTTGTTCCATGTCTGACCGGGGGGTGGGGGGGTTTGGTTCAAAATAATTCCTTCGTTAATAATTTGTTACACAGAACTTTATTATATTAAATATTAATCAAAAATGATTCAGTTTAATCCAAAATCCACACGCCCAACCCGAAATCCATACATTTAACACCCTATACAAAATTCACAACCCATTCAAATTTCTTTACCTCTACAAAATCCACATGCCGTACCAAAAATCTACACATCTACACTGGTCGGACTGTTCAGCTCTGTTTCAGACTGGTCCTCATCCTCAACACGTGCCTTTTTCAGTCGCGGAAAATACTTTTCAATACTCATCTGGATTGAAGCAGCGAACATTCACTGTAAGAGTAAAAAAATGACATAACATTATTTATAATAAGTTTATTTAATTCACAGCTGCTGCATATAGTGTTTTGAGCTGCATTTTACCGCAAACCTGCGACTAGTTAACTTTCTATAGAAGGCGCAATCGCTTGTTTGCTAAGGGTCGGGTCGGGACTCCAACATTAACGCACTGACAACATTGTATTCAGAATATAAAATATTTTCTATAGCACTTTTTAATGTGTGAATGTGTAAAGGTGTTCACGACATACCAGCCTTTCATGAACTTGTATGTGAGAGAGACGTGTGAGTGAATAGCCGCATTTCCATTACCCTTCAGATTGCGTAAACTGAAATTGCGAATTGAAAATACGCCCAATGGAAACACTTAAATTTTGCAAAAACTCCCATTTGTCGCAAAAATATCATTGTTTTTCAGGCAATTAGAAAAATAAATATTTCACAAAACTGCAATGGAAACAGTTTTTGCACATTTACAGATCACTTGATGTAGATGACGCGGTATGTTTGGACAGAATACGAGACAGAGTTCTTTATTAAATTCATAAAAGACAAAAGAATGACAGGAATACTGGATTCAAACCTCAAAGAAATGCCACAATCAAGACCTCGAAGCAGATATGAGGGAGAAACACCCAGAAACACCTCATATGTTCCGCTCTCAAGTATAAGGGTCTTTCCTTGCCATTAATGATTGGATAACACACATACATCTCCTTCGATTAATAATAATGGCCAGTGCAGTAGCTGGAATATACATGAACCTACCAATGTCTGTTGCCATGATTTTTGGAACGACTTATTGCGAGAGGAAGAAGTTTTAGTCGCATAACATCGGTTAATGGAAACGCCATTTTGCAAAAGTTTTTTTTAGACATTTAGAAAAAATTGCGAAAGTTTTGCGCAAATCTGTAATGGAAACGCGCCTACAGTGGAAAGGAAATGCAGCTGAACGAATATGCTGCGTGTTTTAAATAGCGTAAAAAAAAAAGAATAACGAAACGCAATATGTGGTGGGCGGTGTTGATTCTGTGTCAAATTACGAATTAGTCAATGTGTGGGAAACACTGGGTATGTAAAACCTGACTCCCATGAGTGCAGAATTGTGATAAATGTTGATCCAGAGTGACGTCGCATGAATTCGATTTGACCGTTCAGACTAATGTCCCATCGCAAAACATCTGACCTATATCGGATTCAGGAGCACATATGGAAGTGGCCAAATTGGAGTTGAAAAGATAAGATTCCATGTGTTTTGTGCTGTACACACGTTCATAAGAAAAACAGATCTGAGACACAAATGGAAAATCTAATTTGGGTCACATTTACCTGCAGTCTAAGCATAGCCTTATACGGAGATGTGCCCACTACCCAAGAAAAAGAACCTCTATGTCACATTTAAACCTTTCCCCACTGTTTTGCAGAACAAGAACGGGAGGCAACAAGCCACAACCCCCACAGAGAGGCACAGAACACCCATGGTGTAGCAACATGAGCCCGAGGTGTGCAGTAGCCTACAAAGATGGAGCTGTCATTGAGGTTTCCACACAGCAGGACATCTGATAGACCTTTAGTTCTGCCCAGAGTGTACTTACACCAAAGAGATGTGTCATACATTCTCTGTCTCTTTTTTAATATTCTAAAACATCAGATAAACAATACAAGCCAAAAGTATATGAAAATAATAATAATATTTAGTGTGATTTTTATAAATAAAATTACATTTGTATTAATTAAATAATTAAATAAATACTAAATTGTAAATAAATAAGTGGCACACACACACACTGCTGAAAAGGGTATCTTTCATCCTTGTTGTCTCTCCATATCACCCTTTCTCTGGGATCTAAATTTGTCAAGATATCTCACTGAGAGATATATTTCTGGGAGAAAAAGATACTGTATTTTTAAACACTGTGTTATCAAACTTAATGTGGCTTATATTGTGACTTTATATATGATCAGTGTTACAACCCCTGAGATAGTCTAGGGTTTCAGGGGTCCAACATTTACTATTTACATTAAAGAGAAACATAACTATGTGCTGTACAAAGAACCACCAATCCAAGTAACTGCGCAAAAACCCAATACCTTTATTCAGTACCAACAAGGTTAAAGACAAATATTAAGCAAGACAAACTCGGAAAAAAATATAAAGAATATATACAATGGATATATACAGTATTCCTGTAAGATAATCAATACCACAAGAATGAATAGGGGACGTGGGCGGCGCCAAAGAAAAGAAAGTAACAAAACCAAAAGAAGTCTTACTTTTAAATAACCTCCAACCCTAACTAAGCAAATAAAAAAAGAAAACAAACATCTTCAGCGTCCATGACGCCCTAACTTATCTACACTAACTGCTCAGAAAACCAAAAGTACATGGAGTGGCATTCGCCCCTAACCTAAGGTACTAGACACAGCTCAAAACCCCTACGTGTTGCAGTGTATATCACGTGACATTCTTACCTGTCCGCCTATTTCAGATCTAGTAACATACAGTGAGAACACTGTAAACGAACTCATGTTACATAAAACAAAAGAAACGAACAAAAGCAGAATTTTCACATACACTCGAATCAAGCAACACAAACAAAAAGGAATGACAGCAATAACAGCAGAGTAATTTGTGCAAGATATTAACACAAAGCCGCGTGGGAAAGATAAACGTCTGGCATTGTCTTTTAACAGAGGTGTTCTTTTCCGTTTTTTTTTTTTTTTTTTTTTTTTTTTATTCAAACATTCAATTTACAATGTGAAATAACATAATCAGAACATAACAATAACAAAAAATATACAAATAGTGAAAGAAAACACTGGAAATTTAAAATAAAAACAAGACAAAAAGAAAGACAAAGGGCATTACTTAAAAGATATCTAAACATTTATTATAGTAAAAAGTTTGTAAATCTTGCAAATCATACATGTTCTGAGTGCTTTTGGGTTAATGGAGGAAGAAATTGTAATCAAATAATTTTTTTTCTCTTGTAAGAATACCAAAAAAATTGGTTTACAATTTGAAAACTTACATTTGTGAATATAAAATCTACATAGGAAAATAATTAAGTTTATTATAAAGCAGGCATTTGAATCCGCTTCAAAGAATCCAAAAATAACAGTCTTGTGATTCACAGAGGTGTTCTTTTCCCATTGGCGACAGATAGGATGGATGACGTCAGCGCTGATGATGATTGACAGACTACTGGACCAATCACTGGTACCTAAGAAGTGAAAGTAAACAAGAGAAAAGGGGGTGGGAGAAAAAACACACACACACACGCAACACAGGGACGTAACAATCAGACACCTACAGGTGTCATTTAATATTTTACCAAAAAAATAAGCTCAAATGGAGATACTGTAAGAATGTTTTGACCAGCGAATGTCAGACATGTGTTTTGTTTGTCATTAGAGCGGACACATCTGTGGCAGTAAGTGCATGGCGCTTTTTTTTTTTTTTTCTTCATTTAGCCAATGTTATAAAAGATGATGTGCTATTCACAGGCTATTTAAGACAGTATTGGCTATGACTTGATGACAGATAGACTAAGACACTCTTCTCTGCTCCTCAAATACTACATAAAACATTAGCCTTTATAGTGCATCTTGAGGAAAGAAAATGCTGTTTTTACTCAATCAACAAGTTCATTATTTAACTTTGTATTGCAAACAGGCAGAGATGGACCAATCTGCATGTAGCAATTCATTCAAGAATCACGATAGAAGCGATGGAGTTATGAGGTTTGATCAACAGTTTGAGGAGACAATGGTGTTACGAGGCTTCGTCACAAGCTCTTTTTAATACTTTCCATTGTTAAAAAATTACAAATCCCACAGACAGATGTAAAGGGTGACCAATAATAGGAAAAAAAAGATGAGATACATGCTTTCAGCCCAACAGCAACAATATATTTGTAATTATTTCTTAATTTAATTAATGTAAATTATTATTAAATAAACATAAATAAATATAAGCCTATGTAAAAAGTATAAGATGGTACATTTAGTGTGATTTATGATAAACACAGAAACACATACATATACTAACAAAAACATACATAGTTACAAATAGAAGCAAAAAAAATACATTTGATGTCTCTGACATGTATGTAAGATCTGTAATAAGATTTTATAAAGTAGCTATTAAATGGTCTTTCTGCATTATTTACAGCTATATAATAAAAGGTGCCTTTAGCATCACCTAACAGAATTGCAAAAACGATGAAGTTCCTCGAACACTCATTGGTTGGAAAAACAAACAGTCCCGCCCCAAATTCAAGTTATTGGTTAAGCTAAGGTTGCTATGTCCAGCTTTTCTCAAACAAGCAATGGACTGAAATCGCCATAGGACCATCTGTTTACATTTTCAACTGTTGAACGCTTACTTGTGGCTGTCTTTGTATATTAAACTGGAGATAGCAAACAGTACTTTAACAGAAAAAGTACACACTTCACCTTTAACGTTAACTTTGGCATCCCATTTTTTTAAGCACAACATTAAAGATTGAGGATTAATTGAAGATTAAATGAGAGCTTTTCTTTTTGCTGCCCTGTCAGCAAGTGTTTGACCGTCTGTTTTGTTGTATCCAAATGACCACACGCAAAAACAATCCTCCCTAATCTGATTTATCTTTTGTTATCTGTGCTTATAACGGTTCTCACCACAGTGGCTGAAATTTACAAATTATATAAATAAGAGCTGAGATAGCTGAGGCTGAATAAAGCTTGGCTAGCTCTTATTTGGATACAGCTCTGCTCTCTGTTTAATGCTGTTAGGTGTAACTGATTATATTGTTTACAATGGTGACAACCACAGGGAGCTTAAAAAGTGCAGTGGTCAGCAACGGTCCACTGGTTCTTTGTGAGCATATGTGTGAGTGTTTTAAGCCTGGCCTTATTTTAGGGACACATTTGTTGACAAATTGGCTAAATGTGTCACAAAGTCCATTTAAGGGTCACCTTCAATTGCAAAAAGTGGGTTATAATTAAAGTAAATAGTGTTTTAAGTTCACTAATTTAGATGGCTAGACAGTAGAAGCAGCAGTTTTAATCAGCAAGATTAACAAGCCTTGTTTTCTTACAGATAATGACATACATTAATGGCAATATCAGTTGAGTTTAAAAATACAGAATCTCTTAATTAAACAGTTGTTTCACACATGGCAGATAATTATTTAAACACTGGTAGCTTCAAGGCACGGTTTTAAGGCTGATATCAAAAGAAAACATATCCTTGTAGTTAAAGTTTGCTGGTTTGCTATGGAAATGTTGTTGGTTCAAACCCAGGCATGTGATACAAATATTGCTCCGTATCAAAACTGGTCAGTGCTTTTGAAAAGCATTTGACCTCCAGACGATCCAAAGACCCCTCCCTGCAAGTTTAAATAGCAGGTTGTGGTAATGTAATAGCTTAAAGACCTGCTTTTATGAATTTCCCTCAGGGATCAATAGTATTTATTTAATTCTGTGAATAAAGCGGATATTGTGCTTTATCACAGTTGTCTCTGAGAGTAATTTAATTACTGCTTGCCCCTGGGCACTGTCCTTGCAATAAATGTAAAGTTTGTAACAGAGAGAGAATATGTATCCTAATGGATGTGAGTTTGAGCTGCTCTTACAAATGCTGCGGGTTCAATCTAAGTTCATGGAATGCAGGTTCAATCCTAGATAAGGCACTTGAGGTGTTGCAGTCACCGAGATGACAGTTCTTCTGCCTCGGAAAAAATGCTGCCGATCCATGTGAATGTCTGAAATTGAACCGTTGTGCTGTTTGCCTGTCCGTGGGAAATAATCTGTGAGTTGAGAGTTGAGAGCTGTCAGAACCACTCTTGAAAACTCACTAAAGCTATCTTAGATACCAAGTCTTAGGGTGTAATTATGGTTGCGAGTTTGTGCCTTTCTAACCAATTATAACTGGGTTTGTAACTTATACCAATAGAATGTGGAATCAGCCCCAGGGAGAATATGAATATGATTAGGAACACGGGTCCTCTGTACTTTGTACTGATGAGTCCTCATTGGTATTGAATACAGGGAGTGTATGTAGACCCCAATTATGCTGAAACTTGATTGTGTCTCCTGAAGCCAAGACCACTTGGTGGTTAATGTGATTTTCTTTACATTACTGTTGTCATTCTAAATTTGTTTTCCAAAACCTTGTGAGCTTTCTACCTAGACAGCATTTTAAAGGACGATTCCGGCCAAAAATGAACCTAGGGCTAAATAACACATGGGTACCGAGTCGACCGCTCTCTGGGATGCGTTTTCATGATAATCGAATGTGCCCAGTTTTTACGTTAGTTTTAGTTTAACCACAGATTAGCTTATAACGCTAGTGTATGGGGTATAGAATAAGTAAAAATAAAAATCACTAGTTAATACCACTAACAAGGCTCAAAATAGCCCCACACTAACACGGTAGCATAAATGAGGCTCCCTACCTGCAAACCGAACCATTGTGAACTTTGTAAGTTTACAGACAGTTTAATAAGAAGATACTTTATAAAGAAAGTACACTTCACGTATATAGGCAGGAGCCATCTTCGGAAAACAGTCTCAAACAGTCGAACCACGAATGCCGTGCTACGTGAGCTGAACTGTGACTATCGACCAGGACGTAGCATGGCGTTCGTGGTTCGTCTGGTCGAGTTTTCCAAAGATGGCTCCTGCATATACGCAAAGTGTACTTTCTTTTAAAGTATCTCCTTATTAAACTGTCTGTACACTTACAAATTACTAATTTACACATGCATGGTCCTTTCAGTCACATGTTATGTACTGCAATATGTGCAGGTTATTCCAAAAGCCAAGATTACATAAAGTATATACATACTGTACTTACATATTGTATACGGCTTAAATCATAACACTTAATGCAATAACTACTGTTAAATCAAAATCTATTTTTTACTAATTAATAGTAATTTCACATTTTTTGGACTGAATCAAATTGCTACATTGCATTTTCACATATACCGCAGTGCAATCCCAGAATGCACTGCAACAAGTTAAATTTGTATGTTTTTACATTTATATGATATTTAAAAAAAAAAGTTTTATATTTTACTAACGATTTTTCTAGTGAATATTCGTGTCTGCCATGCATTTTTCTTATTTTTATTTAAAATTTTCTTAGTTTAATTTTATTCTTTTTATGCTTATTTTCACATTAGAGAGTTATGAGGTTCCTGATTTAAATAGGCCATATTATGCTCTTTTAGTCAGTCTAATGCCCAGTCGTGATTTTGTTTTTATGGTAAAGTAAAATAGGTTTTCATACTTGAATGTTCAAAAACACATTATTTTTCACATATTTTACATTGTTGCATTGTTCCAGTCTGTCAGTAATGCTCAGTTTAGTTCTATGAAGGTTTTCATTCCGGCAAGCACAGTGTGCTCTGATTGGTCAGCTGGACCAGTGTGATGTGATTGGTCAACCACTTCAAGTTGTTCTGCGTATGCCTTAGTTGCATAGAACGTGGATTATTTAAATGAGTTCAGAAACAGTGCTTACTGACATAGAGAAACACTCTCTTTGGAGTATGCTTTGTGCTTTGTAACCTTGCAGACCTTTTCTTGATTAAACAGCAACACACATGAAAGAAAGTTAAAAATGTAAAAAAACAAAAGCATAATAGGTCCTCTTTAAAAGACAACTACCTGTATTGGCAATATAGAGAAAAGTATGCTGTAGCTCACTAGTATAGATCTTATTATTTGAATTCTATGTAGTGACCATCCTGAAACATAGGGTGGCCTGATGAAGACCAGTCTGTCCTGCTCTGGGGTGGTACAGGGGGCGATGGGGTCTTGAACATTCATCTGTCCTGCAGGTCTGCTGTGACCTTCTCTGCAGTCAGGACATAATGCAGCGGATTTCTCCACAGCGTCTCTCAGCTTTGGCACATGACATGCCAGCCTGCAGCATGCCAATGGCCTCTCCCTTACAAAGCATTGAGTGCATGAAGCACGCTCTCACCCACACACCACTACTCTCTCAGGCATTGATTATATCCTTCCACAGACTTCCTATGGTGTTGGACCCTCATTTATCTGTCATGAAAATGAACCAGATCAGAATGGAGAAGTAAATAATTCTACATTTGAATTATTCTGAAGTGGAATTCTAAAGTATAATAGCAAGGTTGTATACGTATCTATGCTATCAGCTCTATAGAGGATTGGACAGGGAGATTGAAATTAAACTGGTGTGAGTTAGACTATGAATGAAAGACACTCGTTGATGGTTTCAAAACTTGAATAAGGCCTGTCAATGGCTTCTGGTGTTCTCATTCTCATCTGCTTTCTTTGATCTGGTGTAATTATCTTGACAACAGCCTCGATATCCAGCAGAAGTCACTGCTCACTAACTTTTACTAATCATCTTTCTCTTTTACTTGTAATCTGTCTCTTGCTTTCTTATTCCTTTCTGATTCTTAAGGTACAATTCACCAAAAATTGAAATTCTGTCAATTACCCTAATTCTGCTCCAAACCTGTATGGCTTTATTTGTTTTGTCGAAAACAAAAGGTGAGTTTTTGACAAATGTCCTGGCCACACTTGAGAACAGGGGCTGTCAGATTCCAAAGTGACAATAAAATTGGTCCATATGACTTGTGTATTATATTCTATAAGTTGTATGTATGTATTATATACGTTTTTTAATCCAATCAGTGTCCAGTATTATTATAGTTTTCATTCATATTTTGAGTTAGATTTTATTTTTAGCATTTAAGTTTTCATTTTAGTTTGTGTTTTATTTTTTTGTTATGTATTTCCTTTTTTAGTAATTTTAGTCCTTCAACTTATTTCAGTTAGTTACCAAGGAACATTTCCATTAAGTTATTTGTAGTTCTCGATTTTTCGATTACTTTAAATTCAATAGTCCCATCTAACATTTATAATATATTTCAGCTTTATTTCAACTACCCAAAACGTCTCGGTTACGTATGTAACCTTAGTTCCCTGATAGGGAACGAGACGCTGCGTCAAGCTGTGGGAACGCCTCTGCGTTGTGCGTCCTGAAGCACGTATGGAATCAGCCCAATGGAGAGATGGAACGTCATAGGCGGGTGACGTCATCGACCAGGAAACTATAAAGCACCCCATAAACACAAGCGCAATAGCTTCTGATAGCCTGAAGGAAGCGCTAGCGGGAATGCCGGGAGTATGGTGGGATGACGCAACGTCTCGTTCCCTATCAGGGAACTAAGGTTACATACGTAACCGAGACGTTCCCTTTCAAGGGAACTCGAGCTGCGTCAAGCTGTGGGAACGCTAATACCCGCGTCGCCATAGGACCAAGTGACCGCCATGTGAGAACTAGCACACAGAGGGCGAGAGCACCTGTGCCCCAGGGGAAGGAATTAAGTCTAGGTCATAGATCTTAATGAAAGTATGCGGTGAAGACCATCCAGCCGCATCACAAACGTCACTGAGGGAAACTCCTGACAATAAGGCTTTAGAAGCCGCCATACTCCTGATAGAGTGGGCTCATACAGCCAAGGTGAAGGCTGACCAGCCGACTCATAGGCAAGTGAGATAGCCTCGACCACACACTTGATTATTCTCTGTTTAGACACGGGACGCCCCTTCTTGGGTGGCCCAAAACACGCAAATAGTTGTTCTGACTTCCTCCACAGGGCAGTTCTGTGGATATAGGAGTCTAACGCCCTAACAGGGCAGAGTAAATTAAGTTTCTCCTGGTCAGACGACAGAAATGAAGGATGACAGAAGGCCTGCAGAACTGTAGGTCAAAGAGCCTGAACCATGCCAGGCGAAATTCCAGGCACAAGGGTGAAACCGACAGAGCCTGCAAATCACAGATTCTCTTTAGTGAGGAGATAGCAAGAAGAAAGATAGTCTTAAACGTGAGAAACTTCTCAGGAACTTCTTCGATAGGTTCAAGAGGAGCTTGGGAAAGACCTTCTAATACGATGGCCAGATCCCAGGCCGGCACCCTCGTACGAACTGCTGGCCTCAGCCTCAATGTGCCACGAAGGAAACGAGTTATAAGCGGGTGTCTCCCCAGAGAAACTCCACTGAAAGGGACGTGGTGAGCAGCCAGTGCCGCCACATACACCTTTAGTGTGGAGGGGGATAGCCCTGTGGAGAAGCGCTCCTGCAGGAAATCCAGCACTGCACCCACTGGGCCGTTAACTGGGTCCTGCAGGTGTTCTCCACACCAAGAAGTGAAAAGTTTTCACTTCAAGGCCTAAAGCTTCCTCGCGGATGGAGCTCTGGAGTGAAGAATGGTCTCAACAACCTCGGTTGAGAGACCAGAGTTCATGAGCTGGGCCCCCTCGGAGGCCAAGCCCACAGTACTGGGCGGGGGTGAAATATCATGCTGCCCGCCTGAGAGAGTAGATCCCTCCTGACCGGGAGCTCCAAAGGAGAACCGTCCAGGAGAGAAATCAGGTCCGCAAACCATACTCGGGCCGGCCAGAACGGGGCTACTATGTAGTAGGCTGACCCCGTCCCGGCGAACCCTCTCCAGAACTCCAGGTAGCAGAGCAATCGGGGAAAAGGTGAACAGACGTGACCTCGGCCACGGCTGCCCCATAGCGTCCAACCTCAGAGGGGCTGGATGGCTGATGGAAAACCACAGATGACAGTGCGTGGTCACCTTGGAAGTGAATAGGTCCACCTCGGCGCGACCGAAACTCACCAAAGGAGCTCCACCACCTCGGGGTGGAGACTCCAACCCCCCCGGCCTCGGCCCCTGCCTCGACAGGGAGACTGCTACCACATTCAAATACCCAGGAAGATACATTGCTGTCAGAGATAGTAACCTCCCTTGGGACCACAGGAGGATCTGACGGGCCAACTTGTAAAGCCGGCGAAACCGCAGGCTCCCCTGATGATTTATATAAGAGACCACCGACGTGTTGTCTGACTGAACTAACACATGATGACCTCTCAGGTCTGCTAGGAAGTGTTTCAGAGCCTGGAACACCGCCAACATCTCTAGACAATTTATAAGCCATGATAGATGATGGTCCTGAGACAGACCTTGGGCTGGACGACCACTCGTGACCGCCCCCCACCCTGTGAGGGAAGCATCCGCCATTAGCGCCACGCGACCCAGCACAGGCCTTTGAACAGGAACCAAGTTTCTTTCCACATGACCAGAGCACGAAGGCAGCGCCGCGTGACTTTGACCGTGCGGAGCGGATTTCCCCTCGAGGAGAACCCCTTGGTCCTGAGCCCCCACTGTAGCGGTCTCATGTACAACAGGCCGCAAGGTATAACGTTGGACGCTGCTGCCATCAGACCCGACAGTCTCTAAAACTGTATTACAGTAAGTAGCTGGCCTAGCTTTACTTGTTTCACAGCTGAGAGAATCGAAGCGATGCGGGTCGGAGCGAGTCGCGCCTGCATCGAAACCGAAACCCAAACGACACCCAGAAAAGTGGTCTTCTGAGAAGGAGATAATACACTTTTCTTTGCGTTCGGCCTCAACCCCAACTTCCTGATACGAACGAGAACGACATCTCGATGCCGAACCACCATCGTGAAAGTGCGGGGAGATAAAGCTAGGTCAAACGGAAGAACCCTGTGCTGGTACACCTCGCCCCCGAAGGCGAACCTCAGGAACTTCCTGTGTTGTGGAAGGATGGAAATGTGGAAGTACGCGTCCCTTAGATCTATCGTGACAGACCAGTCCTCGGATCTGATCTGTGACACGATCTGCTTGATAGAGAGCAACCTGAATTTTGGCTTCCCTACCGAGCGATTCAATAGGCGCAGGTCTAAAATTGGGCGCAACCCACCATCCTACTTTGGAACGATGAAATATCGGCCATAATAGCCTGACTCCACACTGGGAGGAGGAACCCGTTCTATAGCCTCCTTTTGAAGGAGTGCTTTCACCTTTTGTTCCATAACCAGAGCCTGCTCGGAGCCCACCACTGTAGGCAGAACCCCTCTGAATCTTGGTGGATGACACCTGAATTGGATAGCATAATCCTTTTCTATTGTCTGCAGGACCCAATGAGATATTTTTGGAAGGCTTTTCCCCTCTGCCAGAAATTCTACTAAGGGTACCAGTCTCTCGAGACTGGCCTCTGGTGTAACTTGAGCAGCAAACGCAGCGCCCTGTAACGGCACACCGGCAGGGAACAACTGTTTTAACCGCTCTGAAACCCTCCTCAGAGGGAGCGAGCGTCCCTCGGGAAATCGCTCGCTGGGACCGTCTGCGCCCCGGCATTAAGGCGGGGTTGGCAGAACGGGCCCCTGAGGGCACCGAGGAGGAATGGGCACCGTAGAAAGAGGTGAACACCTTTCCGCCTCGGCGGGAACCACCCTCAGTGTCCTGCGCGCCGTGGCGCCAGGACTTCTCAGCCGAAGCCTTCTTAGCTAATATAACTGTCCTCAGATCAGTTCTATTACTGGGAGATTTCGGCTGAGAGTACCGCGGCTGAGCCCACTGTCCAGCAGGGGGAGCACGAGACGCGACACTCTGCTTCAGCGCCCTAGGTGATGAGCTCGCAGACGGCCGGGGCTGCTCCCGCCCAGCAGTCCCAGGGACATGAATTTTTAAAAGGGAGAAATTTGTTAAAAGCTGTTATTTGCTTTTCCTTCTCCTGGAATTTATTGATGACAGAATTTACAGCATCGCCAGATAAACCCAGGGGGGAGAGAGGAGTGTCTAAAAGGAAAGCTTTTCCTTTCCCTTTTATATTTGTCTGATTTAACCACAGATGTCTTTCTACGGCCACGCAGGGAAAAATCAGCCGCCTGACGCAGTTCGGGAACCACGTCAGCACTGACCTCCTCACTCTCACTCACGTCCCTCAGCAGGTCAGCCTGGTATGCCCGTTTTTTTTTTTTTTCTCTTCATAACAGACATAGTATGCAGACATGACCTGCTGCCGAATACGCTTTACCCACAAAAAACGAAATATTCATAAGAGGCTTGGTGGGTAATGCCGGTGCCTTAACAGATGACGCAGCCTCGAGGGAGAGAAAACTCGCAAGCGTCTCTACCACGCGAGGCATAGCCGAACAATCATATGATTTATCCCCCACCATATTTAAATATGTTGAAGTCTGGGGACTAAACATTTTCTCTATATGACACCGGTTTTTCCCACGATTTCGACACCTCAGTGTGGAGATCGGGAAAAAAAAGACGGCACGCACCGGCATGGAGGTTGCACCCGTGACGGCGAAAATCTCTCATCTAATTTTAATTTAGAAACAGACTCCTGTCTAGTCACTGGCCATACAATGCTGAGTTTTTCTACAGCTCTTGTTAATACCTCCACTAGCTCATCGCTTTCGGGAGTGTAAGGTGGCGAATCCTCCACATCTCCCTTATATATACTAGCAACATCCAGCTCCTCAGAACTGGATAGAAGCAACACTGGTGCCTCAGCCCGAGCGGAAGAAACCGCAGTGCGTGCTTCCGAATACGGGACTGAGGCACTGGATCTCACAGGTAAAGGGAGAGATAAGGCAGAGCCCGTCTCTAACCCCGCTGAGAGATCCATATGCGATCCCCACGATACGCGTCGTCGCTCTGCCTCGGCAAGAGCGGGACCCGAACCGAGGGGAGCGCGCACCGAACCGCTCTCCTCGAAGAGCGCCCGGCGGGAGCGGAGCGTCCTTAATGGCAGACGCTCGCAATGCTCACAATCAGCTCCCTCGAAAGCTGACTGGGCATGCTACACTCCCAAACAAACAACACAAAGAACGTGTGTATCCCCACTCGTTAAATAACGCGAGCAGGGAGGGACACACTCCCTAAACTACTGTTTGTTCGCCATATCTCTCTTAATATATATATATATATATATATAAATTGTTTGTGTGGTGCAGAGTATGTAAGGACAGACAATATTCACACAGGGACAGATTCACATATAGCGCGACTGAAGGCACAGAAGCTATTGCGCTTGTGTTTATGGGGTGCTTTATAGTTTCCTGGTCGATGACGTCACCCGCCTATGACGTTCCATCTCTCCATTGGGCTGATTCCATACGTGCTTCAGGACGCACAACGCAGAGGCGTTCCCACAGCTTGACGCAGCTCGAGTTCCCTTGAAAGGGAAATATGTTTTAATAGTTTTAGTTGTAATTAACAATAACAACACTGAGCCAAGCGATAACTTTATGTGAGGGGAAAAGTAGTTATTTACTAATTATTGATTTTGTTATTCACTAATAATCTTTACTTCCATTACTTCCAGATGTTTCTGGCTGCAAATATTATTTTAGTCAGTGAGTTATGAACTGGATAATTCTGAAGTGTAAATGAATAATTCAGACTGGTTTTGGGTTACATTTAGTTATGATGGTCAACTTGTAGACATTCTACTAACTATAAGTAACTTTGCAACTACATGTCAACTAACTCTCATTAGAGTATTAGTAGACTGTAGTAAACTGTTAGATTAGGGTTGGGTGTTTGGGTAAGTAGAATAAGTTGACATGTTGTTGCAAATTTAGTGGAATGTCTGTTGGGGGACCATCGAAATAAAGTGTTACCTGGTTTTGCACAAAAAATGGTTCAACTGATTAATTGAAAAGATCGAATTAAGATTAATTATTCACATATCTGCATTGCAACGTCACTCATGAAAGTGCCAAGGAGAGCTAAAGTGGGTGTTAAGGTTTTCAGTGAATATCAATTATAAACCTTGTTATGTTTCTCTCACAAAATCAGTATGACTTCAGAAAACGTGGATAAAACAAATTGTAATGACTACTTTTATGGTAATTTTAAGGTGCTTTTTTGTCATTTTGTATCCTGCCAGTTCCAGTTCTCGTTCACTTTCATCATATGGATTTACCTTTTGTGTTCTACAGAACAAAGTCATACAGTTTTGAAACAACATAAGGGTAAATAAATGATGACGGAATTGTCATTTAAGATCAACGTGAAACTGTCACGTCCTGCGAATGAGTCGAAACCGTCTTCTCAGGAAGTCTGTGCATGTGTCACTAATGAATCATTCGTATGAACTTTCAAAGCATATCTGAAATTACCCAATAAATAAATCAGTCTGTCCTCTTTCAACCAAGATCCCTCTCTCCCTGCTCCCACAGGACGAGGGAATCGGTCAACTGAGAAGAAATAGGACTTTCACGAAGTAAGCAGGAGCAGTGCTGGGAATATTATTCTGGATGCAGCCGGATTAAAATACTAAAGTGTCCAGAAGGATACATGGAGATAAAGAGCACTTTATACCATATTATCTCAGTAAGCACAAAAACACATATGGAGTCATTATAGATTACTTTAAAGACACAAACAAACATGTACTCATAAGCACTAGATTGAGCATGTTTTATGTCTATCAACCCTTGTGTCAGACCGGACAATCCTTTAACACTACATATCTGTGGATGTTACACATTCTTAAGCGTACTGTCACAGCTGTACACACGAGCAACACAAATTCCATCTTTTCTGCAAACGGCACTATATGTTAATCTGTACTTTAAAAAAATAGCTTAAATGCAATATGTTACTTTTCCCTCCTTGTTTTTGCAAATCCTTAAGAACTAATTACTATAAGTACATCATCGTCCTTATTTCCGTTTATATACACTACCTTTCATAGTCATGTTTATTACTGACCAGTCTAGAAGCGTTCATCTGTATATGTGGGTGTGTGTGTGTGTAACTGTAAGATTATAAAAACAGCTTAGACCCCTAAGAAACACATTACACAACATTAAGAGAGATTAAGACCCAAATCAGCCAAGGGTTGCCATGGAGACTTGGATCAAAGTTATTAATTTCTGATGAGCGATCTAGTCAGAGATTTGGTAACAGGGATTAGCAGAATCTTCCCCTCTTTTCCCCTCCTTTTAAACAGGACAGACACAGAAACAGATGTCAGTCTGTCTTTTTTTGGAGTCCTTTCTCTTCCTCACCGTTTCCTCTAGAACTCAAATTTGCAAAAACTGTTCAAATTTACACAAAGGTCAGTCCAACCCTATTACAATCTATGCAATCTCATATTAATGTAGAACACTTGTTTTGTAATTATTATTTTGAATTATTAAAAAAGTTCTTCACTTGTTATTATTTTAAATTATTAAAAAAGTTCTTCATTTGTTAAAATGCTTGATAAATCAAAGACAGCTGGTAAGTATTTGTGCACCTAAAGAGATACTTTACCCAATAAATAAATAAATAAAATATCCTACTAAGTGGGTTTTTTTATGAATCGAAAGAAAATAATAATTTTAAAACAATAAATGAAAGTGTACTGGTCAAAATTCTATAAAACATGCACTGCTGTTCAAAAGTTATAGGTTGATAATATTTTTTAACAGGTTTTTAAAAGTTTTTATGTTTATTCCTGGAGATAAAGTTGATATATACATACACATTAATATATATATATATATATATATATATATATATATATATATATATATATATATATATATATATATATATATATATATATATATATATATATATATATATAATATATATATTAATGAGTTGAGTTAAGGAGTAAAGGCCCAACATAATTTGTTTGCAGATGGCACTTGGCTTAATATTTTATCTAATGCGATACAATTTCGACATTTCTGACTTAAGTGTTCTAATATTTTTGAGGCCACTGTATGTATCTGTAATGGAATCCAGTCATATTTATCATGCAGTAGCTTCTATGATAACCAAAGAGATGAATTTATGTGTCAGTCTGATGTTCTCACGGTGTCTCTCTGGGAGTCAATGCTAAGGCACTGCTTTGAAGATGAGGGCTCCAAATCAGTGTGGGAATGAGAGGGATGCTTTCTGTGGTCCACAGTGACTCCTCTTCTGATATTTCTCTATTTCTCTCTTTGTGTGTGTGTGTGTGTGTGTGTGTGTGTGTGTGTGTGTGTGTGTGTGTGTGTGTGTGTGTGTGTGTGTGTGTGTGTGTGAGTGTGTGTGTGTGTGTGTGTGTGTGTGTGTGTGTGTGTGTGTGTGTGTGTGTGTGTGTGTGTGAGTGTGTGTTTGTGTGTGTGAGGTCAGTGGCTGGCGCTGATTTTTAATCATGTAGGGCGTGTGTGTGTGTGTGTGTGTGTGTGTGTGTGTGTGTGTGTGTGCGTGTGCGTGTGTGTGTGCGTGTGCGTGTGCGTGTGCGTGTGTTTGACACTCGCAGTCTGTGGGATTCAGACAGGGAGTGGGAGTATTCTGGAAATCACAAGGAGTGGTTTGAAGGCTGAAGTGTGTAATTTTTAATAAAATACTTACTCCTATCCCAGTTTAATATGCAGAATAAAGTGTCTGAGGAGTGATTTCCCCCAAAAGTGCAACAGTGTGGCTCTGTGCCACTATCAATCCATTTTTATTGTCAGACAGAGCGAGTTTTCGGTAAACCTGTTTGAAAGCAATAATTATTTCTCAGTTTAATTTGGAGATGCAAGTGGCACAGAAATTGCACAGTTCAGATTGTAAAAATAGAGCTCCATTCTTAACCCATTCATTTAAGAAGAAAACATGCATATGAGCTTTGAACACTGAACAGAGCTTTATCTGTTTAAAAAAAAAAAAGAAAAAAAAAAAAGAGCTGCCTGCTTACACTTTATTGATCCCTGGGGGGAAATGTAGTGCGAAACGGCTGCAACATCAAACACAGAGTGCACAACACTTAGTTGCACACAAAGTTAATTGCATAAATCTATGGATAAGCAGGCTATAGACTCCTAACCCCCAAATGAACTTGCGTGAAAGAGTGGTTGAGGGTTACTCGAACAGTTCATTCAGACAATTCATCTTGAATAAATCAGCTACAGGAAGTCAAAGCTTTTATTTAGAGTTGTTTTTTCCCCTTTTAAATTGTTCAGAGCTGAAGGCTAAAAAAAAACTTTACTTTTCATATTATATCCACAGCCTTGCTTTTTTTAGTCTTTATTATTATTATTATTATTATTATTAGTAGTAGTATTTATTAATCCTTAATTTCCCTTTGGGGATTAATAAATTAGTATTGTATAGAATGTTATAATTATTATTGGTCAGTCATTATATGTATAGGTGATTCATTTTGACATCACATTGGAACATTAACAGCGAAATGGTGAAATCTCTCTACAAAAATTCAGTCAGTTTTGCATTCATATATTTATTTTTACTGTATGTGTTGTTGCATATGATGACTCTGTTGATTGGCTAAAGTACAAAATGGGATTAGTTTAAACAATTTATCTACCATTAATATCATTAAGATATTAACAAAACTGTTAGATATCAAAAATAAAACACATTTTTGAATATCATGCAGTCACCATGAAATCAAAATGATCCAAGTGGCCTCATAATCTTAACTTCCCCTTTCTCTTGCATGACACCTTTTCTCTTCTCTGATGACGTGTTTACTGGCGTGAGGGCGGGACAATCTGTCACTCACATGACATCACAGCAATAATTCAAAGGCTTAAGTCTGGCTTAAGTTTTGTTCATTTAAGTTTGTTCATTTAATTATATTAATAATTAATTATACTCAATTCTTGACTGAATTCCAGGCCTTTGCTTCACATTACATATGGGAAAAACAAAAAGTACTCAGTTTGGTTAAGTGTGTGTGTGTGTGTGTGTGAGTGTGAGCGTGAGCGTGAGTGTGAGTGTGAGTGTGAGTGTGAGTGTGTGTGAGTGTGAGTGTGTGTGTGTGTGTGTGTGTGTGCTCGCCTGTCACAGAGCGCCTCATCTCAGGGGAAGCTCCGAATGATTTTTGCACTGAATTGACGGATCTCTGTCTCACCCTGTCACACAGTCACACTCGCACCCTTTGCCTTGGTCCCCGCTCTGTCCCTGCATGCCCCATCTGTGTCTGTATGTGCGATGGTGATGCTCTTAGTGTGTATGTGTGTGTGTGTGTGTGTGTGTGTGTGTGTGTGTGTGTGTGTGTGTGTGTGTGTGTGTGTGTGTGTGTGTGTGTGTGTGTGTGTGTGTGTGTGTGAGAGTGTTTGTGGGATGTCAGATGTGCCCCATCTGCAGCATATGAGTTGTGTAATAAGCTCGCTCAGAGCCAGGCAAGGTGAAGGACAGCAAGAGCAAAGAAAAGTGAGAAAAGAGAGTCAGAGAGACAATCTGAGGCTTCTTCAGACATAACTGCATATTTATATCTCCAGAACTAATCCTTCGACAGTGGTCTTTCTCCTGTGTGTGAACGAATGCCAGGTGGCATTCGAACCCTGATGTGATGGTGGTATCAGCCTCTCAATCACCTCCGCAACAAGCAAACGGTAAAGACTCTCTCGCAGGCACAATAATCCTGCTTTAGACATGCGCTTGACACACACGAGTCCCAATGTCTCAGTTTTATCACATTTAAATCCTCAGCAACTCATTGCTCTGATTTTCTCTGCTGTGTGCTTCCTTTAGTCTGCTTCTCTCAATGTTGATATTGAACTTTACGCTCTCAGATGGCTCACCCAGCACCACCGAACCACGCTACACCATTTTACTTGTGCTAAAAGTATCCCTGGAGAAGTTAAGACCAGGGCATGAATTATACATAGGGTATAAACATTGCCATAATGCTCTTATTATAGCATTCAATCAGCCCGGCCAAGATATTCTGCACCCAACGTGCTGACTTCCTCTATATACGTACAGCTACAATTACCGAGCTTGAGATAAAGAGATAGGCCGCCTCATGGATAATGCTGAGAATTTTCACCACTCAATCAACCCTCCCTAGCATTTTTGCCTCTCTTTCGTTCCTCCCTGTCTTTTTTCTCACTTTCTTAAGCAATGTTTTTTTTTCTTCCTGTCCTGTGGGCTTATAAATGAGAAAGGCTGTAATCTTCATCTTAAACTCTGAGAAATTGCATTCGTAAGAGCATGTGAATAATACGGCTGCTCCCTTGCCAATGCCAAGATCTTCTTACTCGTATTGACAAAGACCTCACAAACATGGTTCGAGTGCGGAAAGGAGGGTATACATATATAATGATTTTTAAATTATTATTGTCTCATAAAAATATTGAAAATTATTTTAATTAAAATTATGATTTAAGGAAAAGCAAAAGAGGTTTAAACCAAATGAAGACTTTCTGAAATTCATCTTAATTTGTATTGAATTATTTATTTTTAAATTGTTGAGGTAATAATATAATTTTTATAATAAAACATTTTGTATTAACAAAATAATGTAAAATAGAATGACTAGTGTTGCTAGTGGTCTCACATTTTTAGATCTCACTACTCTGTACTCTCTCACTACTGAAACAGATCCCTCTGATTTCCTTTGTCACACTTGACAGGTCTTGTTTTTCTTCATTTCATCTCCTTTTATCATTGCATTTGTTGGTTGTTACATATATGTGTTTATGTGGTGTATTACTATTTTTTTAATTTCCCATCAGCCCTTCTGGCTGATAAAGACTGAAATATGTTTTCGTCTAGATCCAGCTGATTTTAGTCTGGAAGCATCTTGGATCCTCTCTTGGGGGAAGGTCATGTCTGACTGTATTGAAAATACAGAGTTCTCTTTAGGCAGCCGTTTGCCAATATAAACTCAAAATGAAGTCTTTGAGGCTTGCAGTGGAATTTGTAATACCTTTTATGCTCAGTACTCCTGGTTATTTTTTTTATTTTTTTTTCTGAGAAAACAAAACATTAAAAGTGTTACAAGTAAGTTATTTATATAGATATATAACCAAAAATGATATTTTATATGTGTTTTATATTTAACATATTTAAATCCAGAAAGTATTTTATGTCTTATAAAAAAATACAAATCAAAGAAAAAAAAATGAATTAAAAACAGTTAATGAGGTCTTTTACAAGCGTTTCAACAAGCGCAAATTGTAGGTGCTCAAAAGAATCCATGAAACAGGGTTTGCTCTTTCTTTTTGAAGTAGCGGTTTAATTATTCTGAAGGACTTTGTCTTGTCAATCAATCTCAGCTAAGACTTTAACAGAAGCATAAAAAGATTAGTAGGAGTATGTTAAAGTGCATTGTATAATTCATGGTGCTTTGCAGGTCCTTTCAAGCGTCAAAAGCTTCTGTGGGTGTCGAGCTGAAGTCTGCTGGCAGGAGGTTGACTAAGATGTTAGCACCAGCTTGAAAAGTCTCCTAGCTTTGCAACAGGTTCGTATTCATTTAGAACATCAGATTCAGTTTGATTAAGAAAAACTACCAGAGAATCTTTGTAGAGGGTGTTTGTTAAGGGTTTCAGTGGTTCAAACACTGCCAGAAAGTCTCGAGTCTCCCGTGCCTATGCTTTGAAGAGCAGGAGAACACTTTATCAACTTGACTGCTTTTTCCTCTGTAATGTGATCCACACGGTTATGTGGAAGTACATAGTCATATCTGTTCTCTGTCACTCTCTAATGTGAAATATGAGGGGAGACATTGCGTTCATCCCCTCTAATTGTCTGGAATGTTCTGGGCTGATTAGGAATTTATACTTTCAAATCCCGGCGCTCGCCAACTCACATGTGCGTTAGGCAGCGTGTCTGTACTCTGTACCCTGTCTCACAGTGATTTAGCGAGCTGAGGTGTAACCTGTGACGCATGACATGTTCGGCAAAGATGAAAATGGAAACTCAAAGGGCCAGAATCAAATTGGTAATACTGGCTTTATCAGCGCAGACTGTCCAATGACAGCTTAAACATATGAAAGATTTAATAAGAATGTTGTAAGAGGATAGAGACGGTTCTAGGAACCAGTTTGTGACTTATCATTCAGTTATGAGATGTGAAATTAGATGGATAATGCACTGAGGAAATGAGGAAATGTCTCTCAAGCGACATTTATCCACGCACATTGGTCAGTTTTACCTTATTTCAGAGAATTCTTGAAGCATTGGTTATCTTTGAATGTTATGTGTGGCTATATGGTGAGATGATTTTAATTAAAATAGGCTTTCTGTATGAATGCATGGTAAATTGCTCTGTAATTTGCATGGTCAAATATAACCCCCTGTATACATAATACAACATGCATGTTATCATGGAAGCATATGCGTTTCAATAGTTTTTAAAGGAAGTCTCTTATGGTCACCAAGGCTGCATTTATTTGATCAAAAATACAGTAAAACAGTAATATTGTTAAATACTATTCCAAGTTAAAATAACTTGTTTTCTATTTTTCATTATCCAGTTATCCAGTCATGTGATCCTTCAGAAATCATTATAATGTGGTGTTTTGGTGTTTTAGAATAATATTATCAATGTTGAAAACACTGCTTAAAATTTTTGTGGAAACCATACATGTTTGTTTTTTTCAGGAATAATTTATGAATAGAATGTTTAAAAGAACAGCATTTTGTAATAAACTAAAAATAAATTAGTCACTTTTTATCAATTTAATTCATCCTTGCTGAATAAAATTATTGCTTTCTTACTGTTACTAAGAAATGTAACAGGTAGGTTAACTGACATTTCTCATGAAAAATATAACTGAATCACAGTTGTCACTAGCCTGGTCCTACCAGACTCTCGTACATTTCATTTGTACAGACAGTCTGGCCACTCTCCATTGACAAGCGTTAACTTCCTTGAAGGCGGGTACTCTGTTGAAGTTTAAAACTATTGGATTTGCAAAGATATACCACAAACTCAGATGTAGTACTGAAGGAAAATGAAAATTGAGCGGAAGTACGTAGGAGGGCGGAGCCAGGCTAAGTTGTTACAGACTTTCAGAATAATAAGAATTGAATCTATCTATAGTGCTTTTCACAATTGTTCCAAAGCAGCTTTACAAAGAATAGTGCCAATATGTCAGCCAAAGGCGACAGAGGCGAAGATAAAAAGTTTAAATAAATGAAGGAAGTAATCTTGGGTGGAATGAGACCCACCTCCTTGGGCTGGCACATATTTAAACAATTTTATACAAAGCATGAATACATAAATATTTATTCGAACAGATATAATCCAGCCACATATTATTAATGATAACACTGACGTCCAAACGTAACCAAGGCTCTTTTAAAGAGACCACATAATTATACTTTTGTTGAGCATGGATAAACATTGCTATAGTGACATTTCCTTGTAAGACTGAGCTTGGTGAAATTGTGACATAAGAGGTAAGTAATTGGTTAGGTGGGAGAATTTGGGCCCATATAATATTCTGATTGAGTGTTGAATTTATCTTTTGCTGGCTTGCAGACTAGTCGCTGTATCAACACTGAATGTATAATTCTAGCCACCAGACACTTGGAGACAAAACCAACATAGTTACATGGTGTTTTTATTTGTTTTGTGTTCCTGTGATGTGTTGGTGTGTTATTTAAATGAAGCAGCACTGCATTAGCATTGCCTGTGGCACTGTTTTATTTTGATGTAACGTCATGGTTATTGCTACAACAATTTTGTTATTTTAGCTAAAAAGAAAAAAATTCGGCGAGTATTTGCAAGCAGTATTTTGTCTGTATTGAGAATGTGTTCTGAATAGAAGACAGCTAGATGTAATGCATTCATGCTTTAGACATTAACCCTTTGTTTCAAGGTTTCATCACTTAATCTACTCTATTTTGTATTTAAACTTTCTTTCTTTTCTTTCTTCTGGTTCTGTTGTTGCATGTGTCAGACTGTTTTGATGGAAAGATTTAAACCAGTATTGCAATATGCTCTGATTTGTGTCAAAACTCTATCTTCTCTCATTTTTTGACAACTTCTCACTTTCAACTTGTTTGTACACATATGGACACACAATCTCAAAGTAAGCCCCAAAATATTCATATAATATTAGCATTTAAGGTCTAAAAGTGTTCAATGTACAAATTTTTATTTTTCATACAGCAAAAGTGGGCAGTGGTTTATACTATCAAGCTCTAAAAAAAGGAAGAACATTTTTTATCAACACAATAAAAAAAAATAAAAGTAGTCCGTACAATTTATGCACTATTGCCCAGTTCCACAGACAAGACTTAAGCCTAGTCTCAGACTAAAATTATGTTTAAGCTATTTTGACTGAAATCAACTTGCACTAATATATCTGTCAGTGCCATTGTTTTGTCTCAGGATGCTCACCAGTAATGTTTTTTTTTTAAGGCACGTTTATAAAAGCCACTTAAATGCCCTAATTGAACTAAAGCCTAGTCCTGGCTTAATCTAAACCCTGTCTGCTTTACATGTGAATTGTCTGGTTTAGAAATGTAAATTTGCTAACTTATGAGTTTACCTGATTGACACATTTAACAAATTGTTATAGTCTTTATTTTTTGAAGCACACAATGATTTCAAAATGCATGCATGCCTGCAAATCATAGGCATCATAAATAAACAGCATCTTTCTGAAGCCATGTGATTATATTGTGAGTGGAAGAATTAAATTATTAAATGAAAATATAATTTATAATTAATTGAGGGAATAATTATATATGATGAGACCATTTTAATTTTTTGGGATGAACTGCACCTTTGATGGTAGAAAAAAAATTGGAAGTCGGTGTTAAATTTCTTAATCATATAATGGTTGTTTGCACAGAGAGATTGAGAGGAACATTCAAATGCATACAATGGCATCCCTCCAGATCTGAGTAGCAGAGACAGATGTTAGGTGTTGTGTCACATATGCTCTCTCTCTCTCTCTCTCTCTCTCTCTCTCTCTCTCTCTCTCTCTCTCTCTCTCTCTCTCTCTCTCTCTCTCTCTCTCTCTCTCTCTCTCTCTCTCTCTCTCTCTCTCCCTCTCTCTCCCTCCCTCTCTCTCTCTCTCTCTCTCTCTCTCTCTCTCTCTCTCTCTCTCTCTCTCTCTCCCTCCCTCCCTCCCTCTCTCTCTCTCTCTCTCTCTCTCTCTCTCTCTCTCCCTCTCTCTCTCTCTCTCTCTCTCTCTCTCTCTCTCTCTCGTTGCTGAAGATTTCATCCTTTAGCTCTTGCAGTGTCCTCCATTTCCCTGGGGAGCCATTACAGCGTGGCGCTCAGTGAGAGATAATGGAAGAGTAATGAATTTCCAAACGAATCTATATTAGAGCTGTTCTCTGAGTCAGGGGCCACAGAGAGATACATAGTGAGCGAAAAGAAAGAAAGTAAGAAAGAAAGAAAGAAAGAAAGAGAGGGAATGAGGAAGGGACTTGCTCCTTGACTTTCTGTCTTTGCTGTTTGTATGACCCTTTGAACTACACAAGAACTCACTGTAGGGTAAAGATTTTTGAAACTCTCGTGGTTAAGGTTACGGACTAGCTTTAACCTTAGCAGAAAGCTGCTCTCCAGACAGTGTGTTAAAACAAGCAAGGGAATTCAGTAGCACTTGGTACTGGCCTGACAATGCTCACAGATTAACTTTCGTTTGTTCTTGGGCACACTTGAGACATGGAAATAGAAAAGCTCATTCAGCAACTTGGGAAAGAAGTTTTAACTGTATTTAAAAAATATCTCATGCATCCAGTTTTAAAGCTGTGGTTTTCAACTGGTGGGATTCAAATAGGTTCATGGACAGCAGGGTAAAACAGTGATAAATGCAAATAATAACATGCCACTGATCATATGATCATGAATATTTGGGTTAAATCTTGAAGAAAGGTCAAATAAAAAACAACTCTGTCTTGCATGCAATGAGGATAAACATGGCTTAAACATGTTTTGCTTTGCTTTGCTTGTCCCTTATATATGAACTATATTATTATATGTATCCATTCGTTCTCCAAACCACTTGCTATATTATATGATATTATATTATATTGTGGATTTCTGCCATCTCACTGTAAGGACAAATTACAATGATGAGACACTAAAATCTCTGTTTTGGATCGGGGCTAATTACAACCAGCCAGTAGACATCCCAGACACCATAAGACTTAGCTGGAGGGAGGCTGTTATCAGATGTCTGGCGAGTATCTACCCCGATCCATTCTACAACACGACCCAGAGCCCAGCCTGCAAGCACCCTGCAAGCACCCTGAGTGACAGCAAGAGCCCTCAGCAGATGGAGGGCCAGAACCTGCTGCGATGGAGCTGCCAGTGTTACAGAATGCACCTGAGCCTGAGGACAGCGAGTCTGACCTGGCATGTGAGCAGTCCCTGTTGCCCACATTCGAGGAAGCAGTGTGGGAATTTGATGGAATGGAGGGGTTCCCTGCCCACATCCTCGCTGCAGTGAGTGAGAGCACTGAACTCTGTCGATGGAATGCTGGAATTAGGAGAGGATTGTTCTTTGCCCCTCTTATTCCCTTCCTTCTCAGTAGTACCATCTTCAGATTAGCTGGTCCCACCCAGTCTCCCTCTCCCACCTCCTCTTCCATTTCCAGCCCAGTCTCCATTGTCTCCAGTCGGCTCCTTTGTTCATCATCTGCCTCATCTCTGCAGCGTGAATTCACTCGGAACATTCTGTGAGCCATCGCCGACTGGGCTGGGGGATCCCCTGGTTCCGCCTCCGGCTGCTGATTCATTGTCTTCACCTCGGCCCGTTGACTCCTGCGCCTTCACTTCTTCCTAACTCTTTGTCACTGGGGACCATTAGGCTCACGACTCCACCGTCCTCCTTCGGCCTACCGGCTCCACCTGGGTCAGACATCGCCAGCCCATTGCCACGGACTTGTGAGCTGTCCGCTGCACTTCGGATCTCCACCCCTTCGGCTCTGTCTGGCTCCACCTTCCCTCAGGCTTCGCGTCAGTCCTCAGTTGCACTGGTTCTGCCGCAGCCCTCTGGTACCCCAGTTCCAACCCAGGGGTTCATCGTTGCGGCTTTGTCGCGTCATCTGAGGCCTGCGATGTAGACCGATTCCAGCAGCGCTTTGTCTGTGCCCAGGTTTCCACCCCCATCAGCTCCGTCACCGTCAATCATTGTTCATCATCATTCATTTCAGCAAAGCGTGACAATAGTAGATTATATTATATTAGTCAGGTATATGGTGGTATTAAATAAGAAGTTGCATGACACAGGTAATCCAAGATAAACACTTTACTAATAATAATAATAATCACAGAGAATACACAACGGAAGAAACTCAAACCACTCTAGATAACGATGAGAACCAACAAAGGAATGAACAAAACAGGGAGTACTTGTACACAAAGAACTAAACTAGATACATGTGGGATTAATTGGTAACCTAGGTGACAGACAAGGAGAATTTAGTAACTATAGAAAAGAGAAATGAACTGATAGGAAACATAGGAACATGAACACAAACACAATGAAACACAACATAACCCTGACAATTATATAAGTTATATATTAATTATATAAGTTTTGTTGGGTCGCTGCTTGATCAAAGAATGACAATGCAGGATATTAAATCAGTATTTTACAACCCAGCATAGGAGATAAGTATGAACATGTAAAACTGTTTACTTCATTAAGATAAATAAGCAACTGCATGAAAAGTAGGATCAATTCTGTCATAAAACAAATACCACATGTTCTTGTGTCCCAAAGAAATATATATATATATATATATATATGTTTTTTTTTTTATTTTTTTTATAAAACTTAGTTGATAATTTTGTAAAAAAAATGTTAGCTTCATCTCTAAGATATGGGATAAAACCCAAAGTCTTTTCAAATGTCAGAGAAATGTTTGATGGCATCCCATCAACAGAATACAATAGTCTTTGTTTGCAGTGCAACTGGTTGAAGTGATTTTATTAAGATATGTGGATGCTCACATAAAATGTAATTAGATGCCGCACACTTTTTTCTTATAATCACTGGCAGTAACACTAATTCAGAAACTCCAAGCTGAAGATTGCTTTCTAAAGGACTGTGCATGTATCAGAGTAAAGGAGAGAGGGAGAGGGAAAAAGGAAGATTAGTTCTCTCACTTATGAGAGGGGCTAGTGACTTCATTAATTTGGGTCTGACTGATGAGAGGGTCAGAGGTGCTGTTTGATGCATTCAAAATGGTGGTGATGGCGCAGTGGGTAAGGCACATGCCTTTGGTGTGAGAGACCCGGGTTCGAATCCACTGTGAGACACCAATGTGTCCCTGAGCAAGACACTTAACCCCTAGTTGCTCCAGAGGCGTGCGACCTCTGAAATATAGCAATTGTAAGTCGCTTTGGATAAAAGCGTCAGCTAAATGTATAAAAAAAAAAATGACTGAAACTCAGGCAGGCACATCTGCACATGTGTGTGTGGTAGTTTTCGAGCCTTCCCAAATAATGACATACGTGCTTATCAACTTACTCAAAACCACCTGAAGCCAACAAATAGCATCAACCAGAACTGAAAAAGGATATGTAACATCTCATGGTTGTGTAATTCTCTTTCGAGAACGTTCACTCGTATTGCATAGCTATTCGCTATGGGAAAACTCCTTTTCTCAAGAATATTGAAGTCTTTTAAAATGCAGTTGCGGGAACTGCACGAACCTATGGTGAAGCGGAGAGGAGTTGAAGCGATCCTATCAGGACGCTTCCCGCCTCGCGTGCGCCAGAATGGGGGTGGCTTCTGACTATATAAGCGGCCCATTTCGTCATAGGAATAAGATTTAATTTCCTTCAGCGACAATAGGCCCCTCGCCAGCGGCCAGCGGCGTTCTTCCTCGAAGTTGCCACCAACCTGGCCCTGCGCGCCACAAAGACCACCGCCCAGGCAATTGGAAGAAGCATGGCCAGCCTGGTAGTACTAGAGCGCCACCTTTGGCTCAATCTCACCGAGATAAAGGGCGCAGACAAGGGTGCCTTCCTGGACTCTCCGGTATCTACCACTGGTCTCTTCGGTCCCCAGGTGAAGGGCTTTGCTGAGCGTTTCACCGAAGCGCAGAAGTCTTTGCAGGCAATGTGGAGGTCCTAAACTGGTGTAGTTACACGTGGTCTGCGGTTGTGAGGCCAGTTGGATGTACTGCCAAATTCTCTGAAACGCATTTGGAGACGGATTATGATAGAGAAATAAACATTCAATTCACAGGCAACAGCTCTGGTGGACATTATTGCTGTCAGCATGCCAATTGCACGCTCCCTCAAAACTTGCGACATCTGTGGCATTGTGCTGTGTGATAAAACTGCACATTTCAGAGTGGCCTTTTATTGTGGCCAGCCTAAGGCCTAAGGAGAAGTGCTCACTAACACAGATTTAGACCGATTTGTGAACAATATTTGAGAGAAATAGGGCTTTTGTGTACATAGAAAAATTCTTTAACCCTCTGGGGTCGGCGGTATCGCCGGCGATACCAGCTCACTTTTTTCCTTATCAGTGCAAAAGAGACTCAAATTACTCTGTTGTTTTTGAACTTACATATAAGTGCTGTACATCATTACATCTTGTTAAGTGTCTATTTTTTTGTGGGTACAAAGTGTTGTGCTTTTCGTCAAATAAAGAAAAATAAACATGATGCGCGGTTTACCTTCTCTCATCAGTGAGGTCCATTCTGAAACGCGTCCGAAAAATGAACTTTAACTCTGTCAATACTTATCACAGAGATACAAGAGATTTCCCTTTATGAAGCTGAAATTCTCTTCTTTTAAATGAAGTCATTTATATAAAAAAAACAAATATTCTCAGTTTATGTAATCTGTATGAAAAGAGAGAGATGTCAGTATTTTTTCTTTCCAGCTCATTATACCTCATTACGCGTTAATGTGCCACGCCCAAGGAGAGCGCGCGGTATTCAAACGCAAATGATCTAAGGCAAGCCATGCAAACATGCCAATGCCCACCAGCTGGATTATAAAATCATGTTTATTAAGTTTCTTACATCTAATGTTACATCTAATAACCCTGGAAAATGTACCAGAAGTGCTGGTAGTTTCATTTCGAGGAGCAACGGATCCAGCTGATGTAGTAAGTCATTTATTCTTAAGTGCTTTGTTCTAATCACGATATTGGATAGTGTCTGTAAACCGCAAAAAGACTGTTTAAATATGAATTGCGTGTCTGTGTGTAGGCTAAATGATGAATGAACGGCACAGGCCCGCGCGCTTTGTTTACTACAGTTAATATAGCGCGTGTCTGTGCCGTTAATTCACTCTCGCATCTACATTAGTAAACATTTTATTAAATTTACATGAACACATCCAAACTATATTGCTATAGCCTACTAAGATGAGTAAAAATAGACTGAAATATGTTGAAATAAAATATCTGTATAAGCAACAAACTGCAAATTAACATGTATATGCTAATATATCATACACAATATGTTACAGGCTAAATATGAACGTTTAGACAAGATTTTGTGATTAGTTTTGGATAGATTATAAATTTTTGACTGTAAAAAAAGACTACTGTCACATTAAATAGGTAAGCTTTTGTTCACCAATTTCTGCTCATGTTAAATATACTATATGATGTTTTGTCAAAAATAAAGTAGGTATATTGAATTATCAAATAAGATGTTATTATAGTGTTTGTTCCAATATTCAAAATAATGAATCCTTACCTTTTTTAATACGTATGATAAAATGTATACTTTTTACAAAGAAAGAATACACTTGAAATATTGTTGAAATTGTAATTGTTGTTGTAATTGTAACCTATTTGTAATTGGTTACAATTTCTAATTGTAAAATATGTATATATAGATCATTTCTTTTGTCCTTGCATTCTTTGGGACCCTGTGACACACCTGTGTGAGGCTAATTAATATGCAGCTCATTATGTATGTGGCACATTATCCGGCCTTTGTCTTCTCAGGTGTGAACACGCCTCCACGCATATTGCCTTTCCAAACAAAAGGTGTCTTATAAAATTTAAATCAATGTATTGTTTTGTGTAAATGATTAGGCAGGATGATTTTCAGATCATTTTGAAGCAAAAACTCTAGGCAACAATGCCCATTAGTCAAAAGTGTTGTAGACACATATTTAGTATGTGTTTTGTGGCCTTATTTCAGACACTTTAAGTTTTAGTTTTTTCAATAACCATGCATAAACAATATTCTCTCAAAAATCTAAACATGTACATACATGTTGCTCACATATTACGGTAGCCCCGTTTGTGCTATATAGATTGAATTTACACCTTTGCCATTAATATGTTTATAAATAACTGAAAAAAGTACAAATAAATAACTGCGTTTATAATTTTATTCAGTGTAAATCGCCAAGGTGGTCTCAGGTCGAACAACCTGTACACCATGGCCAAACAACTTATGTTATGGGCATACGCCAACCTGCACTCACTAAGAGCGGCGCATATACCGGGCATACTGAACCAGGGAATAAGACAGGGAATAAGACACGCTGTCTCTAGACAATGTCCCCCCCGGGGATTGGTCTCTCCACCCTCAGATGGTTAATTTAATTTGGAGTGTCTTCGGAAGGGCAGAGGTAGACATCTTCGCCTCAGAAGACAACTCTCACTGCCCAACATTCTTTTCAAAGAACAAGGATGCGCTGGCCCACGAATGGCCCAGTCGTCCCCTTTACGCATTTTCCCCAGTCTCGATGCTCCCTCAGGTCATCAAGCGGATCAGTGAGAGCAAGTGTGCAGTGCTCCTAATAGCCCCTCTCTGGTGGACCCAAACATGGTTCCCCGAGTTGATGCAGATGCTAGAGACAGCTCCCTGGCCTATACCGCTGAGCAAGGACCTCCTCACTCAGGCAAACAAGACAATCTGGCACTCCCGTCCCGACTTGTGGGCCCTCCATGTATGGCCCCTCAACGGGTATCCGGGGACCTTCCAGAAAGAGTCCTAAACACTATCTCCGAGGCTAGGGCTCCGTCCACGAGATGCCTCTCGTGTGAAGTACCACTGGTACTTTCCTTTCTTCAAGAGCTACTGGATGTGGGTCGCACCCCCTCCACGCTCAAAGTATACGTGGCGGCCATAGCAGCCTTCCATGCTCCTGTGGCTGGCCAGTCCTTGGGAAGAAATGACCTGGTCAAGCGCTTCCTCAAAAGGGGCCAGAAGGCTTATCCCGCCTCGACCTCCCTCTATACCCACCTGAGACCTATCCACGGGCCTGCAGGGACCCCCTTTCGAGCCGCTTCAGTCGGCTGACGTAAAGCCTCTTTCGCTTAAGACAGCACTACTGCTAGCCCTAGCATCGGTCAGCGAGTGTGGGACTTGCAATCGCTCTCTATGAACGCTTCCTGTCTCGAATTTGGGCCTAACGACTCCAGAGTCGTCCTCAGACCAAAACATGGTTATATACCCAAGGTGCTCTCAACTCCATTCAGAGCCCAGGTCATTTCGCTATCGGCGCTTCCCTTACTGGAGGACGATAGAGATTTGAGTCTACTACAGAATTTATCTAGAGCGTTCTGGCCTATTCAGACAGTCAGAACAGCTATTTGTATGCTTCGGCGGCCATACCAAAGGGCTTCCGGCATGAAGCAGAGATTATCACGATGGATAGTGGACGCTATCTCTCTAGCCTATCTGTCTAGCCTTCAATGTCCCGTAGGCGTCAGAGCTCATTCCACAAGGGGCATGGCCTCTTCATGGGCTTGGTCCAGTGGTGTACCAATTAAAGACATTTGTGCGGCAGCCGGCTTTTCTTCGCCGTCCACATTTGTAAGATTTTACAACTGGGAAGTGCCAGCACTGCAGGCACGAGTTCTTTCTATCTGAGAGGTCTTGGCCCCTGAAGGGCCCAAACCTCTACGTATCCCTTCGCGGGCTCTGACACTGTCCGGTCCCCGTTGGAATCTGACTTTAGTTCTACTATAAGCCTCGGGCCGCACAGCCCCAGGCGATTGATCAGAGCGAAGTCATCAGCTAATAGCACAGCATTTCAAAATGGGTTTCCATAGCAAATATCTACCCAATACGAGTGAACGTTCTCGAAAGGGAACGTACTCGGTTACTAACTGTTACGGCCCCTGGTCTAGGTCAGGGTGTAACATAAAACAACAAAACAAAAATTCTTAGTTAGCCATTTTTTATTTTATTTTCTTGCTCTCTTGTTTGTTTTCAGAGCGGTATACTTTAACATTTACAAAACAATCTCTTAAAAAGAAATAATCAAACACACAAAGAAAAGGTTAGAAGCAAAATCTTCAGGGGTGAGCTAATGCCAAAACAATAAACAAACAGAAACTAACTTTCCCACAAAAACTAACTTCCCAACGAATCAATAAATGAAAGAAACAAAACATACATACCCTATCTCCTTATCTAACCCAATAAACAGGAGAAAAGTAAAAACAAGGCCCTCACCCCCAACGGCTTCTCAAATAATTACACCCTTACAGATGGAATCATTAGGGCACTAATGTTTTAGAAACAGATCACACTGTATCAAAAGTGGCTAACAACACTCAGTTAACACAACCAAGAGCACAAAAATCACAATCTATTATGCTATATTTTTACCAGCTATCACAGAGAGCTCCCTGAAGAGGAATTCCAGGAATTTATAGTCCAGGCCTCTTCTCTGGTCCAGCCACCAAGAGCTTTGCGTTAAGTCCAGGACCAATCCTAAAGGAGGAGAAGGAGACAGCAGAAACAACGTAGCTGCATTATGTCACAAACGTAACACTAACGTAACATCGGTTCCCTTTCAGTCGATAACGTCGGACGTAGTCGATGTCGACTGAATTGGGATCACGCCAGGGAGCCTATCATCTTCGAGTACTATTGAACGAGCCAATGTAATTGGCGTGCGTGATTCGCATCACTCACTCCGCCCCCGTGGCGCGGGTATAAATACTGAAGTGGATGCACGCACTAGTTGCCTTTCGCTTCGGAGCCGATCGTTTGATGTCTCTGAGATTGCTGTTGTTTACAACGAGCGAGTGTGTCGGTGTTCTTCAGGAAGACTCTCCCAGTGCTGGTGTTCTACAGCGCGAGTGCAGCGGTGATCGCGAGCTTTGAGCTCTCAACTGCTGTTTTAACAGCAACAAATTTCTAAGTGTTTGTGTGTGTTGACGGCTGGTTAGAGGGCGGAAAAGTGAGTGCTTCACTGTTTCAGTTTCTGTTCATTGTTGCCGCGGTCATTCCCCTGTGTGCTCCAGCACTGGTGACGGTCCTATATTCTGAAAGAGCAACACGGGTGTGTTTGCGTCTTTTTCAAGACGTCATTCCACCTGTGCGTTTGTGGATGCGATCGTTCCCTTTTCCTCTCTGACGGTCACAATTGTTGCATCAGGTGTTTGGGCTATATGTTTATAAATATGTGTGCATATGGGCTTATATGTTCGGCATGCTGAGGCAGCTTTTGTGGACGGTTCATGTTCTCATTGCGGGAATATGACTGTCGCGGTGTTGAGATCGAGACTCGCCTTCGTCCGCGAAGTGCGAGTCCCCATTACTATGCCCCACCCCCGGTGCCGTGTGGGATGGGTGATCGGAGGATAGTGATGGATGTCTCGCCCGGTAACCATTCCCTGTGGGCTCCTCACTCCTCCATCACACCGCAGCCGATGGAATTCCTGTTGAGCAGACTGATCTCTCTGTAATGGACTGATCAGCTGTTTCAATGGGGGTTCCCCCTGAGGATAAGATGTCGATAGCAGCATCGGAGGGTGAGCTGGCCTCTGGAAATGATGACTTGGCTGTGTTATCTCCCCCTGGGAGTGTAATGTTGCAAAGCCAGATCCAGAAATGTCAAGCTATGCTGAAACGGGCCGCCGAGGCTGCCGGGCTCGAGTGGAACCTCCACTGTGTCCCGTTCAGTCTCGGTTGGAATCTGGAGTTTGGTATCTCGGGGCGGGCCGCGCTGGTTCTCAGCTCGCCGCCCCAGTGCCTTTCTTTCCCGAAATGCATGGAGAGCTTTTTAGGTGGTGAACGGCATCTTTCTCTGCCAGAAACCGCCTGAATAGCTTTTCCCCCTCACTACCCTTGATAGAGGAACGGTGAAGGGTTGCGAGGTGTCCCTCCATTGGAGCGGTCTGTCGACACAGGTGCACCTGTGCCCGACGGCCGCTGCCTTTTGGGGGGATCCTCGTCTCCCCCCTAAGGCCTGTGAGTTTTCGTCTGTTCCGACGGGCGGAGCCTACAAAGCATGTGGGCAAGCCGCTTCCTCTTGCATGCCATGCACGAGGGTAATCCAGACTGTGCGCTCATAGGTGAGCACCGCACTGCATCCGACCTCGCCCTCCGGGGCACGAGCGTCGTAGCGTGTGTGTCGGTCTGGCGATGTCCACCTTAGTGGTCCCGGAGCGCCATCGTTGGCTCAGCCTGGTTGGTATGGCGGATGCGGACAAGGTTCGGTTCCTGGTCTCCCCAAGTTCCCAGGTTGGGCTGGTCTGCGACGCGGCGGGGAACTGCAGCCTACAGTTCTCTGCCGCTCAAGCGCAGATGGAGGTCATCCGGCACATCCTGCCCTGGCAGCTAGCTGCTGCCTCCACCCGCCGCCAGTGGCAGTCCTCCGTCTGCTCGTCGCCGAAGGCGTTCTACGGCCGCCGCTCCTGCTGGGCCTCCGCAGCAGCCACCACCACAGGCCTCAGCATGGAGCCGGCCGCAGTAGAGACGCCCAGCCCGCTCCAGGGGCTGCCAAACCAGGTGGCAAGCGACGGCAAAAGCTTTCCGGAGCGGGCCGCCCAGGGATGGATGAGGTGCTCTTGGAGCTGGCGATCACTCCCTCCCCCCGGGTGAGGGCCGGGTGGAGTCTTTGTTTGTGTGTGTGTCTGTTCCGCCGCTGGCTCCCCAAAAAAAAAAAAAAAAAAAGCGGAGCAAGTGGTACCCACACTCCAAAGAGAGAGCAATTTCATCTGTTCCTGGGTCCCAAGAGGCCAGTCTGGCGGGTGTGACCCTGTATAGCCTTACACCTCTCAGCTCCCCCTTGGTCGCCAGCAGGGAGCTTGGTGCGTTCGAGGACCTGGTCATCCACCTTCTCAAGCGCCCCCTGCCGCTAGTGGAGACAGGTAAGTGTTGCACAGCACACTAACACCACTCTCTCTACTTTGCTGCCCCACCTCAGTCTCGGCTACCCCGCTCAAGTCAGTGATAATCATCACATTAGGTGTTGAGCAGACGTGCTCCTGAAAATCCAGTGATATTCATCACACCGAGTGTTGAGCAGTGCTCCTGACTTGTGCGGGCATATCTTATCCTGCTGGCGAGGGATTTGATATAGCCGCTCCTCCAGCAGGTATGAAGACCAGTTGTAAAACTTGCTTTTCGTGCTACTAGGTGGTGGGTCGTGACCATCTTGGCCCAAGTTTGGTCTGCAGCTCTGACCTGAAAGACATGTGCTTCAGATCTTTACCTTCCGCACCGCAGGCCATCCTGTGTGTTGCGTGTAAGGGTGATGTATCAGTACAGTGTCCTTCCCTTCGAGTGCTCCAGAGCCCATTGGGACTTCAGGTCAACTGGAAGAGAGTAATCTCGCCCACGGGCTGAGTATCTCTTTTTCAGTTTTGGAGATGGATTCGGTCTAACACGTCTCTCCAATGAGAAGGTGTTCAGCTGGTGTTTGAAGTGAGAAAGGGTCCCGCTGAAAGAACTTTCAGAGGCTCCTGGGGTATATAGTAGTCGCAGCCATAGGCTTCCTCCATATGTAACCGCTTCAGCGCTAGCTTCATGATCGAGTCCCGAGGTGACCGTGGCAGAGCAGCTCACCCTGTGTGACTATAGTTCATCCCGGTCTGCTGCCAAACCCTCTTCAACAGACGGGCCATGTTCAAGGGGAGTGTTTTAACGAGGGCCTGGGCGACCCTCGACTACACGGGCATTCGTGCCTCGAGTTGCTAGACATTGCGACCGTTGCGCAAGCTTCCCTTGCATGTCGCAACTCACCCGTCACCTCCTCCTTGGAGTCAGAAGCTTCTGAGGACGCTTTGTTCCACTCTTCCCGCTCTACTCAATCGTGCCGCCATCGAGCCTCACGACAGTTATAGCCAGGGCAAGTGGAGACTCCATCCCCTGGGTCCAGCTGGGTCATGACCATTCCGGGGCCGCTTAGTTGCCTTTCCGGTTTCGTCTTCCGGCCAGTGTTTGAGTAAACCGAGCGGACTACCCTTGGGCAAACACTGGCTCTCAGCTGGCCCAGGGGCCCGCAGAAATGCGTTAAATCCCCAGTGAGTCTTCGAGAAGCGACTGCGACTCAGGAATCGCCTTGCGCCTGCTCAAGTCAGTGAATTCGTCACACTTCATGTTGAGCAGAAATGCTCCTGAAACTCAGTGGAGTTCATCGCACTCAGGTGTTGAGCAGGAATGCTCCTGTAGCTCAGTGAGTTCGTCACACTCAGGTGTTGAGCAGAAATGCTCCTGTAGCTCAGTGAATTTATCACACGCAGTGCTGAGCAGAAATGCTCCTGTTGCTCAGTGAAGTTATTCGCACTCAAGTGTTGAGCAGAGATGCTCCTGTAGCTCAGTGAGTTTATTACACTCAGGTGTTGAGCAGAAATGCTCCTGAAACTCAGTGAACTTATCACACTCAAGTGCTGAGCAGAAAATTCTCCTGAAGCTCAGTGATCTTCACATGTCGTGTTGAGCAAAGCTCCTGTCTTTTTGTGCCCGTCGCTTGCACCTACATGCCAAGTTAGGAGAGAACAGGTCTTCATAGTTGCCCCTTATTGGCCCAACTAGACCGGGTTCCCATCGACAGCCTTCCTGACTTCCCCTGAAAACTCTATTCAGGGACGGGGCACGAGTGCACCCGCGTTCTTCCCCCGGAGATTCCGGGCGGTCTGACTCTGAACGCGGAGGTTCAGGTGGCTATCACAGGACATGTGATAGTTACCATCACTTCTGCGAGCACCCCCTAGAAGTGGGTAGCGTGCTTACGCCTTTAGAAGTGGAACCTAGTCGTTGAGTGCGTCTTCTCTCCAGAGGAGATCCTGAAAGCTTTCGATCACTTCAGTGCTCTCTTTTCCTGCAAGATGGGTTGGAGTAGGCTGTTTTCCTTCACCCTCAAAATGATGTTGCCTCGGTGTTAAACGACGCTCATCGTGTGGCAGAAGTGTGCAGAAGCACGTCCTGATCGTCAAGTTCCTGAGGAGCAAGGTCTTAAGTCCTTTGCGTCCCTCTTTATCCTCTTAGGCCTTGTCGCTGGTGCAACTGCACTGCAGAGACCGCCCCTGAGCCACTGCAGGCAGTGAGTTAAAAATTGTTATATCAGTTCTCCTGCTTGCGTGGTCTCTACTAGAGGGTAGGGACTTGCTCGCTTTCGGTCAACGTACTGTGCCTGGAGTCTGGGCCGGCTAACTCTCACAAGCTGAGACCCCGGCTCGGATTGTGCCCAAGGTTCCTACCTCTCCCGTAATAGGAGCAGGTGGTGAGCTTGCAAGCGCTGCCCTGGAGGAGGCAGATCCAGCCCTGGCTTCTCTGTCCGTTCATTTGGACGCGTACAGAACGCAAGCCATAGACCTCAGACCAGCTCTATAAATATCTGTTGGAATTCAGCAGAGAGGGAAGGCTGTTTCCATGCAAAGTTGCACTTAGTGCTTGCCTTCATTTCGGTAAAAATCCGAGATGCAACATGTCCACTTAGGTGTTGAGCTCCTCTTTGATGAGTGTAAAGGGCTCCGCCTGGGCATTAACAAAGCTTTGCTAAACAGATTCTAGAGTTGGGGGCTGGACGACACCTAGTTGAACCGCTGCTTCCCGTGGGCTCCCTTCTGATGAAGTCAGTTTCACCGTGAGCCCGGTTCAAGTGTCGGCTTGCTGTGCCATCCCCCTCCTATGGACTGGATACGTGCGCCTTTCTACTCCAGTTGAGTTCCTCCACACCCCTCCGACGTCGGACGTGCGGAACGTCTGGTGTTAGGCCTACCACTCGTAAGCAGTGTGGAACCTGTGTTAGGCTGGGTCCATATGTTGCGGTCCCTATGGCGACCCCATATGTGTATTCTTCCACGATACGGCTCCCTGCGGCGAGCCTGTGTCTTCCCTCGGCAGAGTCTCTCTGCCGTCACTGTCCGGTGTGTCTCCCCCCGTCTTAGGCTGGAGCCACCCCAGTGACATTCCATATGTTAGACTGCCCGGCTTTCGCCCAGTTCATATGTGTATTCTCCACGTTACCTCCCTCTGGGTTGGATGTGGCTTCCGCAGCGTCCCTTCCTTCCAATGTACGGGGAACGCTTTCCCAGTGGTCCTGTAGGAACAGCAGTGACTTCCCTGGCCTAAGCCCTGTCCTTCCCCGCCTTAAATTTGCGGGGGCATCAGGAGGCTTTTGTTTAGGCACTGGAAGGTGGCAGCGTTAGTGGCGCTTTCAAAGGTTGATCCCAATTCAGTTGACGTCGACTACGTCCGACGTTATCGACTGAAAGGGAACGTCCTGGTTGCGTATGCAACCCACCGTTCCCTGAAGGAGGGAACGGAGGACGTAGTCCCCTTGCCACTACCGCTGGACCACCGCTGACTCCGGGTTATGCTCGGCTCCTCAGCGAAAAGCAACTAGTGTGTGTATCCACTTCCGTATTTATACCCGCGCCGCGGGGGCGGAGTGAGTGATGCGAATCACGCACGCCAATTACATTGGCTCGTTCAATAGTACTCGAGAATGATAGGCTCCCTGGCGTGATCCCAATTCAGTCGACGTCGACTACCTCCTCCATTCCCTCCTTCAGGGAACGGTGGGTTGCATACGCAACCAGGACGTTCCCTGAGAGTAAGGGAATGAGTATTGCGTAGCCAGCCGTGCTACTAAGCTGCACACCCGGGTGATGTCGCTTCAGTCGATTTAACCTGATTCCTATGGCAAAATGGGCCACTTATATAGTCAGCAGCCACGCCCATTCTAGCGCGCTTTGACGCGAAGTGTCCTGATAGGATTGCGCGTCCTCGCCACTTCGCCATAGGTTCGTGCATTTCCCGCAGCCCAGCCAATCAGAGAACTAGACAGCTTTTCATTGTGCTGGCTGTGCAGCGTTTTAAAATAAAGGCTTCAATATTCTCGAGAGAAGGAGTTTTCCCATACCGTATAGCTACGCAATACACGTTCCCTTACTCTCAGGGAACTGAGGTTATGTTAGTAACCAAGTACGTTTTCAAATAACCCTCTTTCCAGTATCCCCTCTCAACTCTGGCTGGAGGTTTTAATGGACTGACAGATTAAGTGGAGTCCAGCAAACACCATCAGTCTAATGAGAAACAGATGCTGTCCAGATGAGAGCTAAGACTGTGGTACTAGCCAGCTCTCTCTGCCAGGGCAGGGAGTTGGCATGTTGACATGCAATGCAACGATACCGAAAACTACCCGTTAGACATTGCCAGTTTTGTAAAATCTCCATTTGCAGCCTTTAAAGAGTATGACTGGTGCAGCAGGTGGGCTCATCAGCCCAACTAGACCATCCTATAATCGGACCAGCACAGATAACCTGTATTTAAAATAGAAAACAAAATAATTCCTCTACACAGAGTCAGAACCGGATCGAATAGATAATTCCCATAAAACAATGATAAGCCCACAAACATATGTATTATTGGGTGAACTGAAAACAGTTTAGGATTGTAAACAGGATAGTAAAACCTGAAATCACCTACATTGTGGGGACCAGCCAGCAGTCTCCACGAGGGAAATGGATTAATAAACATACTGAATTATGTTGGGGTTTTTTGACAATGGAAAAATGCAGAAAGTTTTCTGTGATGGGTAGGTTTAGGGGTAGAGTTAGGGAATAGAAAATACAGTCTGTACAGTATAAAAACCATTACAACAGCGGTGCTTTGGAACTTTAAAAGATAATAATAAAAATGGTGATACATTAAGATGATATAGTGTGTTTGCATTTGTCAAGCAACCCTATATAGTATTAAGTGTTTGTTTAAATGCTTTTAAAACACCTTATTGCCTCCATCACACACTGCACGGAGACAGTTTGATGACACACTTGCATCATTGTAACTCACTGCCTGTCTGACTTGTATTTTCCTGGCTGACTGGCTCTGGCATATCTCTGGCCTCTCAGCCGGAGGGGCTTTCAATCAGGGTGCCGGGGCTGGAACAAACGATCGGAGCATTGCTGATCCAATTCTGTGTGCCGGGCTTCGAAGGGGAGGAGGGCACTCTTAAACTGATTGTGTTTTCTCCTCAGGGTCCTGTTCCGGCCTTCCCGAGGAACGACCCGCAATTATGACTGCTGACAGGCTTTAAGTCAGTTTCAACCTGACGTCTTTATCAAAATAAAGTGCCGCTCCATTACCACTGGAGAGGAGAAAAGTGAGGAGAGGAGATGGGTTTGGGGAGGATGCTGCCTTTCTTCCGTGTATGTGCAATATCTTCGATTGCTGCCCTCTCTGGGGTAAAAAAAAAAGAAAATAAACCAAACCTAAGGATATTTTCCCGAGCAGGTTTAGCTGAAGCGTGGAGGCCATGCATTTGACCTTGCTCTGGTTGAGGATGACTGCTAAATTGCTGTATTGATTGATTTAGTAATCATGGTTCGTTCAACAAGTCCATCGCCTGCTCCCAACTTTTCGCCTGCTCAACTTTATGGCTTTAAAGGCGTAATTTACTACACCACATAAGGTTATCTAATGCACGCAGGCAACGGAGCACACTCTAAATTCAAAACTGTTACTGCTCCAGTGGTTCAGAGAGAATTGGTGATTAGACGTACAGTAAACACTGCAGTTATTATTATTATTTTTAAAAGTTTAACAGATAATTACTGTCATATAATCACATTCCATAAGTCGTTCTAGAGCTGGGATATCAGAGGAGGAAATAAATAGAGATCTACAGGGAGAAGTGTAATGAAATTTTTAAATATGAATAAAAAACAATAATGACTTTTGAACTCTTGAATAATGAACCACTTTTTAATCTTAGACAGCATAAGTAATTCAGAAGTCTGTTTTCTCTTGTGTTCTTTCCTAAAAATAAATCAGTTATAACTCAATTAGGCTTCTCAATTTAACATGTTGATTTAGCACAAAAAAATACAGCACTCATGACACAAGAGGCAGAAAACAGACGTAACGTAGCGGCAAAATCTGATGCATAACAATTAAAATATCTATGTAAGAAGGGGGGGGGGGGGTATTGTGTCATGGAAAATACTGATGTATGCAAATAATTTGATTAATTTAATCTGCATATCATGTAATTAATTTGCTTAAATTTTCATTTGATTGACAGTCCTAAACTTAATATATTCCAGTGCACAATAATCCTCCACAAGTGAGCTGCTGACAGTCTTGACAGTCTATTTTACACTCAGCAGACCATTTGCATTTTGAAATCCCTGTGAAGCTGCTATTTCCTTAATTGCATAAAGTCACTTAAAACATTTCCAACTGTACCTGTGATGACCTCCCGCATGCATTGAGAAGGCACTGATAGAAAACTGCTGACTTAGAGAGAAAAAAAGGAACAAATGACTGAGCGAGATTGGAAAACAGAGGTAGGAGAGTTTGTTTCTCTGTGCACGCTCAGGTATTTGTGTGCGCGCGTGTGTGTGTGTGTGTGTGTCTGTCTATAGGTTTGTGCCAAAGTGTGTGTCTTGAGTGACCTGCCTTTGGGCTCACTGACCCATGATACTCTCTCGGCCAGTCTAGTTCTGCGTGTCACTGTCTAAGGGTCACACACATGGCTGGAGAGCATCTATGTGTGAGACAAACTCCCCTCGTCTCTTCCGCCCTGCCAATAAAGTGAGCCGTTCCGTACGCCCAGTATGTGACCTTGTCTACTATTACGCCATAAACCACAGCCACAGTAGAATAGAAGCATTTAGTCCACTGCACAATAGCCCTCTTACACTCATTCAAGCTGCACATCTACCACAGCCTTTTAACACACGTCACAGTGGTATGCAGGCACAGTGCACCAGAATAGACCACAGATTGAAGAAAACAATCAGATGGATTGATGTACTGATGTGTCAGATTACTATTATTAGCTGGGCCAATTGAATACAAGAACAACACTAATATACACCTCAAAATTACAGCCGTTATTTAAGATACATGTCAAAACTTGTCACGTTGTCAGAATTGTCTCGTCAAAAGCAAGTCTGTGATTATCAGAAAAGTGCAAATCCTTTCTTACTTATAGTTTTTATGCTTTTCCAATTTTTGCATTTGCATTTCCTTCCGTATGTATGAAATAAAATATTAATGATATGTTAAAAGATCAAGGTAAGACTATGTGACTTGAATAGTTGCAATAGTAATAGATAAAGAGTTTAAAGTTTAAAGAGAGTATGTATCTATGCTTCAGTTCCCTTTCAAGGGAACTCGAGCTGCGTTGAGACGCGGTGGGAACGCTCTGCGTGATTGCGTCGTGAAGCACGTGTATAATCAGTCCAATGGAAGAGCGAGACGTCATAGGCGGGTGACGTCATAGACCAGGAAGCTATAAAGCACACCAGAAAACAGACCGCGACAGCTTCTGTTGCCTTCAGCAAGCGCTCTCTGTATACTGTCCTTGTCTATTTACTGTTGTCTGTCACAAGCACATTATCTATCTATCTATCTATATATATATATATATATATATATATATATATATTATGGCGAAACAAGAATTCAAGCGTTGTGTTGTCCCTTGCCCTCGTTTTATCACGGGTGGGGACACACATCAGCTTTGTGTTGCTTGTTTGGGAGTGGAGCATGCCCAGTCAGTTCTCGAGGGAGCTGACTGTGAGCATTGCGAGAAGCTGTCCGTGAGGACGCTCCGCTCTCGCCGGGCGTTCTTTGAGGAGGACGCTCCCCGAGGTGCGGGTCCCGCTGCTGCCGAGGCACAGCGAAGGCTTTCATCTTGGGGTTCGCATATGGATCTAGTAGCGGGGCTTGAGACGGGCCCAGCCCTTTCTCAACCCTTACCTGCTGGATCCGGTGCCTCTGCCCAGGAAGGAGCCCGCGCTGCGGCTTCTCCTTCCCAGGTTGGGGCACCATTGCTGAGGCTATCCAGTTCTGAGGATCTGGATGTCGTCAGTGTTGATATGGGGGATTTTGAGTCTTCGCCAGCTCATGCCTCCAGTAATGATGAGGAGGTTATGGAGGTTTTATCTCGTGCTGTAGCTAGATTAAATATTGAATGGCCAGCCGATGATTCTCAGAGTGTTTCTAAGAAAAGTTTATTAGGTGAAAGATTTCTACCATCTAAAACACAGCCTCCACGTCGGGGACTCCCGTTTTTTCCCGATCTCCACAATGAGGTTTCGAGATCGTGGAATAAACCGGCGTCATTCAGAGTATTTAACCCACAAACTTCCAACTACAGTAATGTTTTGGGTGCATCTGACTATGGTTATTTGACAGTGCCTCGGGCTGAAGAGACGCTCGCGAGCTATCTCTCTCCCGAGTCATCGTCATCATTAAAAGCCTCGACATTACCCACCAAGCCATTAAAATCTACATCTTCGCTGGTGGGTAAAGCTTATTCGGCAGCAGGTCAGGCTGCGTCATGTCTGCATACTATGTCTATACTGCAGGCATACCAGGCTGATCTGCTGAAGGATATCGATGAACGTGAGGAAGTCAGCGCTGACGCAATTCGAGAATTGCGTCGCGCAACAGACCTGTCTCTCCGGGCCACTAAGGAGACGGCCAAATCAGTGGGCCGTTCTATGGCAGCCCTGGTGGCCACGGAGAGGCATCTTTGGTTAAATCTGTCTGATATAAAAGATAAAGATAGGTCTGTTCTTCTGGACGCGCCACTGTCACCTTCAAGTTTGTTCGGCGACGCTATCAATTGTGTCGTCGATAGGTTTCAAGAAACGAAAAAACAATCGGCTGCATTCCAGAGGTTTCTTCCTCGACGTTTCGATGTCCCCGAGACTGCTGGGCGGAAAATGATTATTAAATCCGAGCAGTCTCGTCCGAGTACAAGCTCCTCACAGCACAGAGTGCATCAAAAACAGAGCGTCGCCACTCGGGCTCCTCCACAATCTGGGGAACCTGGGTGGCGGTCGCAGTCCAGGCCAGCTAGGGGTAGGCAAGATCTGAGGACTGTCATCTCTAAGAAGGCTTGGGCTAAGAAGAAGTCCTGACGCCCAAGGTGTCAGGCTTCTGAGGGTGGTCCCCTCCGAGGAGGGACGTTTTCGAGAAATCGTTCATCCTCGGCACCCTCTGGGGGGCGATTCTCTGAGGAGAGTCGCAGCGCTGCCACATCGGTTGTTCCCTGCCGGTTCGCCGCTTCAGGGCACCGAGGTGTCAGCGTCCCCATACGATTCTCCGAGGAGGATCGTAGAACGGTCAGTTCGGTTGTTCCCTGCCGGTTCGCCGCTTCAGGGCACCGAAATATCCGTACAACCGAATCCCGAGGCCAGTCTCGAGAGACTGGTCCCCTTAGTAGAATTTCTGGCAGCGTGGAAACTACTGCCAAATATTTCTCAGTGGGTCCTGCATATAATAGAAAACGGTTACAGAATTCAGTTCGGTTCTCGTCCGCCCAGATTTCAAGGGGTCCTTCCCACAGTGGTGGACCCGAGGCAGGCTCGGGTCATGGAGCTAGAAGTACTGATGCTTCTGCGAAAAGGGGCTATAGAAAGGGTTTCTCCTCCCAGCAGAGAGTCAGGGTTTTACAGCCGTTACTTCATCGTTCCCAAGAAGGATGGGGGGTTGCGTCCTATTCTAGATCTGCGTCAGTTAAACAGCAGAGTTCAGAAACTCAAGTTCAAGATGCTTACACTCAAACAGATTGTATCACAGATTCAGTCCGAGGACTGGTTTGTCACAATAGACTTGAAGGACGCTTACTTTCATGTATCCATTCATCCTCATCACAGGAAGTTCCTGAGGTTTGCTTTCGGGGGCGAAGCATACCAATATCGGGTCCTTCCATTCGGCCTAGGTTTATCACCCCGCACCTTTACGAAATGCGTGGATGCAGCGCTGGCTCCTCTGAGACTCCAGGGCATTCGCGTATTAAACTATATCGACGACTGGTTGATCCTGGCTCGTTCCGAGCAGTTGGCAGTTCGGCATCGAGATGTCGTTCTGTCTCACATAAAGAGGTTGGGGTTGCGGCTAAACACCAAGAAGAGTGTTCTCCTCCCAGCCCAGAGGACCACTTTTTTAGGGGTGATGTGGGATTCGACAACTATGCAAGCACGATTGTCTCCAGCACGTATTTCTGTGATTCTCACAGCCGTAAAGATGGTAAAACTAGGCCAGTCACTCACTGTGAAACAGTTCCAGAGACTGTTGGGTCTCATGGCAGCTGCGTCCAACGTAATTACTTTTGGCCTTCTGCACATGAGACCCCTGCAGTGGTGGCTCAGGACCAAGGGGTTTTCTCCGAGTGGAAATCCATTTCGCACGATCAAGGTTACGCGGCAATGCCTACGTGCCTTGGTCATGTGGAAGAAACCTTGGTTCCTCGCCCAAGGCCCAGTTTTGGGGGCTTCTTTTCGACGCGTAACGCTATCGACGGATGCTTCCCTCACAGGCTGGGGGGCGGTCATGAGTGGCCGCTCGGCGACAGGTGTCTGGCAGGACCATCAGCTTTCGTGGCATATAAACCGACTAGAGATGATGGCGGTATTTCAGGCTCTCAAATACTTCCTGCCAGACCTGAGAGGCCATCATGTGCTTGTCCGCACAGACAACACATCGGTGGTCTCTTACATCAACCACCAAGGGGGTCTGAGATCCCGATTATTATGCAAACTGGCTCATCAGATCCTCCTATGGGCCCAGGGGAAATTACTGTCACTCAGGGCAGTTTATATTCCAGGGTGTTTGAATGTGGGAGCAGATATCCTGTCAAGGCAGGGGCTGAGGCCCGGGGAGTGGAGACTTCACCCCGAGGTGGTGGAGCTCCTATGGGAGAACTATGGTCAAGCTCAGGTAGATCTTTTCGCATCTTACGATACAACCCATTGTCAGCTTTGGTTCTCCCTCACATATCCAGCTCCTCTCGGACTGGACGCTATGGTACAGGTGTGGCCGATGCTGCACCTGTACGCATTCCCCCCGATATCATTGCTTCCGGGAGTTCTGGAGAGGGTTCGCCAAGAAGGGGCTCATCTACTATTAGTAGCCCCGCACTGGCCGACCCAAGTGTGGTTCTCGGACCTAGTGTCCCTCCTTCACGGCTCTCCCATGGAGATTCCTGTCAGAAGGGACTTGTTATCTCAAGCAGGGGGCACGATATTTCACCCTCGCCCGGAGTTGTGGAAACTGTGGGCTTGGCCTCTGAGGGGTCCCAGCTCTTAGAATCTGGTCTCTCGACTGAGGTCGTTGAGACCATCCTTCAATCCAGAGCTCCTTCCACGAGGAAACTATATTCATTGAAATGGAAACTGTTCTCTACATGGTGTGGAGAACGCTTTTTAAATCCTGTTAACTGCCCGGTTGGTACAGTTCTCGATTTCCTTCAAGACCGTTTCTCTGCTGGATTATCTCCCTCCACCTTAAAGGTGTACGTAGCGGCTATATCTGCTTATCGCTCCCCTCTGGGGGCTTCTTCTCTTGGGAGAGATCCTCTTATTATTCGTTTTCTTCGTGGTACATTGAGGCTGAGGCCTGCACTGCACTCTAGAGCACCGGCTTGGGATTTGGCCATTGTACTTAAGGGTCTGGCCCTGGCTCCCTTCGAGCCTATTGAAGAGGTTTCAGAGAAATTCCTTCTATCAAGAGAATTGGAGATCTGCAAGCCTTGTCGGTGGCTCCTTCATGTCTGGAATTTGCACCTGGTATGGTGAAAGCATTTTTACACCCTAGGCCGGGTTACATTCCTAAGGTCCCCGCTAATGTGGGGGGCCCTATTGTGCTGCAGGCTTTTTGCCCTCCACCTTTCATTACCCCAGATCAGGAAAGTCTCAATCTGTTATGTCCCGTTAGGGCTTTGGATGCCTACGTTCACAGAGCTGCCCTGTGGCGTAGATCAGAGCAGTTATTTGTCTGCTTCGGTTCAACCAAGAAAGGTTGCCCGGCATCGAGACAGGTAATGAGCAAGTGGGTAGTTGAGGCTATCTCACTTGCTTATGAAGCGGCCGGACAGCCTTCACCTATGGCTGTCCGCGCCCATTCTACTAGGAGTATGGCTGCCTCTAAGGCTTTAATTTCGGGGGTTTCCCTTCAGGACGTTTGTAATGCGGCAGGCTGGTCCTCACCGCATACATTTGTCAGATTTTACGACCTAGACCTCTCCACTCCGGGGCTAGGCTGCTTGTTTCTTAGCGTGTGCAAGGACTCCACACAGAACGGGCATTTCTCATTATGGCGTAGTGGATATGGGGTTCCCACCGCGTCTCAACGCACCTCGAGTTCCCTTGAAAGGGAACGTCTCAGGTTACGTATGTAACCCTGGTTCCCTGAGAGGGAACGAGACGCTGCGTTCTCCTGCCATACTTCCTGCATACCCTGATCGACTTGCTTCAGGCCTTTTCAGAAGCTGTCGCGGTCTGTTTTCTGGTGTGCTTTATAGCTTCCTGGTCTATGACGTCACCCGCCTATGACGTCTCGCTCTTCCATTGGACTGATTATACACGTGCTTCACGACGCAATCACGCAGAGCGTTCCCACCGCGTCTCAACGCAGTGTCTCGTTCCCTCTCAGGGAACCAGGGTTACATACGTAACCTGAGACATTCTCATTCCACTGCATGAGTGACAGAAAGTCATAGAAAATGAAAATTCTGTCATATTTTACTTACCCTTGTGTTGTTCTGAACCTGTTTTCTTTCTTCTGCAGAACACAAAATGAAAGTCAATGGGTTCCAAACCACAATTGGACCCCACTGACTTTCAATATGTGGACAAAAAAGACATTTCAACATATTGTATTGCTTGTTACAAAGTAGAAAGGAAGTCATACAGGTTTGAAATGAAATGATGGTGAATAATTCTAATATTTGGGTGAACTATCTATTTATTTTTTTTGCATTTTCTGTAGGCTATTTATATGAATGCCACACATGTAGTGGAAAGAGTTCTGAAACAAAGATTCATAGTAGATTTCATGTTCAAATGTACCACATGTTGTGGGTTATTAAGAGAAAGACATTAGCAATTCAGTTTGATTTACAACTTCTGAAACGAGCCAGTCCAACATCAATTCAGTCCCGTGTGCTAATTTTTTTCATCAGTTCGTTTAATTTTTTTTTTTTTTTCCAAGAGGGACATCTCATCCATCACTGAAATGACATAGTACATCATGAAGTCTTTTTTTCAGTCCATTGCTGTCATTGTCAAGAGTCAAGAGAGGAGAATCTTGTGAGCATAAAAATACTTGCACCCCATTGACAGATTTACCGGTGCACTTTGTCCAGGTTCTCTACAGGAAAACATCTAAACATGTCTGACAGTCCTACTAGACGAGCTGCTAAAACACACACACACACACACACACACACACACACACACACACACACACACACACACACCAAACACACACACACACACACACACACACACACACATTGATTTCACCGCCTCACCTCGCAAACGAGTACACAGGCGAAAAATGTTGATCAATGAAAATGAAAGATAAATCTAAATGCAAATAGCCCTGCACTTTCCCGCGCATTAATGTATCTATTTGCAAGTCTTAGAAGCTGATAGCCACGCTGGTTTGATATCTGTTAGTTTCCTCCCATAGAAGCAATAAATGTCCGCATGCCATCCTGAAAATTTAGTGTTCGAGGGAGAAATTTGACAGTGGAGGAAGCAAACACCATTGTAAATGGGACCGGTATGAGTGAAGGTGAATGTATGAAGAAAAAGTTCACCTAAACTGGCTATATATCTGTGTGCCTGGTGTGCACATGTGCATGTGGTGGTTTGACTGACAGGAGGACAGTAAATATCCTCCCTGCGGAAGTAAGAAGTCCGACACCAGCTGATCCAATCAGATGTCAACTAGGATTTCATAAGATGTCAGAGAGAACAAGCACATCCATAGTCCGTATGCCAGGTTATCACTCATATCACACATATTTCCTTTGGCCCTTCTTTTTTTCTCTTTAATACAAAGTAATAAAGTGTTTGTCTAGGACAATCCGGTCTCCACAGAAGTTGCCAAAATATTCTTCTGAAAAAAAAAAGCAGGTCTTAGCTGGTCTAAATGAGTCTCCAAGCATAGTCAAGCTGGTCTAGCTATATTCTCAGCCTGGCCAAGCTGGTGTTTAGCTGGTTTAGCTGAGCGGCCAGCTTGTCTCCCAGCGTGACCAGCTGAAAAGTGCCCAAAACCCCTGTAAAATCAACAACACACCTCTTTTATCAAGTTGGGAGACCTGGTAAGACCATCCTAAGTTGGTTTAAGATGTGTGTTTGTTTGTTTTTCAAGCAGGAAACATAAATTTGCATTGAGCTTATAGCAAAGCCAAGTCAGGGGTTAGATAGATGGAATGCATAAACTGATCAAATATATACGCAAGTTGCTTTGAAAAAAAGTGTCTGCCAAAGGCATAAAATGCAAATCTAGTTTGGTTAGAAAAAAAATATAAAAAGGGCAAAAAACAAATAGAAATGTCCCAAACCATATAATTAGACTGTGAGGCAAAATGAGTGACAAATACCTTCTTGATTGGCTGTGTAAAAACAATTAGACCTCGATTAGAAATGAACCGCTATGTGGAGCGAGAGACTCCCATTCTCCCCATGAATTAAAGCATAATTGATTGGACTGAGATGATATTTAATGAAACATGTATTCCATCATTTGACAAATTACGTTAAGCACTACAGCACCTGAGCTGAAGGCCGGACCGTCCTGACCCGAGCCCGAATAATTGTACTGATTTTCTTTTGTTATTCAAACACACTAGAGGAGATCATTTTAGTCTTTTATGTGTGAGCTTTAAATTCAACATCTATGTGCCGTATAACATTTTCCATTCCACTTAATTTCTTCGTGATATTACAAAGTACAGTATGCCTTTTGATAGCTGATGTGTAAAGGGGTCAAATGTCTCTCTGCCTGTCTTGTTTAGTGAAATTGGTGGGAGAGGTTCCTGTTTCGAATGTCATGCTAATGAACACTAAGCTCAAGGTCTGTGTTAAACTGTGAAGTGTAGGTACAGATCACCTCTTGCCTTACCTTTTTCTGTTCATTTAAGCTGTCTGAGCCACCCCACGTGACACAATATTATGCTACGATGTGTTTGACTGAGCCAGAATATTCCTGCAATTGCACATAGCTGCCAAATTAAGATTGAAAGATATTACATTATTATGGAAAATGAAAGCATTGGATTGGAATGACAAAAAGTGGCTGTATAAGTCAATATATGGTTTGTTTTATTTCTATATAATTAAACATGAGCATATGAACATATGCAACTCCATTTTGCATTTGATGTAGACTACATTCTTGCATCAAGTTGCACCGTTTTTAAACTTGTTTTTCTGTACACGTGCATTAGCTGACATCTTTGACTGTTATGTCCCGTGTAATGACCACCATGTTTTAGGATGATATGCCAAGTTAAAAGCAGATCAGTTGTTAAAAACACATCTTGAGACCCCAGTCTGTTCCACTTTGTTGCCAGGCACATCACCTCAAAATATGAAAATGGCTTTTAAAGCTTTAATTGTCAGAATGATAAGAAAACCCCTTATTATGGCATTTACATATGGGTCAGGAGGCATGATAAATTGTGTTATTTTTATTGCATTATCACAGCTATTCACATCAAATTGATGCATTAAATTAGCAAAAATGTACAAAAAAATATATAATTGGTATCCTTATCACACCAGCCATAAACATCTGCAGTAAGTGCTGCGACAAGAGTGTGCCTTTTTCATTACAAGACAGGTTCTGTTCTGCAATCATTTATATCTCAATGTAAGCTTCAAACGCCCAGCTTGCACATGTTATCTGATTTCCGTCATATGATATATTTGCCTGTAATTACCAGCGGAGGAATGCTAATGCAATCTGTGAGTGATTAGATTGACTTTGTGGCCACGATTACTTCCTCTGGCTTTTCTACTAGAAATTAAATTTGCACAGGTTGTGAATACAAGCACAGTGTATAAAATGAGATGTACACTCAGATGATAAGTGCATTTGTGCTCCTTTGGCGTAGCCCCCCGGCATCCCCCTGCGCTGCTTATGCCAACAGAATTTGTTACGAGGCCATAAGTTCAACCAAGCGATCGCCTGCCTTTGACGTTCCTTATTCTCAGCGACTGTGCTGTAAGGACAATGAATTCTGCTAGTATGGCTATAATTATTTTATAGCTTTCTGTGTCTGCTGTGCATGCTTTGAATAAGTCGTCTGTCGGGCCCATGTTACACTCACGCTGGGAGTACAGAAAACACCCTAGCGCTCATTGGGGATAAATTGAATTGACATGCTTTTTCTTTGACTCAATCCCTGTTATTTTCTGTGTTAAGACCAGGTCTTTTTCCCTCCCTTATCGCACTCCCAGCTTCCCTCTCTCCGCTTAAATCTCCTTAAATCCCTCGTTACCTACAGGCTACGGCTGCATTTCCTAGCGCACTAAAGTACACTCCATTCACAAAAGGTCTCCTAGCAACCTCTTCCGTTCTTTTCCGTTCCTCCTGAAAGGGTTTTTTTTGGAGAGTGTACCAAAGATGTATGTGAAGTATGTGTGAATAATGAAGCGGATGAAGTAGATGTTCTGGATAATTTAATCTCAGTGTGTGCGTGGATATCTGCGTATCTGGCCTCACAGTGCTTGTTTATCTAATTGTGCAAAAAACTCAAGTTTATGACTATGAAAGTCCCATGCAGCACTGTTTTCTGTCAAATTTAGGGTCAAATACTTGGCAGGACATCTTGTTTGTCACGGTTAGTGTTCGTGACTGTTCCATTGAGCGCACGCACGATTAAGTCCTCACTGACCAGAGCATTAAGGAAGACAAACTGTACGGATTAAGATGAGCAATAAAAATGGATCCTGTGAACTTTCGGGCGGTGAACTCCGGGTTAACAAGGAGGCGGTGAGCTGCAGAGATTTCACAAGGTTGAGGTCAGTGTTCGTTTACCGAGTTACCTTGAAAAATAGCAGAACCCAAGGGAGTGTTCCTAGATGTGGCTTTGAATTTGACTTCATACCAGGCTTGAAGATCTCAGACTCATCCCCTCCTCTGTTCTTCATTTGTCTTTCAAACAAATGTGTGTAAATAATAATGAATCTGTGATGGATTTCTCAACTGGTCAATGCAGGCCTACTTGAGCATTCCAACCCTCCAGCCTGAAAACATCCATGACACCTCTGGACAGCTGGGGTTTGTCTGGCAGCCTCTTCTCCAAAGGAGGAAAGGAGGATAAGAAGGATACAAAGTGCATTCATTCAAGAGCATTCATTCACACTGTAAACCTCTTGTATCCCTGCAAATGCAAAATCAATGCACAAAAAATGATGAGGCACCAGTTCTCCTCAAACACTGGAGTAATAAAGAAAACCATCAATATTTACAGAGCAAATGAGAGTAAGGAAATTACAAAATGTGTCTTTTCCAATGCTCTATTGATGTGGTGCCTGCTCTGCATATATAAAAAAGAGCAAATCTGCCTCATCCATGAAATGAAAGTTGTATGGGGTGAATCTGAGAATGTTCTGGAAAGAATGATTTGTATTAGGGTGTTTTGAGTTATGTGACCTAATTTGGGATTTTTAAAGACCATCTTTTTGGGGGGGTTCACATTCTGAATCCTTCTTGAGTCCATCAACAAATGTGTAATACTTTTGTGGAAGCAATAAAGTCGGCTGCTCAACCTGAAGCAGACTTTGTTTTGAAATGTTTTAAAGACAAATTTGTTACAGCAAAACTGAACATCCTTGGCTCTCCTTGGGGTTCAATGTGGAACTGCAGTGGTTTCATGAATTAATGTAAAAATTACTAAATAATTACTAAAATCATAAAAATGCATAAATTAATTCAAAATTAAAATAATGTTTTATTTGTTTACATGCATGCCATTCCACCATTAACAGACATCAGAGAACCGTGAACATGTGAATGTGTTACATTGAAATATTAACGTAAGTCAGCCAAGTGAATATGTTTTGGGAGACAACAAATATTTGGAATCCCTGAGATATGCTAATAGAACTGTCTTGTAGTTCAGTCAGTCAATGAGATGTCAATTCCACAACTGCTCTGACAGAATCATTTAGTAAGCCATTTGATATCAGTGAGTTCAAGACTTATTTTTGAGTAAAAGAAAAAAGAACATTTCAATTGTTTAAATGAGTCATACATTTATGAATCATGGTTGTATTTTGTTATTTATTTCTTTTGTGTTCAATTCAGACTGCAACCTCTTAACTAAAACAGTGCTTTTTGGAGATAAAGCAATGCAGGTAACTATATTATAGTCCATTTTATATTTAAAAAAAATGATAGTATTTTAGTACAGTATTCTATTCTCATCGGTGGAAGAAGTTAGACATCCAAGAACCTTTAACAAAACCAGAAGTTATGAAAATAATTAGGTTTTAGTAATATTTTTCAATATTCTTTTTCATTGACCCATTCTTGATTACCAACCCTTTTTTAGTATAGTATATTAAATTAAAATTAAACTCTCATGAGAAGTCTATGAAGCATTTAATTGTCTTCATATTAACTTGTTTATAAAAATGATAGATAATTAGTAAAATGAGATAAGATGAAAGAATAATTCACACAACAGTAATATAACAGTAATGTTAGCATGGCTAATGTTCATTAACAGGGCTAAGTGTGAGCTAAATTAGCACTGATGTAGAGGAGTTAATGATAAACATTAGATTACCATGTAACACTGGATGAATTAAAAACATCTCTCTTTAGAATAAAGATATATCTTATCTCACTTTAAAGTAATGAGCTTGAGGCATTGCTGTATGCCTGCTATCAGTGTTTACATCTCTCTCAAAAGCATGTATGTTATCATGTCATGGCATGATGGCAAGGACTAATATTGTAACGAAATGTGGCTGTAATGAGCACACGGTGATACAACAATACAGTCTTTAATGAATAAATCCAAAAGGAACACTTAGGAGTATCTTCAGAAACTTAACAACCAAGAAAACCGAAACGTCAAAACAATGAACAGAGGGGGATAACACAGATAAACAAAGAAACTAAATTAACAACAGCTGAATGTAATCCAATCAGAAACCATAGAAACTAACTAGCAAACAGAACTCAGGAAACAGCTCCATATAGAGATATATACTATTTCTCATGTGTCAACACATCAAGCTATATTGACCTTGTTATATGCATGTAAAAACATGAATTTAATGCTTATGTTATGCAGTTAGCTTTAGATTTAAGCACATGCACCACTGAATCATCTCCAGTGACAATGATTTGCAGATCTTTTTTGGAAGTGCATTATCAAAAACTTGTACAGGTGCTGAAGCGATCGCTGTTTTACAAAGACGTGCATATAATCCACAACAGGAAGCAAAGTGCACTGGGGTGAGCCTATTTGGTACCCACAATGCACTGCTGACATGGCAGTCCATCAAAGGTGCGGCTCTATAGAGCCCGAGCCCCCACAGCTGAAAAGAACAATTACCACTTCTATCACTTCCTCTAAATTAGCATTCATTTGAGATATGATTTACTACAAAGAAAAGCCATTTTTCCCTAATTTTTTCTCCCTTTCTTCCTAGCCTTTCTTCTCCTCTCTTGTCTGTCGTTTCTCTGCGGGAGCGGGTTAATGTAGTAACATTTGTATTCTCCTCTTGAGTCTCAGACAGGCGATGAGGATCTACGGCAGGTCAAGTCAGACTCTCTCTCTCTCTCGTTTTCTCTCAGTTCCTCACTCCTCCCTCCCTCCGCCTCCTCCCTTTCTCTCATCCTTGGCTCTTTGAAGAGATAAAGATGCTCTAATTGCATTTGCATATCATGGCTCGTGGGTCGTGACTCTTGGCCATGTGACGTGTTGGCAAACATGAAAAACAAATCCAGCTCTCCACCCCTTTCAACTGTTTAGGTATTCCTGAGCCTGGGCCTGCTTCATGATTTTAAAAAAGAGTCCTAAATCAAGTAAACGTTGCTAAGATTTGCTTGATTATTATATTTACCGTATGGTGCTTCAGTCCCATTCACACTCTTCCCAATATACACCGAGGTGATAATATGGATGCATTGTTTGACTGTTTGTCTGTTTTATTTACATTTTGTTGTCATAGAAACGCCTTGTCTTGTGAGGTCAGGATGAGTTTATTCCTTGCCGTTTGCATGCGCCAAGTGTCAGTTGACATCTGTGTGTAATGGTTTAAGGTATTTAATATACGTTTTTTTTTTTTCAAAGTTCTCCATGACATGTATATGCGATACAACATATTACAACAAACAATTTGAAACTGTGCAAATAAAATACTCTTCACGGGAACCCTTTTCAGATGACATTTAACAAACCTAAATAATGAATTGTTACAAATATGGCAGATTTCAGATATTGCCAATTTAGTCAAGACATTAGCTTAAAAAAAATAAGAAATTACATGTACACGTACCTGCGTTCCCTACATTATGGAGACCATGTCCCCACAAGGATAGTAATTTTTTTTTTCAGCCACCATGAGGAAAACTGCTTAAAAATCATATTACATTTTGAAAGTTTTTTTTGAAAATGTCAAAATGGAGACAATTTTCTGTAATGATGAGGGTTAGGGGATTGAATAGTATTGTCAGTTTGCACAGTATAAAATCATTATGTCTATGGAAATTCATTATAAAACGTGTGTTTAGTGCTGCTGCTGTCAAGGGAGCTAAAGTCTGTGGGCCTCTGGCTTTAATACATAGTTGTGCATTCAAGCAGTCTTGGAATTTTTCAGTTTAATGTTTGCCACTTGTGTACACAGAAACTGTCTGGGTTGCAGATCACTCAAATGGTGGAAAATTGAAAAATAAACATTTGATTATTTCTTTAGTGTCTCAGCCACTCGTCCTCTTTCTCTGTCTTTTAGCATAGCCTGTGGAAGATTGTAACGTTTTTTTTTTTTTTTTTTTTTTTTACGTCTGTGCTCTTTGATATAATATTTTCAAAATGATATGCTACAAATTAATATGGAAGCCCGTTTCCCCTATGGAAGCCCATTCCCGCCACATAAGAAAAAAAATCGAGCATTCTTAAGTCATAATTATGACATAAAAAGTCGAATTTATGACTTACTAAATCGAAATTATGACTTTAGAAGTCATAAGTATGAGATACAAAGTCAAAATTTTGACATGCCAAATCGAAATTATGAGATTAAAAAAATCGAAATTATGACTTTAAAAATTGAATTTATGACTTTCCGACTGGCACTCTCATTGTTCTGATGCGACCCGACACATGATGAATTATGAACAGATTAAGGAGTATTTCCAGTGGCGGTTCTAGACCATTTCAACTGGGGGGGCCAAGCTGGGGCCAGTTGTACTGTTAGAGGGGACAGATTTAGACCTTACTGTTGTCATATCATTTTCTGCACTGCACTGCAGACATTAACAGGCAAAATACCATGTTTAATATCATTCAACAATGTATTTGCATTTCCATTATATTTTTACATTTGCATTACATATTCAGTATTAGTCACAGTAACTGTAATTGACATGATGTCCTTCTTTCTCTTCATTTTGGTGAGAACTAGAGCAAAAGCAATGGGGACCAAGAAGCTTATTAATTCATTTACTGAAAATAACTGACTTGCTAGGTAACTATGTCTAACCGTTTACAGGGTTCCTGCACACTTTTTAAAGTCAAATTTAAGGCTTTTTAAGACCTGAAGAAATTAAAATTAATACCGTACATTAGGGGTGTGCAATATTGACAAAAATATATCTCAATATTTTCAACGTTTTGTTGATAATAATTAGATGATATTTTACTGATTGTGTTTTTGTGCTGGTGCCATGGCTGGTTTAGGCCTGTTGTTGACAGCTGACTCACAAAGATATTCATATTTTTCATATTCTATGCAGTGGTCAGGTCACAGCAGTGACAGAAATTATTTTTTTAATTAAGGGGCAATATTTGCCACCTTAAATTGATTTCTAGGGGCATTTCACTTATATATGGGCATACTTTCTAAACTTATTTAGAGTTATGCATCACCTTTTATGTCAAATACTAACATTCAAATTATACAGTAATTATACTTATTTATAGAATAATACATACAATAATTATACAGTACCACTGTTACCAGTTAAATTAATTAATTCAATCAAAATCCATCTTTGCAGTGCAGAGGTGAAATACTCCTTAATCTGTTCATAATTCATCATGTGTCGGGTCGCATCAGAACAATGAGAGTGCCAGTCGGAAAGTCATAATTTCGATTTTTAAAGTCATAATTTCGATTTTTTTAATCTCATCATTTTGATTTGGCATGTCAAAATTTCGACTTTTTATCTTATACTTATGACTTTTAAAGTCATAATTTCGATTTAGTAAGTCATAATTTCGATTTAGTAAATCATAAATTCGACTTTTTATGTCATAATTATGACTTGAGAATGCTCGATTTTTTTTTCTTATGTGGCGGGAATGGGCTTCCATACTATGGACATGCATAGAAGTGCGAGAAAATAAGTCATTATTAAGAGAAAGTTTCTCATTATTACGAGATGCTAAGTCATTATTACGAGAAAGTTTCTCATTAGTATGAGATGTTAAGTCATTATTATGAGAAAGTTTCTCATTATTATGAGATACTTAAGTCATTATTACGAGAAAGTTTCTCATAATTATGACTTAGTATCTCATTATTTTGAGAAACTTTCTCAATATAATGAGATACTAAGTCATAATTATGAGAAACTTTCTCAATATAATGAGATACTAAGTCATAATTATGAGAAACTTTCTCATTATTATGACTTAGATAATCTTTTTTTTTACTCAACTATGGCGGAAACGGGCTTCCATAAATTAAAGACCCATAGACCCATGAAAGACCATTGAAACCAAAATTGTGGCTTGTAGTGTTCCTAAATACTGATAAAAAATTGCACAAACACACGTTTTAAAAAATTATTTATAATTAAATAAAAATCGATGACTCATCTTGGAGTACAGTTTTTTGTCCAATCAGATGATCTCTAGAATGAGAATGTCAGAAAGTAGCAAGTTTTAATGTTTTTAACCTGGACATTTTTGTCAAATATCAAAATCAGATGATACATTTTGTCTTTTAACATCCTTTAACGTGATCACTAATCAAATTATACCTTTTTACTTTTTGTACATTTTTTGGTTTAATTGTATGATAGGGATTCCATATTGATGTAATAGGTTAAACTGATGGTGTTACAATCATCCACAGTCTCCTCTGCCTAAAACACAATTATCCTTTCTTCCCTCTCTCACCCTCTCGTGAAGAGGTTTTGGGTTTCCCCCTATGTTTGCTTTCATAGCTAACTCTATTCCGCCAGTCTCAAACAGGTAAGAGGACACAAGTGTCAACAAATGTGCTGGAAAGGGTCAGAACACCAGCAGGCGTTTGGTTTTCCAGGGAACCTTTGCCAAAAGCCAAAGTTATGATAGCATACATAATCTTAGAATAGAATACCCTGTTTTTGCAAGCTTTAACCTCTTGTACAAACATACTGACTTCGGGTATCATGTATACAGGTAGAATCAGGTATAATTAGGAAGTTTGTGCCAACAAAAATGCTTATTATGAGCTCCAATTATGTCCAATCTGTCTCCATTTCAGAATACCAGACTGCACAGTTTCATGGCAAGAAGATGGAGTAAAATGTCAGAGTAATTTGTGCTAAATCAAGGCATGCCTTAGAAGCCCAGTGCTGTAGTTGCATTTTAGGTGCAATAAAGTTGTGTTGCACTCCCCACATGGAAATTAATGATTTGAGAGTCGAGGTCACACGTGTTTTTGTGTGTGTCTGTGAGTCTCACGCTACAGAGAGGAGGAGCATTAACCATGAGGCTCAAAGCCATTTTTCCACACAGCACTGTCACAACAGCACTCAAAGAGTTTACAACTGAGAATAACACACATACACACACACACACACACACACACACACACACACACACACACACACACACACACACACACACACACACACACACACACACACACACAACACTTTCTATAATCCACCACTCAAACCCGAACCATTTGAGACCAGCAGAAAAGAGCTGTTACAACTATACTTTGATCTGTGATATGAAATGATGCATTTCACATACACATTCAAACAAAACACACAAACACACGCATTGTCAGATGAGAATTGAGAATGTAATGGTGCATTGCAGGTGTAGCCTCAACAGCCCATTTGTCAGGAGAGGCATTCAATTAGAGATGAGAGAATGAGAGCCCGCCAGAGAGAAAGGGAATGAAAGAGACAGAGAGAAAGTTAATAGAGTTAACCCTTAGATGCAGAGCTGCTGCTGTAGGCCCCAAAATCTTGCAAGGTCTTTTTAATGCACAAATATTATTTTGCCTTCTTGGACACCACAGTTCACTAAAAAGTTGTAGCACTTACAGTATTTCATTGCAAAATCTGTATTTTATTCACTAACCACCTACACACTAGTTTAACTATAGGTGCTAAATGCTAAACATCTTTGCGAGTGATGGAGAATCTGGAAATATGCACCAAAAAAAAGGGGGGAAAAGGAAACTCACTTTCATGCCATTTCAAATTTGTCACATTTGTTTATTCTGTGGAACACAAAAGAAAATGTTAGAAAAAAATGTCAGTGTTGTACCCCACTGATTTTCATTCTGAGGACAAAACAGTTGCAACATTCTTCAAAGTATCATCATTCGTGTTTCACAGTAGCTAGAATGTCATGCAGGTTTGTAAGGACATGAGGGTGAGTAAATAATGACAGAATTTTTTTTTTTTAACTGTCCCTACAAAAAACTGTCCCTTTAAATCAGTGTCATTTTTTTATTTGATTCGTAGTATTTCTTATTCAGAAATCTTGGCCTTATGTACATCTTTAAATTAAAGTTTCCCTAATGTAATCTGATAAAAGCAGACCATAAACAATATTGATTAAAACAAATAATACAAAAAACATCAAGTTTTTCTCACCAAATGATCAAATGTTTGGCCCTTTAAAGAGTTGATTCAGCCGTCTAGATAGCAGTGGGGAGTTGAATCAATACAGTCCTCACTACAGTCTACGGTTAATGTTACTTCAGTGTATTTAAATGAAATACATGTTGTTAGAAAATAGAATTAAATAACTCCAAATGAGCCCATTCTAACCTTGAAATATGAAAGAGAAAGTGAGACTCACAGAAGCTGCACCTTTTCCTTTCTGTCCACACCATTTCCTTTCTCATTTTTGATTATCATTATTGATATTGATTCTTTCTGTCTTCATCTCTCTCTTTCTTTCCTTCCACTTTCTTCTCTGTGTGTTTTGAGAATTGCACTATAAAATGTTTTGTCTTGAATCCTAAAAATGTGCTTACACCACTTAAAATATTTTGAATGGACAGACTGATAGACAGATAGACAGATAGATAGATAGATAGATAGATAGATAGATAGATAGATAGATAGATAGATAGATAGATAGATAGATAGATAGATAGATAGATAGATAGATAGATAGATAGATAGATAGATAGATAGATAGATAGATAGATAGATATAGACAGACAGACAGACAGACAGACAGACAGACAGAAAGATAGATAGATAGATAGATAGATAGATAGATAGATAGATAGATAGATAGATAGATAGATAGATAGATAGATAGATAGATAGATAGATAGATAGATAGATAGATAGATAGTACTTGTGTTATCTTTTGTGATCTAATGCAGTGACCTTCATTTTAAGTGTGGCTTTTTACTTGTCCAAACTATTTTCAAGACCACTGTACTTTCCACTTTCAGTCAGTATGCTGAAATAAATGATGCTCTTGTGCCTATTTCTAAATTGGATAGCAAATCTGGCCTTATATCTGGACAATATGTTACCACGCCAGCAACCCCCTGACCTTAAGTCAGCTGGTTCCTCTGATAATAATAAATGTCACGTGAATGTGCCAGTGATTATCCCAGCACTACCCCCAGGTAGAAGCTACCAATTAAGCAAGGAAATGGTGAGGATAGAGACACAAATGTCTCCTTTCTTCATCCCAAATTAAACCAGGTGACAAATTGGATTTTAGCTCCAAAAAGTTTCTCCTTTCACAACTTTCCTCATACTTCTCTATTAGCAAGTTGCCATTCAGAGTGTCAAAAGGAGTTGGAGGTATTGTGTCAGTAGTGAAAGGGCCCAGATGTGTGTGATGCGTATAGTGCATGTAAAACAGGATGCAGAGTGTTTTTGCTGTTTCATGGAGTCGCTCTGAATTCCGCCCACCTCAGCACTCGACTGCTGTGTCAATCCCGCTCTCTAGCCCATGTGTGCGTGTTTGTGACTCAACGGGATGAATTATGAAATGAAAGACTAAAACAGTGCGAGAGGGATGTGCGCAGCTGCGTGCGACAGATAGAGAGGCGGAGGGAGTGATTTCAGCTACCATCCTGCCGACCTCCTGCTGAGTAAGAACTCGAGGAGCAATGCACCGTCATTTTAGAGAGAGAGAGAGAGAGAGAGAGAAACAAGAGACGCTCACTTAGTGAAAGAAAACATTTACATTCCTTTTCCAGGAGGCAAAAGTTTTCTGTGTTAAACTTAATCGCAGAATAGGACGAGACACGCCTCCGTAGCTTTCGGTACTGTAGAAACGCATCTCCGCTTAAGTAACTGCCAAACACAGAGCAGGAGCGAGAAGCACTTCCTGACTCTGTGGACTGTGAAAGCCAGATGGATCTGTGAATTTTCAAGGTCAAACTGAGGCAATTAAACTGAGCTGTACAGTCGGGGTTCTGGCTGTCAGTACAGCACAAATAAACACACACACACATACACACACACGTTGGGTTTCCATGTTTTATGGGGACATTCTATATACGTAATGTATTTTATACTATACAAACTGTATATTCTATCCCCCCTACACTAACCCTACCCATAAACCTGTCCATCATAGAAATACTTTCTACCATGTTTAGATTTTCAAAAAAGTTAATTCTGTATGATTTATAAGCCTGTTTCCTCATGGGGACCAAAAAAAAAAAAGGTCTTCTGGCATTTTACTTGTGGGGACATTGGTCCCCATTACATAGGGAATACCAGGACCACACACACACACACACACATTTTCCCAGTGGTGCTCCACGAGGGAATTTTCTGGGAGAGTGATGGGTAAATTAATATTGATAAAAATTGCTTTTCTTACAGTTTAATAAATAATAGTAATAGATTTACCATTATATATCATGTAGATCTTTTTTTAAAGAGTCTTGAAAATTATTGATGCATTATAATATTTCCAATCCATTTAGACACTTGTCAAAATTGGAAAGGGAAGATATATACAGACCAAAAGGAATAGGCTATCTCTGCCTCAAACTGAGTTTCTGATGCTGATTCTTAGGCCCCGTTTACAAGTACATGGTTATTTTGAAAAACGGTGACATTTCCCCTCGTTTGTGCCCTTCGTTTACACGCAAATGGAGAATTCGCCTCTGAAAACGATTCTTTCTAAAAACTCCGGCTAGAGTGGAAATTTTGGAAAACTTTGTTTGTGCAACTTCTAGGAGTGAGAACAAACATAGGCCTTTTTTTTTTTTTTACCTAGTTTTACCAAGATACCAAGTTTGTAGAAACTGCCAAACCATTATTTAAATTATTTTTATTGCATTTATATTCAGTATATTATATATAGGTATACATAAAGAGCTGCAGATATGGTGCATTTCTGTAAACCAACTCAGATGTTGTCATCACTCTGGCAAGTTTACCTGTTAGGCATAATGAAGTTTAATGTCTCCGAAAACCACTGTAGTCCCATTCAGCCACTTGTTTGCAAACAAAACAAACAACAACAAAAAAAAACCCAAGGGGGTATTACTGATTTATTTTATGTCATAGACATAATTCAGGCATTTATCCAAATCCTGATTCCAAAATGGACTTCGGATGATGAAACCAAAAGTGCTAAAATGCTAACTTGTTTCTGAGTTTTAGCCTACACAATCCCTGCAGCACTCTATTATGGTATCATCTATTTCAGATCAATACAGACCTAAACAGCATGTAAAACAAAAACAAAGTGTAATTGGTTGCTTTACATGTCGATCAAATCATATACTTACCTACAAGTACATGAAATCCAGCCTCCGCTCCATCAAAATTATTTATGGCCTTGTCGTACAGTCGTTCACTTGCTTTGAGATGCTTTGGACTCCATCAATATTTTAGTTAAATTTGAAAGTCTCTCCACCTGTTTATTTATTTATTGTCTCTCTCCACCTGTTGTGTTATGCTGAACAGTGATGCTGGAAGCTAATCGTTTTGAAAGGTCACCTCTGATAATAACTGGTTATTTATACAGAAGGAATCTAATTTCATTGTGTCTCCCTTTTGCTTTTTTTAGATGCAGTTTTTGTGGAAATAAATGTTGCTTCATTTGCATATACACTCACCTAAAGGATTATTAGGAACACCTGTTCAATTTCTCATTAATGCAATTATCTAATCAACCAATCACATGGCAGTTGCTTCAATGCATTTAGGGGTGTGGTCCTGGTCAAGACAATCTCCTGAACTCCAAACTGAATGTCAGAATGGGAAAGAAAGGTGATTTAAGCAATTTTGAGCGTGGCATGGTTGTTAGTGCCAGACAGGCCGGTCTGAATATTTCACAATCTGCTCAGTTACTGGGATTTTCACGCACAACCATTTCTAGGGTTTACAAAGAATGGTGTGAAAAGAGAAAAACATCCAGTATGCGCCAGTCCTGTGGGCGAAAATGCCTTGTTGATGCTAGAGGTCAGAGGAGAATGGGCCGACTGATTCAAGCTGATAGAAGAGCAACTTTGACTGAAATAAGCACTCGTTACAACCGAGGTATGCAGCAAAGCATTTGTGAAGTCACAACACGCACAACCTTGAGGCGATGGGCTACAACAGCAGAAGACCCCACCGGGTACCACTCATCTCAACTACAAATAGGAAAAAGAGGCTAAAATTTGCAAGAGCTCACCAAAATTGGACAGTTGAAGACTGGAAAAAATGTTGCCTGGTCTGATGAGTCTCGATTTCTGTTGAGACATTCAGATGGTAGAGTCAGAATTTGGCGTAAACAGAATGAGAACATGGATCCATCATGCCTTGTTACCACTGTGCAGACTGGTGGTGGTGTAATGGTGTGGGGGATGTTTTCTTGGCACACTATAGGCCCCTAAGTGCCAATTGGGCATCGTTTAAATGCCACGGCCTACCTGAGCATTGTTTCTGACCATGTCCATCCCTTTATGGCCACCATGTAGCCATCCTCTGATGACTACTTCCAGCAGGATAATGCACCATGTCACAAAGCTTGAATCATTACAAATTGGTTTCTTGAACATGACAATGAGTTCACTGTACTAAAATGGCCCCCACAGTCACCAGATCTCAACCCAATAGAGCATCTTTGGGATGTGGTGGAACGGGAGCTTTGTGCCCTGGATGTGCATCCCACAAATCTCCATCAACTGCAAGATGCTATCCTATCAATATGGGCCAACATTTCTAAAGAATGATTTCAGCACCTTGTTGAATCAATGCCACGTAGAATTAAGGCAGTTCTGAAGGCGAAAGGGGGTCAAACACAGTATTAGTATGGTGTTCCTAATAATCCTTTAGGTGAGTGTATAGCATTGAATCAATTTTAATTAGCATTTTTTTCTAAAAGTTTGTTTGGTATAAGTGGGTACACACCTAGACAATTAAAAATGTTCTATATAGAACTTTAAAGGGTTATGTCAGCTGCTTCAATATTTATAAATACACTCACCTAAAAATCTCTTTTAAACATCCATCTCTCTTTGTCTCTTTCTCATGTGCTCACACCCCTCCCTCCCACTGCTGTGTTAGTGGTCCTGATCATAAATAACGCACTCCCACGGCCTGCGGATCTCTTGATATATTAGCTTGACCCATCGTACGTGTGTGAGAGGGAGAAATATAGATAGAGGGAGTCTGATGTATTAGCCATGGCTATCAGAATGAAAGACAGCTTATGTTATGACCTGGGGGCGGGGCCTCAGGCTCTTGATAAATGGAGTCTCTCCGTAGGTTATAAGGAATGAGTGATCTTCTGTCATCCATCACACAGGAAAACGAGAGAAAAGAGAGGAGTGCAAGGAGTGTTCGCGGTGTGAGGACCCAGTGGCCAAGCCAGGCCAGAGTAAATCAAAGGTGCCTTATTTTCCTGATTGCCTTGGTGACAAGACAAAGAGCTAGCGCTCAGCTGATACACTAAAACCCGGCACAGCAGCCAATGCGGGAGCTGGAGCCATGTCCAAAATGCGTATATATCTATCGTAAATCTAACCGGCTGCACCCAGACACTGCCACCATGCTTGCAGATTCTTGAATATGAATATGAGTCACTCTTACAAACATAGGCGTCGATTTCGGTGGGGACGGTGGTGAATGGTCCCCACCAGATTTCGTCATGAGTCATTTTGTACCCACCACTTTTTGAAACATTGAGGCACGGATGTACCTAATACAAATCAATGAAACATCTCCAGTTAACTAGCAGGACATTAATTTAATTCGCTATTAAATAAGAGATCTAGCGCTAAAATTTGTTGTTTTTTAAATCAAGCTGAGCGCGCGTTTCCGCTACTATCAGTTGCATGGATACAGTGTTATCTTGTGGCTCACGCAGTCTTCACTGTGCTGTTGGGGAGACTCTCTATTCATTCCGGTGAAATCACAAAATAAAATGCACACAAACATGTCCCTGCTTGTTAATGACTGTAACCACTAATGAACATACTCAGTTTTGATGAGAGAAAAAAAAAAAAAAACTATACGAGTGCGGATTAGAACCTGTAACCTCTGATACGCTTGGCAAAAGATCTACCACTACACCATTTATGAACTCAAACTCAAAATCGATGGATTTATTTACGGGTTGAGCACAGAGGCTGCACTATTTGACAAGTTTGTACCCAGCACTTTTGAAAATGCACTTCCGAATGCGTCTCTGTTCCCAGCACATTTCAAACCAAACTGACGCCCGTGCTTACAAAACTTTTTTTGTCCCTTGCATGATAAAAAAATTAAAATATTGATTGGTTGATTGTTTTATTGATTGATTGGTTGATTAATTGATTGGTTGATTAATTTATTGATTGTCAGCCTCTTCTGTTAAATATTTTCCTCACAGACTATGTAAGACTTAATTTTCCTGCTAAGACAAAAGCTGAGATAAAACTCACCCTGCAATAAAGCCATAAAATGCACCCAGGACAGAAGATCTCAAAGAAAGAGCACAGGACATTGTCTTGTCCAAACTTTTCTCTTTTCCTTATCTCTGCATCCCCCTCTGCCTCCTCCCTTCCTTTCCCCCTGATTCAAGTCACTAAAATTTCACTGAGAAGGTCTATATATCACATATGATGTACCTTGTGAATCTATTATTTTTCCTTGTCATGTTTGGTATCATTTTAAATGTCTCACTGTGATTGGTTAAAGGGTCTTAATTTCATTGCAGTCATTTGTATTATGAGAAAGATTGAATACTTAGGTGAATCCTGTTCTCCTCTTTGGGTGGTGTCTCTTCAAGATATCTGATAATTATCTCATCTCCCCCAAAACCAGGTGTTACCCCCCTGTGGTACATGAATTGACCCAAAAAAACTCTAAAATATTTGAACAAGCCTTTTGTTCTGGTCTGGGTATATAAGGGTAAGAGCCTTATATACCCAGAGCAGAGCAGTCTTTGGGAACCTGTAACCAGAAAACCCCAATGCAGTGCTGTGTCAGTGTTTTCCCATTGGAACACACTCACACACCACTGTGTGTCTCTGTCAGGAATGCATTTCTTACTTAGAGTCATCTTTGGCTTTTAATCCTTTACTTGTGTAATTGGCATGATACATTTTTACCCGACAAATAAAATTTTATATTTGATTTATTCTGCATTATTCTGAAATCATTTTTCTAGTATGGATTAATGTGTAGTCTGGTGTTTCCGCAAATCTCTTTCAGGATAGATCACACTGAAGGCACTAATGAATGGAGCATGGAGCACATCAAGAGATCTTCTGATTTCTGTATATCACTGACTTAGCACGCTGCATCTTGCGACTATTAAAAAATTACACCTTTTGTTATGAGTCAGCATTGAGCGACATCTTAAGGGTAAAATAGATAGCACTGCATCCTCTGACTATTTCAGAACTGGCTAGTTTGTGATCGTGAGTGCACATTTGCGACGTGACATCTCAAAGCGATACCGGGTCCTTTAATGAACGAATAATTGAAAGTATGGGATACCCAGAATAATCAAAGATCTAAATTAAATCATGATCAATATTTATGATTATTTTCTAATAAGAAACACAATCTAAATTTGATTATCATTTGAAATTGGAGTCAGATTAAGCACAGAGCTAAAGTAATACTGAAACTAAATTCTAATAATTAAGCTGAACTTCACTGGAGCGCTGAAAAGACATACACAGATTATGCATTCGCCCACACCTTTGGATTCCGTCATTGGGCCAATGGGTGGCAACTATAATGTATGTAAAAAAAAAAAGAAAGAAAATTAAATGTTACCATTTTGTTTACCACCAATCCTGTTACCTTTCAGAATGTATATGTCCCCACATATATTAAAATGTATTAACTTGAGATGGCTTAATGTGATTTATAAACACTTGCATCAACACATTCTTTGTCTGACAGAATGTTTAAAATTGTACAAAAAAACTTAAAAACTATCAAAAAGGCACATGTTTTATTGGATGACCCATAAACTTGCTTAAACATTCTATGCAGTCCAACAATGGGAAGAAATATGAGCCAGAAATCTGCAAGAACTTTCAAGCTCTTATATTCACTGAATGGGGATTAAGACACAGGCAATGAATCTCCGTTTTTTGCAATGTAACCTGAAATTCCCCTTCCAATCCTCCCACTCCGACTTCCTCTCCTTCTTTGCTCTGTCTTATTCAATCACACATATTCATAAATTCAGTCCATAGAGATACTGCTCTCATTTTTCCCCATTTAATATTTTCTTATCTGATAAAATGTCATGATTGCAAAAATTCCAAGTTCTGAACTGCTATTTTTGTGCATGCTATTTTAATGGTTAAAACAATAACACTAATAAAAAATAATAATAGTGGAACACAAAAGAAAACATTTACTGCTCAAAGTTGCTAATTTTTATACAATGAAAGTGAACAGTGACCATCCACAGCTATCAATTTTATTATTTTTAGGGGTCCGAGCACTAAAGGTGATGGAACCCTACTGTGTTTGTACTGATTTTCTTCTTCCTCCTCTTCTTTTTCTTCTTCTTCTTCCTCTTCCTCATCCTCCTCCTTTTTCTGTCTTAAAGTGTAAGGGCGTCAGAGACTGTAAATCATAGAGACCCCAAAATTTGCAGGATGGACCCAAATCCAATCATGCACCACTACGCAGGCGCACAGACAATCAACCGTACAATGCTAGGTGGGACTGTAATGAGGCAATATGCAATTGGATTATGACTTTGGAACGTCTACGGTTACGTATGTAACCCTCGTTCCCTGAGTAGGGAACGGAGACGTTACGTCGGATGACGACGAATGGGGTTTCGCTTAGAAAGCCTATCAACTTCGAGTATTACAAAACGAGCCAATGGCAAAGAAATGCCTTGGGTCTGCGGAATTTGCATGACTTAACTCCGCCCCACCTCGTGGGTATAAAAGGAGGAAGTCGGCAACAGCAGTTTATGTTTCTTCGCTGAGGAGCCAAGACTGAGCTCAGGCGATCCCCGCGGTACAGCGGAAAGTGGCAGGCAGACGTAACGTCTCCGTTCCCTACTCAGGGAACGAGGGTTACATACGTAACCGTAGACGTTCCCTTTCGTTGTCACTCCGAGTTACGTCGGATGACGACGAATGGGGTTACCAGTCTAATCACGCCACCTTCTCAGCTGTCTTCCAGTGCCCTGCGTAAATCGAGATCCCTGTCATAGACTGGACGAAGGACTCCATTTAACACAGGAATACCAAGGTACACTGGGAAGCATATCCCAAACTAGAGGAAGTATGCAATTAATGCCAACCCAGAGAGGGGGGGACTTAGAGAATACACATATGACCTGAGGGATGCATATGGGGAACACTGGGGTGTCCAGCCGCAGGTGGAATATTTCAACCCCAGGGGTGGCAAAGTGGCTTGCCAAGGGAAAGACACATGCTCAGAAAGGCTTACAGTGGAAATACACATGTGGGGGTCGCTCAGGGGAGGGACCATGCACACGGGAGGCACCTAGCCGACGCGCAGGCAATAGACACTGGCGCCGACGTCAGGAGTGCTGGAGGAGCTCAGGGCTTACGGGGAAGCTCACCTGAGGAGAATATCGCACGTATCCAGTCCGTGGAGTGGAATGGCGAGCAAGCGAAGACACCTGAGCGGGTCCGGTACTAGCTGGTTGAAGCGAGTACATGAGAGGACACAGGCTCCACTCGGAGATTATAGAATCTGGCGAATGTGTTAGGTGTCGCCCAGCCTGCAGCTCTGCAGATGTCTGTTAGCGAGGCGCCATGCGCTAGAGCCCAAGAGGATGCCACACTCCGGTTGGAGTGGGCAGTCACACCAAGGGGGCACGGTCGACGTTGCTGCTGGTAAGCCAAGCAATGGCGTCCACTATCCAGTGAGACAACCTTGCTTGGAGAGAGCCTTTTCCTTCAGCTTCCCACCATAACAGACAAAGAGCTGGTCTGAGGTCCTGAAACACTGCGTCCTGTCTACATAGGCGCGAAGAGCGCGTACTGGACAGAGCAGTGCCAAGGCTGGGTCTGCCTCCTCCGGGGGCAGCGCTTGCAGGTTCACCACCTGGTCCCGAAAGGGAGTGGTAGGAACCTTGGGCACATATCCGGGCCGGGGTCTCAGGATCACGTGAGAGAAAGCCGGTCTGAATTCCAGGCACGCTTCGTCGACGGAGAATGCGTGCAGGTCCCCTAACCTCTAGATGGAGGCCAGTGCAACCAGGAGCGCTGTTTTCATAGACAGGAACTTAAGCTCAACTGATTTCAGGGGCTCAAAGGGAGCACTCTTCAGGGCAGTTAGAACCACTGAGAGGTCCCAAGAGGGAACGAGAGGAGGACGAGGAGGATTCAGTCTCCTCGCTCCTCTCAGGAACCTGATGACCAGGTCGTGCTTCCCTACCGACTTACCTTCGACCAAGTCATGGTGTGCGGCAATAGCGGCAACATAGACCTTAAGGGTGGAGGCAGACAGCCTTCGCTCAAACCCCTGCTGAAGGAAGGAAAGCACAACGCTGATCGAGCATCTCCAGGGGTCTTCTCGGTGAGAAGAGCACCAGTCGACGAAGAGGTTCCACTTCAGCGCATAGGCGTGTCTCGTGGACTACGCTCTAGCGGAAGTGATGGTAGCCGCCACCGCTGGTGGAAGGGTACTCAAACCTACCTCGAGCCGTCCAGGAGCCACACGTGGAGGCTCCAAAGATCGGGGCGAGGGTGCCACAGGGTGCCCCGTCCCTGAGAAAGAAGGTGCTTCCTCAGAGGAATGGGCCAGGGAGGTGCTGTCGCGAGGAGTACAAGTTCGGGGAACCAGGTCCGGTTGGGCCAATACAGCGTGACCAGAATGACCTGCTCCTCGTCCTCCCTGACCTTGCGCAAGTCTGCGCAAGAAGGCTCACTGGGGGAAACGCATATTTGCGGCCCGGCGGCCAGCTGGGCGCCAGTGCATCCGTGCCGAGCGTGCCCTCGGACAGGGAAAAATACAGGGCGCAATGGGTCGAGTCGTGAGAGAGAAAACAGATCTATCTGTGCGTCTCCGAACTGGTCCCAAATCAGCTGAACCGACTGGGGATGGAGTCGCCATTCTCCAGGGAGGGGCTGAAGCCGTGAGCGCTCGTCGGCTGCACAGTTCAGAGCTCCGGGAATGAAAATGGCTCGAAGCGACCTCAGATGCTTCTGACTCCATAGGAGGAGGTGACGGGCGAGTTGTGACATACGGCGGGAGTGTAGACCACCTTGATGGTTGATGTACGCTACAGTAGCGGTATTGTCTGAACGGACTAGTACGCGTTGACCCCTGAGCAACGCCCGGAAGCGGTGCAGGGCAAGGCGTACTGCCAACAACTCGAGGCAATTGACATGCCATAGCCGCTGGGGTCCTATCCAGGAGCCCGCAGCAGCATGTCCATTGCACATGGCGCCCCAGCCCGTGGAGGAGGCATCTGTCAAAACAACAACATGCCGGGAAGCTCGTTCCAGGGGGACACCCGCCCTGAGAAAACTGAGGTTCGACCACGGGGTGAAGAACTGACGGCAGGTCGGAGTAACTGGTACTCGGAGCGTGCCTTGTTGCCATGCCCACCTCGGGATTCAGTCGCGAAGCCAAAGCTGAAGCGGTCTCATATGAAGCAATCCGAGTGGCGTGACCGCGGCTGCAGATGCCATGTGCCCCAGGAGCCTCTGAAAGTGTTTCAGTGGAACCGCACTCTTGCCCTCGAGTTGTCTCAGGCAAGTCAGCAGTGACTGCGCGCGCTCGCTCGTAAGCTGCGTGGACATGGCGACCGAGTCGATGTCCATACCGAGAAAAGAGATCCTCTGCACGGGGCAGAGTTTGCTCTTCTCCCAGTTGACCCGAAGGCCCAGACGAGCTAGGTGCCGGAGCACTAGGTCCCTGTGTTCGCAAACCTGATCTTGAGAGTGAGCTAGGATCAGCCAGTCGTCGATGTAACTCAGGATGCGACCCCCGTGTTCCCGAGGGGGAACAAGGGCAGCCTCGACGACCTTCGTGAAGATGCGAGGAGACAGGGCTAGCCCGAAAGGGAGGACCGCGTACTGGTATGCCTGCCCCTCGAAAGCAAACCGTAGGAACGGTCTGTGTCAAGGAAGAATGGAGACATGAAAGTAGGCGTCCTTCAGGTCGATCGCTGCAAACCAATCCTGGGGCCGAATGCATTCGAAAACGCGTCTGGCGGTGAGCATCTTGAACGGCAGCCTGTGAAGGGAGCAGTTCAGCACGCGCAAGTGCAGGATAGGCCGTAACCCACCGGTTTTCTTGGGGACAATGAAGTAGGGGCTGTAGAAGCCGAACCTCATCTCGGCTGGAGGGACAGTCTCGATTGCACTCTTCGCCAGCAGGGTGGCAATCTCTGCTCTCATGATGGGGGCATTGCCACCGACCAAAGTGGAGCGGACTCCCCTGAAGCGGGGAGGAGACCGTGCGAACTGAATCGCATAGCCGAGCCTGACGGTCCGCGCGATCCAGCGGGACAGACGGGGAAGCTCTAACCAGGCTCCCAGGAACTGAACCAGCGGGATCATGAGAACGACAGGCGTCCCCCCGGAGGGGCAGCGAAGCGGAGTAACTGGCCCAGACGTGGACGGCATAGCGGCCCGGTGTGGGGGCACAGTTAGCAACCGCGCCCTGGCAGAGGGGGCCAGGGGAGGACCAGGCTGGTCGTCCCGCGGGGGGCTGCTCTGCCAGGGGTCTGGCGAAAGAGGGGGACAGGGGCGAAGCGGTCCGTGGACGGCACGCCGTGTCAACCACCTCTGGGACAGAGGGGGACGAGGAGAGCACGGCTAGTGGGCGGCGCTCTGTGTCGTCCGAGAACTCTGTGTGCTCAGAGACGGGAGAGTCAGTTCTTTGGAGAATAAGGATTCTTCCCCGGCCCTCCACCGGGGAAAGGAGTGGTCCTGCTACCAACTCCTGGAAAGAACTGAGTCCCATCTCTGAGGAGTCGCTCTCAAGAGCGCCGCCTAACCCGGCGTGTAGCGGGGGGCGGGGCTGGAGAGGGCTGTGGCGTCCGACCGCGGCCTCCAAAGCCAGCCCGGGTGAACGGGTGGGGTGGGAGCCGCGGGGGGGCGCCCTCGGCGGTGGGCAGACCGAGGGACCTGAGCGGACGGCGGGGCCGTCGGGACAGAGTCAACCTCAGCCTGCTCCATCCCCGAGGAGCCCGTCTCAGGAGCGCCGCTTTACCCGGCGTGTAGCGGGGGGCGGGGCTGGAGAGGGCTGTGGCGTCCGCCCGTGGCCCGGGTGAACGGGTGGGGTGGGAGCCGCGGGAGGGCGCCTTCGGCGGTGGGCAGACCGAGAGATCTGAGCGGACGGCGGGGCCGTCGGGACAGAACCAACGTCAGTCTGCTCATGGGCGGCTGAGAGCTGTTGGGCAAGCCCTCAACCGCACCGCCGAAGGGGCCGACGTGGGATATGGGAATGTCGGACAGACGGGTCCGTGCGACATCTAGCACATCAGACAGGTTCAGCCACAGAATGGTGAGCATCACCTGACCCAGGGAGCGTACGGCCACTTTCGTCGCTCGGAGAGCAAGGTTAGTGGCGGCGCGCAGCTCAGTGAAGAGCCCTGGGTCAGTCCCGCCCTCATGCAGGTTCATGAGCATCTGGGTCAGGTAGACCGGCAGAATGACCATGGCATGTAGTGAGACGGCTGCCAGTCCCGTGGCGCTATAGGATCTCGCCACAAGCGTAGACGAAAAACTACAGGCCACGGACGGGTGCTTAGGATTGCGCCGAGAAGAAGCACTCTGAGGACACATAGCATAGCAACAGAGCGTTCAGCCGGGGGAACCCCATTGTACCCATGGGCAGCGGCCCCATCGAGGGGAGGAAAGGCAGATGAGATCAGCGAGCGGTCCCTGATCTCATCATGCACGTCCGGGAAGAATGGTATTGGGGTTGCCGTGGATGAGGGTCGGCGGCCTTACCCAAAAACCAATCGTCCCAGGAAAGCATGGCCGTCATCTCCGGATCAGACTCGACGAGTCGTCACTTCCAGGAAAATCAAACCCACCTAGTGAAGCTGCTACAAACATAGTATCATCCTCTGTAGCTTCAAATAAAACACACGGGCCACCAGAGGGTAGACCTGTGGGAATCACCTGTACACTAGCGGGCACCGTCATTAAAGAGGGGGGCTGGGGTCGCGGACACATAGTCGGCGCCTTGTTCCAGACCCTAACCCTCAGGATACCCTGGCCACCAGCCGAAGATCGGGGGGTGGATGAGGGGACTCTCACTCATGTGAGTTCACTGAGTCTCGACCTTAATGACGCGATGATCATGTTTCCACGGATAAAACATGAGTCATCCACGAGCGCTGCTCTAGCATGATCAAGCCCAAACATACTAGACAACGCTCGTGCCCATCAGAGTCCGATACCAAGCTGCCGCACCATTCATTTTGAAATGCACGGGCGAGCCGTCTTTAAAAAGACGTGCTGCGTGCGAGCTCTTTTAGTGAGAGAAAACTCAAGTGTTGAAGCACCCGGGGAGACACGCACCGACTAGCAGACAAATGCAACAGATCAGCAGGAAGCACGCGCTCGCCGTAGATCGCCGTCACACCAACACTCGAGATACTCGTTTGTGAAGCTGACAATTCAGAGATGGCTTGTGGAGAGAAGAATAAACTAGGCTCCGAAGCGAAAACATAAACTGCTGTTGCGGACTTCCTCCTTTTATACCCACGAGGTGGGGCGGAGTTAAGTCATGCAAATTCCGCAGACCCATGGCATTTCTTTGCCATTGGCTCGTTTTGTAATACTCAAAGTTGATAGGCTTTCTAAGCGAAACCCCATTCGTCGTCATCCGACGTAACTCGGAGTGACAACGAAAGGGAACCCTGGCATTCGAATATTCCTAAGAACCTTTTTTTTTTTTAATCATCATAGGCCGTTGGTCCAATTTTCATCCAAGTAAACACAAAACAGCTAAATTTTGTGCAGAAACTTTTATTCTATATAACCTCCAATAAATGCTGCCTGTAAGTGCCTAGAAGCTTCTGACACCTCTCTGCTGCAATCCTGGTCCCTTCCATGCTTGAAAGAGCTTCCAGATCACTGATAATAATTGGTTTTCATGTTACCACTGCTTTCTTTAAATTCCACCAAATATTTTCAATGAGATTTCAATTTAAAGACTGTACAGGCTACTCAAGAACCTTCTACACCTGATCCCTGAACAAAGATTAAGTAGATTTGGATGTATACTTTGGGATGAAAAGTATTCAAAGAATTCATCCTCTTCCAGCAACAGCAAAGCATGGCCCAAATCAAGACTGGATCACCTCCACGTTTGACCATGGAGATGGTTTTCGTTTGCTCAAAAGCTTCGCCTTTTTTGCACCAGACATACCGCTGATTCATGGGTCCAAAAAGTTCCAGTTTGATCACATCAATCCAGAAAACATTCTTCCAGAACGCCACAGGTCTATCCAAATGAATTTTAGCATTTTCAAGTTGGCCTTTTATGTTCTTCTTGGACAAGAGTGGCATTCGGCCAACACCAAGGCCATGCTTGTCTAGTGTTCTTCGTATACTCTGCATTGAAATGTTTTTTACTCCTTTCATCAGGTCATCTTGCAAGACTTTGGCAGTAAATTGAGGTTTTTTTTTATTTTTTCAGTTGCTCTGATTAAACATTTTATTCCCCAGAATGATATTGTGCGTTTTCTTCAAAACCCTAAATGGTTTTTTGGAAAAACAAATTTTAAACTTGTGAATAAGTCTACCTGCTGTGTCTCTATGAACTTTTTGTGTTTTGGAAATCTTCGAGTAGCCATAGAGTTTGTAATGTAATAAAGCAATTTATTCGCTATGGCTTTTGTGAGAGCTCTTTTGACTTGGCCATATTTGCTACTCAAGTTTAGAATATGCATTGGTTATGTATGTGTATCAGCACACACTAATTCCGTTTTGTTGTAGAGTGTCCAAAGGCTCAATTGTGTTTTAACACAATTTTGTACCATACCATACAAATAAATTACTTAAAAACAGCAGTATTTAATAGGGATTGAAAACTTATGACATAGCTATATTACAAAACAATCCTAGCACTCAAAAGCATTACATTATATTGACATTTTCACTTTTAATTTGCCACTAAACTCTTATAGATAAATAAAAAATACAAAAACTCTGTATCTTTAGAAAAGCCTACATGTGTAAATTATTACAGTCTCTAGGGTGTTGAATAATTTTAATTGCAAATATGGAATGTGAGTTACTCAACTTCTTGTTTATAGAACTGCTTTATAAAAGCAATATCACACTCTTGCTCATATGATATTACCTGATATTGCATCATGTGATAAACAACTTTGATTGTGTATGTCCATTTGAACAAAATAAATACCAAAAATCAGTGCACACATAGATAACATGTAATTTTTTTCATGTACATTTTATCATTACAGTAGGGAAGAGAGAGAGAGAGAGAGAGAGAGAGAGAAAGAGAGAGAGAGAGAGAGAGAGAGAGAGAGAGAGAGAGAGAGAGAGAGAGAGAGAGAGAGATGATAGGGTCTTATATGCATTGTGTGTGATATAATGTTAGATTGGAAATAGCTTTTATCTTTTCAATGGGAATGTCAGAATGGAGGTCTCCGTCTCAGAAGAGGGCCAATCTCTTTGATTTTCTTCCTGCTTTCTCTCTGTAATTATGTTTTTTTTTTAATGGCTTTTTTGGCAAATGATGACTCTCTGCACAAGCTTTCCACCAAAGAGAAAAAGAGAGAGAGAGCGAGAGAGAGAGAGAGCGAGAGAGAGAGAGCTAATGGGCAAGGCCTAATGAAGTTTTTGTATGTGTGTGTGGAAGGAGCAGGGCGGGGTATGTAATGTGCTTTTAATGTCTGTAATAATCCCTCACAGTGGCAATGCCAAGCTTGTACGCCTGAGAGAGAGAGAGACTCGCACAGGTGTGCCTCCGACAGAAGTGGAAATTAATAACCCGCCATTCTTATTAGCTAATCTATCGGTCTACACTGGCACAGATTCAGCTTGCGGGAGCAATCGCTTCACTTCATTTTCTTTCTTTCATGGAGATGCAGTGAAGGCTCTAAATGTTAACCTGTATTGAGATGTTATTATAACCTACTAAAAAGTAAAACATTTCTCATGAAAAAACACATGTGACGTCCCTTTGGCAGGGGTGAGCCAAAGTTCCCTATCTGTCAGTCACTTCGACGTGGTTTTGGTGACTGACATTAGGGTCACACTTGGGAACTCTAAACACCTATGATACTTTGAGAAAAGGCAAATGAGAATCGGCAAGTGGAATTTGCATGCCACTTCACCGGACATGCGGGTATAAAAGGGAGACGGTGTTCATCGTTCATTTAGATTTGTTCTTTGGAGCCGAGTGAATGTCATCACTACACAAGCTCATTTCATTCACATCTGGAAGAAGCGGGTGCATGGATAAGTGCAAAGAGAGTTCCCCTGGGCACTTCAGCAACAGCAGCTTTCCTCTAAAAGAGCAACCATAGATGGAGAGCTTTTACGCCTGTGTGTTTTTGGATGCGGTTGATATCTTTCAGCCTCGGACGGTTATGATCGCTGTCTCAAGTGTTTGGGTCTCATCCACGCTGAGACAGCGTTTGTGGATGTCACATGACCATTGTGAGAACATGACATGGATGATTGGTTTCTGGCCTCAGAACGTGACTCATAGCAGCGCCTGGCCCCAGTTCTTTTCTTCCAAGAAGTGCATAAAGTGCTGACTAAGTCTTGGAGGGCACCTTTCACTACCTGGTACTGCTTCACAAGCCCTTAAACCCTCACTACCCTTGACAGTGGGATGACCAGGGGGTATATGAACGTTCCACAGGTGGAGCGTGCGGTTGCGGCGCATTTGTGCCCACAAAACACAGCTACCTGGCGGAATCGTCCCAGACTCCCATCTAGGGCCTGTAAGTTTACTTTGTCTCTAATAGTGAAGGCTTATAGTGCTGCTGGACAGGCCGCCTCCACCCTGCATACCATGGCCATCCTGCAGGTCCATCAGGCCAAAGCTCTAAAAGAGCTGCACAAGGGTAGTTCTGAGCCGGGATTGAAGCAGGAACGGCTCTGCTGCAGCCTGAGCCCACAGTCCGGCCAAAGTGTCAAACTGCCCACAGGAAGGCGATGCAGCTTGCTCTTCAGGTGAGCCCTAAGAATCCTAAGAAGGCTTTGAAGTGTCCCTAAGAAAGGCTCCTCAGAGGTTAGAGGAGCTGCTCTTTCCCAGGAGGTTGTGAACGCACAGCTCCTTCCCCTGGTAAAGGGCCTGGTGGAGAATCTTTTTCATTTTCTTTTTGCTCTGCCGCTCGTCCAAGTGGCAGTGGTACCCAAATTTTCAAAGAAAGAGCAACTTCCTCATTCTCTGGGTCACATAGTTCGCAGCCCAGACATGATGGACAAGGACTTACTGCCTCCTCATGTTTAGACACGACTCACACAAAGCCCTGCGCACAGTGTGGCATGTTCAGAAGACACGTATCTTCCACAACTGTCACAAGCTGGTTTCAATGTTCCAGTACACCTACAACCACAGGATTGGGACGCGTGGCTTACCACCACTGCGGCCAATGCTCCGCTTCGGTGCTTCACTGCAGGTATGTCAAAAACGATTGTTTCTCTAGTGCTGCTCGTGCAGAGTTTTGAAGGCCTGGGTAGCACTTCCCAACCCGTCAAGCTGGCTCATCAGGACAGTCAGACTTGGCTACGCGATTCAGTTTGCCAGGTGCCCGTCCAGGTTCAACAGCGTTCTCTTAACCTCGGTGGCAGGCAAAGACGCCCCTTGTCCTGCATGTGGAAATTAAAGCCCTATTGGTGACGTAGCAATAGAGAGTGTCCCTCCAGCCGAGATGAAGAAGGTTCTGGTGGACATTCATGCAGACACCAATTGCACGCTCCCTCAAAACTTGCAACATAGGTGGCATTGCGCTGTGCGATAAAATTGCACATTTTAGAGTGGCATTTTATTGTGGACAGCCTAAAGCACACCTGTGCAATAATCAAGCTGTCTAATCAGCATCTTGATATAACACACTTGTGAGGTGGATGGATTATTTCGGCAAAAGAGAAGTGCTCACTAACACAGATTTAGACAGATTTCTGAACAATATTTGAGAGAAATAGGCCTTTTGTGTACATAGAAAAAGTCAGCAAAGTTCAGCTCATGAAAAATGGGGGCAAAAACAAAAGTGTTGCTTTTATAATTTTGTTCAGTGTATATATATGCCAAGCCATTAGCAGTGCTCTTTGCACAAAGGATCTGCACTCACTGGGATTTAGAATCTCCCTTAGAAAAAGGTAATACCCTGTGAAGTCAAACTGACTGAATGCACCTACTGTTGTTAACTGAGAAAGACTAACATCTTAATTGTTCGTTTGCACATTCATCATTGTTCCAATAAATACCTGACTGAACACACTCTGCACTTCAGGACATGTGGAAGTGGATTGGAAGCGTTTTTGGTAACAGTGAGCGCTCTGCATGATGTTCGGTTGAGGAGCTGTGCAGTGTTGTGATGGAGAGGTCCTCCAAGCAGTTATAAATAGCGCTCTTTGGGACCTGAATTGATTAATTACACGTTAAGGACGCTGGAGAAAAGCGCTGCCTCGTCAAGAGGAACCATTTGAATTCCACTCCACACACACACACACACACACACACACACACACACACACACACACACACACACACACACACACACACACACACACACACACACACACACACCTCATATCGACTTGCACACTACAACATATGCTGCCTTTTAAAACATACTCAAATATTTGGAGATGCCCACAAAGTCAAATGTGTGGAATACTTTTCCCACTTAATGTGTGGTATGTTATGACACTAAGCCACTGCTTTCATTTAAATTGGATAAAGTTGTAAAAGAAGCTCCACCCACCTGTGAGGGACAAGAAGAATCAGTTATTTCCATGTGGGGTGCAATAGAAAAAAAACAACTCTACAGAAAGTATAGTTTTTTGCACTTTAAACAAAGCATAAAAATGCATAAGTTTAGTTAAGTTTAGCTCATCTGATATGTACTACTTTTTTTAAACACGGGACGAGATATAAACATCCTTTATGTGCAACTACGTACCAATTCAATCCTTGATCTTGACATTTGCAGGTACTTTGATGTGGCAGGATAGGAATTATGGAGGACAGTTTGTCATCAAATATGGGAGGGTAGGTACGTCATCAAGGTTATCAGGTGGGCACCCTCTTTCACTGATGTTTCATTGATGAGCCCATGCACGACATCTACAGAGGGCTCAACTGTTATACCTGGCAGCCCAGGAACACCCCCCTCAGCTCCATCCCCGCCCCCCTACCCCTTGCTATTTTGGACTCAGTCAGAGTCTTGCCTCTTTATCCAGATCCACCGGCTGCTTCTCTCAGCTGCCTCCGATGCAGTTTTAATGGTTCGGCAAGTTAGTAGCAAGTTAGTAGTATACAATGCCACAAATCCTCTGCATCCTACTTCCACTGTGCGGATTCCAGTGTCCCATCTGACAAGTTTTATATCAGCAGCCAGCTCAGCATAAAAAAAGCATTAAAACAAAAAATATCCAGAAAGTTAGAGTAATGTTTTTTTTTTTCTTCTTGTACTTCAAATATAACAAAAATCCAGATTTCTTTGTTTAATTTTAATTTGTTCTATTATTTCATTTTATAAATTATTTTATTTTATTTTATTTTCAAAACATTAAATTAAAGAAACTTAATAAAAAAGCTAAATAATACATTTCTATTTTTCCCCTATAAATCAATGAGTAACCATGGTGACCGGGATTTGTTTCCTCCACACTAAACCATGACACACTGATGACTGTATGCTATTATACCATAGAACAGGCAAATCTCATTTTCATCTTGCATACCCCTTATATGGGGTATTCTTTTTTTATTATTCAATGTGTCACCCTCCCACCTGTATCCCATAACCCCCTACTCCTTCTTCTACTATGTTTTGTTACAGGGCTGTATTAGAGAATGTACCTACCTTGGACAGATAAGGAAATGGACAGATTTAATTCTAAGTGGTAACATGGAGAAGGGTACGAGTGGTTAAAGCGGCCATGTAAGCAAACTCTCCGTCTTTTTATTCCTCTACTTTTGCAGGGATGCCATATGCTGAATGGTGAAACGGAGATAAGAGAGATGGATAGAAGAGAACGAAAGAGAGAGGAACAGAGAGGGGAAGTTATCGCAAGAACTCTCTTATCTCCTATGTCCCTTTGCCCTTTGTTCGGAAAAGTCCCATCCACCTAACAGAGTCATCATTGTTGGAGAGCACAAACACAAATACACTGAGGATGTGTGCCTGTGCATTTCATTACTGGTATTGTACTTTTTTCATGTTAATTTAGATTGAGTGGCTCTCCTTGAGTGAAAACACAGCTCTAAAATGACTAGTGGAGCTTTGGGAAAACGTAATTCACTATTACCTCATCTTATTCAGCGCTTCTAATGAGCCACCATCACATATTCACACACACTCGCCTCTCTGCCACCTATCTTTGCATGGTAATTAATAACACTTACTCAAGAAAGCCGATGTCTGCCACGCACTACATGCGCATACTCAGTTATGTGTGGCATTGACAAAGCATTAGCCATAATAAGGCTATAATCACATCATAATTACGACATAATGACTGGTTTTCACTCGTCCTCACCCAGTGGATCCTAAATTGCAGCACAAGTGAATGACGAGCAAGCTAATAACAAAGCCCTTCAATTGCCTGGCAATTCTCATGTTGCCTTTACTTGAGCACTGAAACAATTAGAATGAAGATTAAAACCTTGGAAATATTTTAATTCCTCTTTTCAGGCATGATATGGAAGCAGAACTTGTAGGAAGTGCAGGTGTTTTGTGTTACCGGCACCTTTGTGGTCTTTGATTAGAGCAGATTAGTGCATCTAAACGGGAATGTTAATATTATTCTTTCAGCACTATCTGCTTGTCTGTTGATGCTTGTCATGAAAATATATTGCAAGCGAACCAATTGTTTGCAATGTAACTCTTTATTTGGAAAGTCCTGAGTTGACAATGCTGCTTCCTTTCTGTTTTAATTCTGTCAACTGCAGCGGTTTCCTGTCCTCCCATAAGTTCAGTAAGTGCCGACACAAGGGGGTTGCTGTTGTTGTAAAGAGTCTTTCTGTACGCTGGGGTATTTGGGAGTCACCAATGAAGGGCACCTTTATCTGCTACATACTGCTGAGAATTACTTGCACGAACAAGGCATTATCTTATAATTTTCTCTCAGGGACTGGAGAAGCACTGAAGAGACTTGAGGCTTGACAACAGGGACATAAGAGAAGAAACAGAAACCTGGCATTTTTCTTCACTTTCCTGGAGCAGGTTAAGAGGAGATCTCTGTCTTAAAAACAGCATTGTGATGTATCTTGGGGTTGTTATTTTAATGGATGGTTATTTTTATAGGCATGATCCAGCATTTTTTAGTGCCGCTCCATCCAGATGTGCTGTTGTAACATGCTCAGCTCGTCGCTGACTAATTAGTGGACTTTCACAGTCTGATGAGATACTGGGCCCTATTTTAACGATCTGAAATGCAAGTGTCAAAGTGCAAAGCGCAAGTAACTTTGTGGGCGGATCCCGGCGCTGTTGCTATTTTCCCGGCGGGATAAATGACTCTTAAGTTTAAAAGGGGTTGGTCTGAAATAGCTTCATTATCCATAGGTGTGGTTTGGGCGTTACGTGAAATAAACCAATCAGAGCGTCATCCAACATACCCTTTAAGAGCAGGTGCGCATGTTGCATGGCGGATTGTTATTATTATGGCGCATTTACCAGGCGCGTGTCACAGTGTCTGGTTGTGTTCCCTTGTCTATCACTAGAGGTCCTCGTTCTCACGGTGTCCTTCGCATTTGACTTCAATTCCCAGCATTCTGTCTGTCACTGTCACTTATCAGTTCATTGCACTCAGCTGTTCCCCGTAATCATTGTTCCCAGCTGTTCTGTGTTAGTCTTGTTAAATATGTGTATATAACCCAGTCTGTTTCAGTGTGTGTAACGGAGTCCTTGTTTAATGTCACACCACTTCCAGATCTGCGTCCTTGTTCTTGTTCCTGGTTTTGTACTTGTGTTTTTGGATTTTGACCCCTGCCTGCATGACTACGTGTTTTTGGATTGCCCTTTAATTAAACAACTGCTATTGGATTCTCTGCTTCCCGTGTGGTTTACGTGACAGAAGGACTCCGTCCCACTGAATCCAGCGGTATGTTTTATGACATCTCTTCCCCAGCCACCGAGCGGGAGAGAAGGGAGTTGTTTAAGGGGACCCGGTTGGTAAAGTTCCGCGGGACCCGTGGAGGTCGCCGCAGAGGAGGTGAAAGGGAGATGTATCACGTCCCGTCGGCACAGTCAGAGACTGTTCACGTCCCGTCTGCCCAGTCAGAGACTGTTCACGTTCCGTCTGCCCAGTCAGAGATTGTTCACGTCACGTCTGCCCAGCGAGAGACTGTTCACGTCACGTCTGCCCAGCGAGAGTCTGTTCACGTCTGCCCAGCGAGAGACTGTTCTCGTCACGTCTGCCCAGCGAGAGACTGTTCACATTCCGTCCGCCTTCCTGGACCTGTACTATCTGGAGCGTCTGGCTCGGATCCTGGACATGCCCGTGTCTGCTGTTCCAGAGCCGGAACCAGTGTCTGCTGTTCCAGAGCCGGAGCCGGAGGCAGAGCCAATGGCCGTTCCAGAGCCGGAGGCAGAGCCAGTGCCCGTTCCAGAGCCGGAGGCAGAACCATTGCCGGTTCCAGAGCTGGAGGCAGAGCCATTGCCGGTTCCAGAGCCAGAGGCAGAGCCAATGCCTGTTCCAGAGCCGGAGGCAGAGCCAGTACTCGTTCCAGAGCCGGAGGCAGAGCCAGTGCCATCTAACTTCTTGGATCTGGACTATCTGGAGCGTCTGGTTCGGATCCTGGACATGCCCATGTCTGCTGTTCCAGAGCCGGACCTAGTGTCTGCTGTTCCAGAGCCGGAGGCAGAGCCATTGCCCGTTCCAGAGCCGGAGGCAGAGCCAATGCCTGTTCCAGAGCCGGAGGCAGAGCCAATGCCTGTTCCAGAGCCGGAGGCAGAGCCAATGCCTGTTCCAGAGCCGGAGGCAGAGCCAATGCCTGTTCCAGAGCCGGAGGCTGAGCCAATGCCTGTTCCAGAGCCAGTGCCTGTTCCAGAGCCAGTGCCTGTTCCAGAGCCAGTGCCTGTTCCAGAGCCAGTGCCTGTTCCAGAGCCAGTGCCTGTTCCAGAGCCAGAGCCAGTGTTTGTTTCTGTGTTTGTGTCTGTTTTTGTGACTGTTACAGTTTTTGTGGCTGTTCCTGAGCCGGTGTCTGCTGTTCCTGAGCCGGTGTCTGGTGTTCCTGAGCCGGTGTGTCTGCCCGAGGGGTCTTCACCGCCCTGGCCGCCCGAGGGGTCGTCATCGCCCTGGCCGCCCGAGAGGTCTTCTTCGCCCTGGCCGCCCGATGGACTTTGCGTCTCGCCCTGGCCTCCCGATGAACTGTGCTTTTCGCCCTGGCCTCCCGATGGACTTTGTGTTTCCCCCTGGATGCCCGATAGAATTTTTGTTTTGCCCTGGTCCCCGGTTAAACCCTCACCCCTTGTTCCTGTCTCCCTTCATGGACCTGGCCCACCTTCCCTCCCCCTGATCCTCCACCATTCCACCTCCCTCCTGAACTCTTGTGTCGTGTTTTAGTGTTGTCGTGGAGCGTCTGGTAGCCGCTCCGTAGAGGAGGGGTTATGTCACAGTGTCTGGTTGTGTTCCCTTGTCTATCACTAGAGGTCCTTGTTCTCACGGTGTCCCTCACATTTGACTTCAATTCCCAGCATTCTGTCTGTCACTGTCACTCATCAGTTCATTGCACTCAGCTGTTCCCCGTAATCATTGTTCCCAGCTGTTCTGTGTTAGTCTTGTTAAATATGTGTATATAACCCAGTCTGTTTCAGTGTGTGTCACGGAGTCCTTGTTTAATGTCACACCACTTCCAGATCTGCGTCCTTGTTCTTGTTCCTGGTTTTGTACTTGTGTTTTTGGATTTTGACCCCTGCCTGCATGACTACGTGTTTTTGGATTGCCCTTTAATTAAACGACTGCTATTGGATTCTCTGCTTCCGGTGTGGTTTACGTGACAGCGCGCTTCAGAATCGGTTCACAGCCGAGGAGATCGATGTTCTTGTCAGGGCCGTAAAAGAAAGAGAAGTGACATTGGGGATGGGACAAACCCACCCAAATCAATAGAAAAAAATATGAGAAAGCTCAACTTAACTAGTAGGTTAAAGAGTAAGGTTTTTAATGTATTTACATTATGGCAAAGGTGATTTCGCAGTCTTCAGATTTTTTTTTTCCTGTTTCTTGACGGACAAACTAATTTGTCAGATGTCCTTACATACATATGTGTCTTGCCAGTATTGGGCAAACAGGTCTGATCCGTCATTACTACAATTTGCCTGAAAAATTTGGGTAAATGTATAAGCTAGATTTATGCCTATTTTTTCACATCTTCATGGACACCACAATGATTTCCCTCGTGTGGTAATATTTTTCCTTGTTATAATGTATGATTTGCAAAAATAAAAACTGCTGCATCTGTGTTGATGAGAGAATCAAAGTGTATGCGAGGTGTGCACGCTATACATTATGGTCAAGCAAGCGCCCTTAAAATAGCATAATGAACAACACGCAACGCGCCACTGACTTTAGACTAGGTTTTTTCTGGTCAGTGGCGCAATTGTTTTATAGAACAGCAAAATAGCATGAGGGAAAGTTTGCGCCGGAACACGCCTCCTCTTTGCGCTGAACCGCCCCGGGGAGCGCAAGTGTATTTCTTAGTTCAAGTTCAAGTTCATTTTATTTATATAGCACGTTTTATAACAGCCACCGACTGACCAAAGTGCTTTACAGAACTACAAAATTAAAAGACAATAATACCATGCATAACAGCACAGCACAGCACAGATAAATACAGCAAAGCTAAGAACAGCCTTAAACAGGAGTCACAAAAAACAGTGTCAGACTCATCAATAATAAACAGCAATGGCAGTATCAGACTTAGATAAATAGAAAAACAGCATCATACTCAAAGGAGAAATAATAAAATTAAAACAACCTTATTTATAGGCCAAAGAAAACAAGTGCGTTTTTAAAAGTGACTGTGTCTGATTTTACAGGTTTATCAGGGCCATACAAACACTAAAAATACATCTGCATCACTTCACCTATAGCTGAGACCACCCTGGCTGTTAAATGATCATTAATAAAATAAAAATTGTGTTTTGTTGTGGTTTTATAATTGTTTTAATGGGAAGTTCACTCAAAAAAGAAAATAATCACCCTAATTTCTTTCTCACACAAGCCATTCATGAATTGTTCATTTGGGTCAGACCTGTTCAATGAATTGGTTGATCAGTTTTATAAAAGTGGTCTGAATGATTCTTTTACAAATTGGTCACACTATATCACTAATGATTTTTGATGGTCCCTTTAACACATTCTGTTGACTGTAAGTAAAATTGCACCTTCATGTCTATTAACTCTCATTAGAGTGCTAGAAGAGTATTAGTAGGCTGGGAAAGGTAGGGATAAAACAAGTTGAAATGTACTTGCAAAGTTACTTATAGTCAGTTGAATGTCTCTGTCACGGAGTCACCAGATCAGCATGCTCCGCCCACTCGTTCACTCTCCCCGGAATTCTGATTCACTGCACCTGCACATCATCGTCAGCACAATCTATAAAGAGGCACTTCTCCTTCACTTCCCTTGTCTGGTCTCATCCTTACGTACACTTAAGGCGGGCATACACTGTACGATGTCTGTGCGATTTCAGCAAGGTACCTACTCACACTGAACGAGTAAATCGCATGCGATGTAAAGCCAAAGCTCAGGATTTATGTGCTCACACTATACGGTCCGAACGTCGAGCTGCGACTTGACTGCTCACACTATACGTGTTAAATATGTGCGATAAACCCCCGTGCTGGGTTGCGCCTAGACGATATCATGTATCCAGAGATATTGTCAAAACAAGCATCAGCTATCAATATCAAGATGATTTAGCACTTCCAATTTATGTATTAAATTATTATTAGTATTATTGTATTAGGGAAGGCTAATTTTATTATTAAATTGATCTGCTATTATAATTAATTTGCCACCCAATAATTTCACAGCACATCACCACAATGCGCTGTGAGGATAATAAAATATTACATAGAAGCTTACTCATCGAGGAATAATAAAATAATAATAATATAATTTATATGCCTATAATTCATTGTACTGCAAGTACTGCAATGGAGTGATGCCTGTTTCCAATCCTGTCTCTCCTCTGTTCAAAAATCTTTAATTTCTCTTTCACTCACCACTCCGGAACCACCATCACTCTCACTCAATTCTACAAACGTTGAGAGCCCGGAGGTGGATAACAAGATGGAGATTCCTCCGGAATACCGGGCGTTCCAGGATGTCTTCAGTAAGCGGTTGGCAACCCAACTTCCACCACATCGGCCATGGGACTGTGCAGTCGACCTACCATCTGGGGCTACTCTGCCCAAAGGCAGAGTATATCCACTGTCCATCCCGGAGCAGTAGGCCATGGAGGAGTATATCCAGGAGGCACTACAACAACGATTCATCAGACCATCTACATCCCCTGCTGCTTCAAGCTTCTTCTTTGCTAAAAACGACGGAGGCATGAGGCTGTGCATCGACTACCGTCACCTCAACTCCCAGACTGTATAGTACAACTATCTACTTCCTCTGGTCCCGGCAGCTCTGGAACAGCTAAGGGGAGCTCGCATCTTCTCATAGCTGGACCTGCGGAGCGCATACAACCTTGTTTGTATACACCGAGGTGATGAGTGGAAAACTGCCTTCGTTACCCCGTCAGGACACTACGAATATAGGGTAATGCCGTATGGCCTGTCCAACTCACCTTCTGTCTTCCAAGGCTGTCACTGCATGAAAAGTGGGATTTTCGTCAGTAAGCGTCACTGTAGATTGTCGTGGAAGTTCAGGTTTACGACTGCACACGGCAATTTGCAGGCAACACCCAAAACTGCCGTGAATTGTCGGAAATTGACGTGGGCCTTGCTTGGCAGTTGTCCCCCCATGACCCCCCTCCTCGTAATTCTAGGGGAGGCTTTAACATGTAAATGAAAATGCTGTGAGCTATACAAATGCAAATGAGGGTAGCAGGGGGAGTTTTATCCCAGGTGACATTTTTCTAAAAGGTTTTCTTAATTCTAAGAAAATCTCTGGTAGAAATAGATCAGGCTCAGTATAGCGTAATTATAGACTCTTACATTTAGGATTGATTTTAAAGTATTATTACTGGTATATAAATCATTCAATGGGCTAGGACCTCAATATATTGCAGATATGCTCACTGAATATAAACCAAACAGATCACTTAGATCATTAGGATCACATCAGCTAGGAATACCAAGGGTTCACTCAAAGCATGGCGAGTCCGCTTTTAGCTATTATTGCAGCCGTAGCTGGAACCAGCTTCCAGAAGAGATTAGATGTGCTCCTACAGTCACATTTAAATCCAGACTCAAAACACTTCTGTTTAGCTATGCATTTACTGAATGAGCACTGTGCCACTGTTCGTCCGACTGTTACTGTATTTTATTTTATTCTAAACTGTTTTAATTATTTACTGTATTTTATTTTTTTATTCTAAATTGTTTTAATTATTCTGATTTATTTTGATTATTTTAATTTCTTCTATGTAAAGCACTTTGAATTACCATTGTGTATGAAATGTGCTGTATAAATTAACTTGCCTTGCCTACATTTTAAATGTATATATTTAATGAAAGTATGCTAGATTAATTACTGCATGTCATTAGCAATGGCAAATATTGTGTAAAAAAGATACACAAAACAATTGATTTCAACAATTAATTTTATTCAGGCTTTGCCACAAAGGTCAAATGTGCATTCCATGCAAACAACATCTTAGTCTCCTAGAGCTCAACCACTGTGCATAGTGACCTAGCCCTTTTGGATTTTTTCTCCCAAACTCCATTTTTGAAATAGCGCTTTCTGTGGTCAAAATATTGTGTATGACAGAGTTCAGTGTCACAATGTTCACAGAGGTGCCGAGGTCTTTTCTTTAGTCTTGGGACTTCCATCTTTCAACTGACGGCACCCCGTGACAGTGTTTATATCACAGAGCTTGTTTATATCATAGGCATGCAAGCTTGTCTCGCGAGTTCTTCCGTATAACAATGACCTCACATGTGATTGGAGGAGCCCGACGAGCCTTCTAGACCTCGTCCAATCAGGTGCGAGGTCATGATGACGCATACGGCAGTACTTGCAAGATGAGCATATAAACAGACAGATGTTTTTACTCCTTTACTCGGACATTTTCCTACATTTCTGCTGCTTTCCTGTTCTACAATGGCTGGACGGCGTCTTCCCTTCAACTCCCCTTCAACTCCTCTTCATGGACGCGATCATCCCCTTTCAGACAGTCCGCAGACCGGCGAGAAGAAACTGTTAAATGCTATCAGTGGGCTGTCTCGTCAGCTTTCTCAGCTTGCTGCCGTTGTAAATGAGCAGTTCACTGTAGTAAATTCCAGATTGCTGTCCATGGAGGATAGGTTGGCTGCTTTGGAGTCAAAAAACTGTGTGGAAGAGACGACCTCCAGGAAGAGAAGACGGGTGCACAATCCTAAGATTGCGGTAAGATGCTAACTAAGCTAAAGTACCCTAGAAGCAGCACAAGCTAAAAGTAACTTATCCTTGTAAAAGAACAAGTGTAAGTTGCTTTAGAAAAGTGTATTTTTTGGTCTTGTCATTTTCAGGAAGCAGTACACCGTCTTCACAACTCCGAGACAAATTGTAGGCGCTACGAACCGGAGCAAGGGTAAGATTAAAACATATACTTTCATTCTCCTGAATAAGGAAATAGATCCGTTAATACCGATATTGACCGTACATTTTGTTTTCTCAGACTAACCTCGCCTCATAACGAGGCCGTGACCTCATATTTGCTCGGAGCTATGTCTGCAAGTCCAGATTTACATGATGCTGATGCTTTATATTTTAATTTTACTGTGACTTGCATTGTTTTTTATTCATTTCACTCTCATTAAATCGTTTTCCAGTTGCCTGTAAAACATATTACCAGACCGTGCGCAGGAGCTTCAGGTACAAACAACCAGATCTTGCATCGCAGGCGGAAGCTGTGAAGGGTTCAGCTCGGAGTCGAGCGAGAAGAAAGAGGGTAAGATTTATTTGATTAGATATGTTTTTGGTCAATGTGACTATTTTGCAAGTGCATTAATAGATGTGTTGTGTCCATACACAGTGCATCGCACAGTACTGATTGTCTTTATTGGTTGTTTTCACAGCTGCTAGAAGCGAGACAGAGTGTGCTGGCTGAGGATGAGGTGGGCCTTTGGAAGTGCGCTATAGACCTAATGTCGGATGAGGAAGACGGCATCGTTGGCGGGGTGTCTGGATGGATTGTGCGACCTCCGTCTTTTCGCAGCCAGGAGCTCATAGAACTCTGTGCCACACTGCAGTCTAGATTAGAGGCGATGCCAAAATACAGGGCAACGCACCACAGACGTCTGTAAAATGGACCAAATTCGGACAGAATTACCTACAGCTCCGAAGCTGAAAACAGACACTTCATGGTGCTGTAGGATTTTGGGCTTCTCGTGAGCTTCCAATTTGTTGTGTGGGCAGATCTCATATGTTTGTATAGTTTGTGTGTTTGTGCAAATAAAGCTCTTTCTTTGAATAAACAGCATGTCCCTGGCAATTTATTTTCCTCAAATTCATTCATGTCCTTGATGGTAATAATAATGTTGTCCATAGTATAACAATATGAATATACAACATAATAGCATATGATATGAATATATTAATTTATATATAAATAATTATAATTAAATATAAATAATTTATATATTTGCATATAAATGTATATATATATATATACAGTATAATTATTATTATAATTTTGGGGTTTAAATTTATAATGAGGCAGGGGCACCAATGGTAACAGAGCTGCCAACCAATCACGAGTGATTTTTTCTTGTTTAAATGTAGTGGTTCAACCAATACTGAGTGAGGAAATTCAAGCCATTCTCTGGCAAGGCGCAAGGTATCTTTTTAGGGTAGTGGATGTTTGAGCTTTTGGTGGGAACCGTGACGGAGGGACCCTTGCTCTCTCTGCTTTTGGACAAGCACTGCGGGAAGAGAAGCTCCATCTCCCAGAAGATGCTCCTCTCCCAGGCGCAGATCACCTGGGGCCCATGCCTCGTGTCTTTGTGGGTGCTTTTCCCCTCAAGTAAGTTATATTGATTGCATATATATATATGGGATGTATAAAGGGATGGACATTGTCAGAAACAATGCTCAGGTAGGCCGTGGCATTTAAATGATGCCCAATTGGCACTAAGGGGCCTAAAGTGTGCCAAGAAAACATCCCCCACACCATTACACCACCACCATCAGTCTGCACAGTGGTAACAAGGCATGATGGATCCATGTTCTCATTCTGTTTACGCCAAATACTGACTCTACCATCTGAATGTCTCAACAGAAATCAAGACTCATCAGACCAGGCAACATTTGTCCAGTCTTCAACTGTCCAATTTTGGTGAGCTCTTGCAAATTGTAGCCTCTTTTTCCTATTTGTAGTGGAGATGAGTGGTACCCGGTGGGGTCTTCTGCTGTTGTAGCCCATCCGCCTCAAGGTTGTGTGTGTTGTGGCTTCACAAATGTTTTGCTGCATACTTCGGTTGTAACGAGTGGTTATTTCAGTCAAAGTTGCTCTTCTATCAGATTATTCAGCTTGAATCAGTCGGCCCATTCTCCTCTGACCTCTAGCATCAACAAGGCATTTTTGCCAACAGGACGGCCGCATACTGGATGTTTTTCCCTTTTCACACCATTCTTTGTAAACCCTAGAAATGGTTGTGCGTGAAAATCCCAGTAACTGAGCAGATTGTGAAATACTCAGACCGGCCTGTCTGGCACCAACAACCATGCCACGCTCAAAATTGCTTAAATCACCTTTCTTTCCCATACTGACATTCAGTTTGGAGTTCAGGAGATTGTCTTGACCAGGACCACACCCCTAAATGCATTGAAGCAACTGCCATGTGATTGGTTGATTAGATAATTGCATTAATGAGAAATTGAACAGGTGTTCCTAATAATCCTTTAGGTGAGTGTATATATATATATATATATATATATATATATATATATATATATATATATATATATATACACACACAGGTGCTGGTCAAATAATTAGAATATCATCAAAAAGTTGATTTCAGTAATTCCATTCAAAAAGTCAAATTTGGATATTATATTAATTCATTACACGCAGACTGATATATTTCAAATGTTTATTTCATTTAATTGTGATGATTAAAACTGACAAGTAATGAAAATCCCAAATTCAGTATCTCCGAAAATTAGAATATTACTGAAGACCATTGCAAAAAAAGGATTTTTAGAAATGTTGGCCAACTGAAAAGTATGAACATGAAAAGTATGAGCATGTACAGCACTCAATACTTAGTTGGGGCTCCTTTTGCCTGAATTACTGCAGCAATGCGGCGTGGCATGGAGTCGATCAGTCTGTGGCACTGCTCAGGTGTTATGAGAGCCCAGGTTGCTCTGATAGTGGCCTTCAGCTCTTCTGTATTGTTGGGTCTGGCATATCGCATCTTCCTCTTCACAATACCCCATAGATTTTGTATAGGGTTAAGGTCAGGCGAGTTTGCTGGCCAATTAAGAACAGGGATACCATGGTCCTTAAACCAGGTACTGGTAGCTTTGGCACTGTGTGCAGGTGCCAAGCCCTTTGGAAAACGAAATCTGCATCTCCATAAAGTTGGTCAGCAGCAGGAAGCATGACGTGCTCTAAAACTTCCTGGTAGACGGCTGCATTGACTTTGGACCTCAGAAAACACAGTGGACCAACACCAGCAGATGATATGACATCCCAAACCATCACTGACTGTGGAATCTTTACACTGGACTTCAAGCAATGTGGATTCTGTGCCTCTCCTCTCTTCCTCCAGACTCTGGGTCCTTGATTTCCAAAGGAAATGCAAAATTTACTTTCATCAGAGAACATAACTTTGGACCACTCAGCAGCAGTCCAGTCCTTTTTGTCTTTAGACGCTTCTGATGCTGTGTCTTGTTCAAGAGTGGCTTGACACAAGCAATGCGACAGCTGAAACCCATGTCTTGCATACGTCTGTGAGTATGTGGTTCTTGAAGTACTGACTCCAGCTGCAGTCCACTCTTTGTGAATCTCCCCCACTTTTTGAATGGGTTTTGTCTCACAATCCTCTCCAGGGTGCAGTTATCCCTATTGCTTGTACACTTTTTTGTACCACATATTTTCCTTCCCTTCACCTCTCTATTAATGTGCTTGGACACAGAGCTCTGTGAACAGCCAGTCTCTTTAGCAATGACCTTTTGTCAGTTTTGTCAGTGCCACAGACTGGTCGACTCCATGTCACGCCGCATTGCTGCAGTAATTCAGGCAAAAGGAGCCCCAACTAAGTATTGAGTGCTGTACATGCTCATACTTTTCATGTTCATACTTTTCAGTTGGCCAACATTTCTAGAAATCCTTTTTTTTGTATTGGTCTTAAGGAATATTCTACTTTTCAGAGATACTGAATTTGGGATTTTCATTAGTTGTCAGTTTTAATCATCACAATTAAATGAAATAAACATTTGAAATATATCAGTATGTGTGTAATGAATGAATATAATATCCAAATTTCACTTTTTGAATGGAATTACTGAAATCAACTTTTTGATGATATTCTAATTATATGACCAGCACCTGTATATATATAATGTTTAATCAGTAATATATATGTATAATCTATATTCATATATATATTTTACATTTTAAATGTTTTATTATTGGTTAATATTCAACTGTAGCCTGCATCTATAAATGTCTTTTTTTTCTTCTCATTTTATTACGAGGAATGTGCTGAGGCCCTATTCCTGCAAGAAACCTCTCCCAATCAAAGAGGATCTTCAACTACCGCCTTTCACGAGCCAGAAGAGTAGTTGAGAATGCCTTTGGAATTATTGCTGCACAATGGAGAATTTACCACCGGGTGATTAGAGTGAGCCCTGCAAAGGTGAATGCTATTGTGAAAGCAACAGTGGTCCTTCGTAATTTCCAGAGGTGGAACTCCACAGTAGAAGCACCTGTCCCACAGGAAGAACATCACATTCCTGCACTTACACGTGGAAGGAGAGTAGGCACCAACAACTCCACCCGAGAGGCCATAGCTGTACGAGAGTCCTTTTAACAGCTGCTTTTCCTCTTTCCACTGGTGAAGTGCCCTGGCAACACAACATAGACTGATGTGCTCACCTGTCGTCGCTGCACCCCTTCAACATAACACAAAGGCTCTTTTAAGAGGAACTCAATTATTCTTGAAAGATCTGATTCCTGATTAAACATACACATTACATTAATGTGTTACATTTGCAATGTCTTTTAATATTTTTAAACATTTTAAACTACATAGTCCATACACTAAACAATGATTCATTACTGAAACATCTGAATCAAAACACGAATCATGAACTCAGTGTCAGCTTTATTGTTTGAATAAATGTTTTATTCTAAAAAAGAACTAAGGAACAAATTATATATGTATATATATATATATATATATATATATATATATATATATATATATATATATATATATATATATATATATATATATATATATATATATAAATCTCAGGAAAACTCAGCCCTACATAAAGTAGTCAAGAACTTGATTTCAACTTCACTCTTTTTTTCACGTGACAGGTTTCTGAGACCTGGTGCCAGACTCAAAAGAAAAAGCTCCTCCTCATCTGCAGACTGATTGAGAACATCAACTGATTCTCAAACTCATCATTCTGTCCCTTCCTTTTTTTGTTCCTCATTGATCCCTGTGGTGCTGGCATAGCCCACGGAGTGCTGGGTGCTGCAGGGACATAGGATACATGAGGTGCTGAGGTAGATGGGGGGGCTCCCAGGATACACCAGGAGGGTCAGACAGAGTCTCAGAAGACTCAGCGGCCAGAACTGCAGGAGTAGAAAGGGTCAAAAGGTAGTCAGGTAAAGGGTAAAGGTTTCAGCTGGGGCACCAGGTGGTGGGGTGCAAGGTGGTGATGACTGAGCAGCCAGGGGTGATGAGGTAACCTGGGAACTAGTTGATCTCTCTTCTAGGGATGGGGATATATTGGATGAAGTGGCCCTCTCTTTGACATGAGGCTCCAAGAAACTCATTATTGAGAAATACCTCCATGTGGTCTTCTGTTCTGCCCCTGCACCACTCTTCTTCTCCCTCATAGTCTTTCTCTCCTTTATAAATCTGTCCCTGAGATTTGTCCATCACTTTTTACACTCATCTTCTAAATAAGTTGAGAAAATGTGTTTTAAATCTTTTTAAATAACATATTTGAAAACTATACCTCTACCCCACTTAAGAAAATTTAACAGGTGTAGAGCTATTCATGGGGGACACATATCAAAACTAACTGACCATACCATAGTACTGAGACAGCTCTCATTAGAGTCACAAATGATTTGCTCTTATCATCCGATCGTGGTTGTATCTCGCTATTGGTGTTACTCGATCTTAGTGCTGCATTTCATACTATTGACCACAACATTCTTTTAAATAGACTCGAAAACTATGTTGGCATTAGTGGAATTGCATTAGCATTGCATTAAATCATACTTATCTGACTGTTATCTGTTTGTAGCAGTAAATCAAGAGATGTCTTATCGGTCAAAAGTTCAGTATGGTGTACCACAAGGCTCAGTACTAGGACCGTTGCTGTTCACTCTGTACATGCTACCCTTAGGAGATATTATTAGGAAGCATGGCATTAGTTTTCACTGTTATGCTGATGATACTCAGCTCTATATTTATTCAAGCCCTGACGAAACTTACCAATTCACCAAATTAACGTAATGCATAGCTGATATAAAAAATTGGATGACTAGTAATTTCCTACTACTTAACTCTGAAAAAACAGAGATTCTAATTATTGGACAAAAAACTTCCTCACGTAATAACCTAGAATACTGTCTAACACTTGATGGCTGCTCTGTCAAGTCCTCGTCGTTGGTTAGGAACCTGGGTTATATTTCATTATACTCCTTCACGTCTATTGCGATCTCAAAATTCTGGCCAGTTGACAATACCTAGAATATCAAAATCGACTGATGGCGGTAGATCCTTTTCCTATTTAGCACCAAAACTTTGGAACAATCTTCCTAACATGGTCCGGGAAGCAGACACACTCTGTCAGTTCAAATCTAGACTAAAAACACATCTCTTTGGCTTAGCATACACATAACACATTATAGACTTCTAAAATTCAATGTTAGGCTGCATAGTTTTGTCAGCCGGAACCGGGAACATTTCCCATTAATCCTGATGTAATTTGTACATCATAAGAAGGATGGCGTCTACGCTAATATTTGTCTCTCTGTTTATCCCGAGGTTTACCGGAGTCCTCCGGATCCAGGCCGTATCCGGATCTGATAGAGGAACTGCGCCTGGACACAACGACAATGCAGTCCTGAAGTGTCAACTAGTCTCTCCCTTGTGAAGGCCTCCTTCCCTTTACCTCTATACTGATAAAACATTGTCAGGATAATTCTGATTCACGTGGCTACGCGGAAGCGATAAAAAATTCTCAGAGCCGCCAGGCACTGTTTTATGCAAATGAGCGGCCGGATCGCATTAAAGAATTTTCTGATAGAACGATGTCGTGTTAGCGGCCCCTAAGTTAATAACTAATGATCGCTGCGACAAACTAATTATCGCTGCGACAAATTTTTAGCTGGACAATAACTTTATTCTAGAGCTGCTGTAAAGCCAAAACAATCTCTGTTACTTTCATTTCCTATTATCACTGTAAAGCTGCTTTGAAACAGTCCATATTGTTAAAAGCGCTGTATAAATGAAGGTGACTTGACTTGACTTGACTATGTTTACACATACGGGGACACTATGTCAAAGAGCACCATCCTTTGGATGAAACGTTAAACCGAGGTCCTGACTCTCTGTGGTTACTAAAAATCCCAGGATGTCCTTCAAAAAAGAGTAGGGGTGTAACCCCAGCATTCTGGCCAAATTTTCCCCTTGGCCTCTGTCCATCATGGCCTCCTAATCATCCCCATATACTGATTGGCTTCATCATTGTCTCCTCTCCAACAGTAAGCTGGTGTGTGGTGGGCGTTCTGGTGCAATATGGCTGCCGTCGCATCATCCAGGTAGATGCTGCACATTGGTGGTGGTTGAGGAGATTCCCCATTCCATGTAAAGAGATTTGAGTACCCAGAAAAGTGCTATATAAATGTAACAAATTATTATTATTATAATTATTATTATTATAATTATTATAATTATTATTATTATTAAAACACACCTATTTTGAATGTAATAATAATAATTTGTTACATTTATATAACGCAATAATCTCCATGACACAGCTTTTCTGACGATGTCCTTATACGACCTCAAACATGTATCGTACAGCTCAGGAAATTCCGACACACACAGTACTAGCTGTTCATCCATTTTTATTTCCGTGTTTGTTTTGGATGCCCCGTTTCTTACCAGCTGTGCTGGTAATCGTCACAGAGCGTAGCAGCAAAAGTTTAACTATTTTGAAATTTTACCGCGGCATGCGGGCAAGCACGCCAATGTGCGCACCGCTGCGCTTGCGCTTTGGTCGACGCAGCAACAAAACATCCTTGCGCAGCGCAAGCCATTGAAATTAATGGGTTTTTATAGCGCAGCGCCGCGCATTCCGTGTCCTGTCTGAAAGGCGCTTCAGTCTCTCCTCTGGTTACCATCCTCAAACTAACGGCCAGACTAAGCGGAAGATCCAGGAAATCGGAAGATACCTGAGGTCCTACTGCCATCAGAACCAGGACAGCTGGAGCCAATTCCTCCCATGGGCGTAATACGCCCAGAAATATCCACCACAGGGCTCACCCTTTTCCAATGTATCCTGTGATACCAACTTCTGTTATTACCCTGATCGGGTGAGCCCTCGGAGGTTCCATCTGTCAATCACTGGTTCGAGCAGAGCAAGAGGGTATGGGACTCAGCTCATGTGCATCTCCAACGGACAGTGCGGAGACACAAGAGACAAGCGGACACCCGTAGAACATCTACCCCTCGTTACCAACCAGGCCAGAAGGTGTGGCTCTCGACACGGGACATCTGTCTTCGCCTGCCTTGCTGTAAGCTGAGTCCCCGGTACATAGGTCCATTCACTGTGCAGAGGCAGCTCAACGAGGTTGCCTAGAGGCTAAACCTTCCACCTCACTACAGAATCTCACCATCTTTCCATGTGTCACTCCTTAAACCTCACTCTGAACCCATGTTTTCTCCTCCCACAGAATCTAGTGGCGATGAGGTACTTCCTCCTCCCAATATCGCAGAAGAGGAAGCTATCTACCGGGTCCGAGCTATCCTAGACTCGTGACGACGGGGTCCTAGGCTGGAGTACCTCATTGACTGGGAGGATTATGGTCTCGAGGAGTGCCCACACAATAGCATACTGAACACCCAGATCAACCGGCTCCCAGGGGTCGAGGTAAGCACCGTCGTCGTCGTCCCATCCAGCCATCAGGAGCGGCACGTGGAGGAGGGGGTACTGTCACGGAGTCACCAGATCAGCACGCTCCGCCCACTCATTCACTCTCCCCGGAATTCTGATTCACTGCACCTGCACATAATCATCAGCACAATTTATAAAGAGGCACTTCTCCTTCACTTCTCATCCTTAGGTCTCATCCTTATGTACACTTACAGACTCTACCCTGATACCTATCCGTGATTACCTAACTCAAAGATTCCTTAACCAAACTCCGTCTTCTATCATCCGTCATCCGTCATCTGTCTTCCACCTTCAGCCTGCCGAATCCTCTTCGACCACCTGCAATCAAGAAACCACTCAGCTAGGTTCATCATTCAACTCTGATTCTCTGCCTCATACTCACCGGTCTCCATTGCTGTCCCACTCTGTGCATCTGCTCAATAAAGAACTTGTTTATATTACTTACCTGTCTGCTTCCCTCTGTTACGTAACAGTCTGTTGGAGGACCATCACAATAACACAGAGTTAGCAGATATTAAGTAGACAGTCTACTAATACTCTGTGACAGTAACTTTGTAACTACATGTCAACTAACTTTCATTAGAGTCAGCCACACCGTTACAGCCCTATTCATCACTCAATCACCAGGACCCGCCCACTCGTTCACAATCACCAGAGTACTGACTCGCTGCACCTGCACTCCCTCATCAACACACCCTTTATATGCCCCATTCACCTTCGTTGCAGGTCTCGTTGCAGTATACACTTCTTTATGTCAGACTCTTTACCAATCTACTCACCTGAGATCATCTCGTCCTGTATCCAGTCCTCTGTCCGTCTTCCGTCCATCATCCTGAACCAGATCGCCTGTCTTCGTGTTCACTCGTCACCTGCACAGATAATCCACTTCAGTCATCTCCAGCTAAGTCACCATCATCATTCTACAAGTCACCATCCTCTCACCATTATCTGGTTCCCGTTGTTTCACCACCACTTGGAACTTGGATTGATGTCAAGGTATTTGGTGAATACCAACTTAGATTTAGGTTTCTCGACCAAATCGGTTTAATGACTTCAGAAAAATAGTACAAATGTTAAATGGACTAATTTTGACGTGCCATTGTGAAATTTTTGAAGATTGAACACCTCGGTTGATGGCTTTTGTATGGTAAAGAGTGAGATGAAGAATTACATGAGTAAATGCTGGCCTGGCCATATTTAAAAAAAAGCTTTAAATTTAAACTATTCCTTTGAAGCTGTTTTGTGTAAACAGTTGCACCAAATGTAAATGCAACACAAATAGATATTTTAATATCTACTTTAATATAAAAAGTTAATATTTATGTTTATTATTTTAGATATTTAGATAGCATATTATATATATTTTATATTAATGTCAAAACTAATGTGAAACCTTCCCAACTTTATATACAATTTGATATACAAATAGATATGAAAAATATTTATCTTTAGTCCCACCCCAAACTAGTGCCATTACTACCAACCCAGATAGCAACATCACAACGACTGTTACATGTATGTCCTGTGTTTCCTCCTTCCTAGTGTTTTTGGTTCAGTCCTGTGTCCTAGTTTTCCCGCTCCTCGTTAGTGTTCAGTTATACCACCTGTTAATTAGTCATTATGAGTTCAGTTGTCCCAGCTGTGTCTCGTTTCCCTTGTCTGTCCTGTGTATTTAAGCCCTGTGTTTCAGTCTGTTCCTTGTCTGTCGTCGTTGCTAAATGCCTGGTTGTTCTGTTCTTGTTCATGCTGTATCCTATCTGTTAAATCTAGTTTGTTTAAATAAAAGACTGCTGCAATTACGATCCAGCTTCCTTGGCTACTTCAACCAGCCCGTGACAGAACGACAGACCCAAAAAAATGGATCTTGCAGCAGTGGAGATCGTCCTTCTTTCCAAGGAGGATCAGTCCCTCGAGGCCCACACACAGAGGTATTTGGACTTAGTACCGTATATTCATTATGATGACACCAGCCTCTGTGTGTTCTTCCGGGCAGGTCTCAACGCTGAGACCAAAGGACGCCTGCCCGGAGATGGGCCTCAGGGGAACTTTGCGGCGTTTGTGGAGTGGGTGCTGTGGCATCATGGGTCTTCATTCACTGTTGGGCACTGCAACAGCAATGTAGAGTCTCATCCCGCTGAGACCGCCCTGCCAGAGAATCTTCATGTCATGCCAGCCAGTACCGGATCGGTCTATTGGCAATCAAAATTAATGTCCAGCGTGATGGACCCACCGCTCTTATCAGCGGGGATGGCCATGAAGATCGCCCTGCCGGACTCCCGCCCAGCCGAGACCGCCCTGCCTGAGTCTCGTCCCGCCGACACCGCCCTGCCAAAGTCTCTTCCCGCCGAGCCTATGCTTCACTTCAGCCCTGCCGAGCCTGCGCTCCACGTCAGTCCTGCCGAGCCTGCACTTCACGTCAGTCCTGCCGAGCCTGCAATTCAAGTCGAGCCTGCAATTCACATCAGTCCTGCCGAGCCTGCAATTCAAGTCGAGCCTGCAATTCACATCAGTCCTGCAGAGCCTGTTGTTCACGTCATGCCCGCCGAGCCAGAGACTGTTCACGTCATGCCCGCCGAGCCAGAGACTGTTCACGTTATGCCCGCCGAGTCAGAGACTGTTCACGTCAGGCCTGCCAAGCCAGAGACAGTTAACGTGATGCTTCCTGAGCCTGTCCCTGAGCCTGTCCCTAAGCCTGTACCTGAGCCTGTCCCGGTCCCAGAGCCTGTCCCAGAGCCTGTCCCAGATCCTGTTCCAGAGCCTGTTCCAGAGCCTGTCCCTAAGTCTGTCTCTTTCCCCAAGAAAAATGTTTTGTGTCCTCACAAAGGCCCACGGCCGCCTGAAAAATCATCTCTGCCATTGCCACCCGAAGGGTCCTCTCCGCCATGGCTGCCCGAAGGGTCCTCTCCGCCATGGCCGCCCGAAGGGTCCTCTCCGCCATGGCCGCCCGCACAGCCTGCTCCGCCCCGACCGCCCGCACAGGCTGCTCCGCCCTGGCCGCCCGCACAGCCTGCTCCGCCTTGGTCACCCGCACAGCCTTCTCCGCCTTGGTCGCCTGCTCCGGATTGTCCACGCCCTCGTCAGCCTCCAGGCCGCCCACCCCCCCCCCACCCATATTGATGTGATACAGCGCGAGGTCGAGCCTTGCAGGAGGGGGGGGGCTTCTGTTACATGTATGTCCTGTGTTTCCCCCTTCCTAGTGTTTTTGGTTCAGTCCTGTGTCCTAGTTTTCCCGCTCCTCGTTAGTGTTCAGTTATACCACCTGTTAATTAGTAATCATGAGTTCAATTGTCCCTGCTGTGTCTCGTTTCCCTTGTCTGTCCTGTGTATTTAAGTCCTATGTTTCAATCTGTTCCTTGTCTGTCGTTGTTGCTAAATGCCTGGTTGTTCTGTTCTTGTTCACGCTGTATCCTGTCTGTTAAATCTAGTTTGTTTACATAAAAGACTGCTGCAATTACGATCCAGCTTCCTTGGCTACTTCAACCAGCCCGTGACAGAACGACACTACGTTGCTGTCTGGGAAGACCTGCTAAAATGGCAGCATGTTTTGATATAGCTACAGCGTTTACAGTTTCCAAGGAAATCAACCAGAAAACTGCTTGTGAATTGACTTTTAGTTGTTTACACAATGAACTAGGATAGGAGAAAGTATTTTCACATTGACATGTGAGATTGTTTGCATGTAAGATAGAAGTGGGAAAAGAAAAAGAGGACAGTTGCCTAAGTAATTACTCTAAAAGAGCTGGACCTGCAACGTAATAATTCAATAATCAAATCACGAGACCGTTTGAGAATCAACAGATTTCACACAGAACGATCAGCGTTTGACCTCTGAGACATTAAATGGATTATAGAAACAAGGAAATAATTAATAAAAAAAAATCGACAATGCTGAATGAACAGAGAAAAGAAGGTTGGCGGCGCAACACAAAAAATGCACGCACACACACATACACGCATTCTCGAGGGGCACATTTCCAAGGAGCTATGAGAACCTAATCAAGGGTGACTTGACTTTGCTTGGAGGATGTGTGTATGAGAACGTGTGCGCATGTGGAAGAGTGTGAGAGAGCCAGGGAATTTGCAAGGGGGAGCACAAATGGTGGGATGATTGAAAGAGAGAGAGAGAGAGATGGAGAAAAAAGCTAGAGAGGGAAGTCTGGGCCTGGCACGGCTTGAGGAGAACAAGTTTGAGAAGGATAGAGAGTCTCGCAGAGGGCGGTGAAGACATGAGAAGGTTTTTTTTTTGGAGTGTGATCTTAGCATGCAGGTTGTTAGTGTGGGCACTGCTGCCAATGCAACTGCATTTTAATAAATATAATATCTAATATCTGTGTGTGACCGTTCAGAGGGGAGAAACACATTGTTATGGCACCAAAAAGATGGAAGAGCGCTAAAAAAAGAGAGAAGGCGAGAAAGATGATATATCGGAGGTCTATGAGGTATAGCCTTACTCATCTCTCTGTCATACTCCATGGCATTTGAGGTAAAATAATTAGAAAATGGCTCCAAATGGCAGACTCTAATAAACCTTAGAGATGAGTCCAGGGGGCTGGAGATATTATGGGATGTTGCCTCACAGAGAGCTGACTAATGGCGCCTAAGGTCCCAGGGAATGAAGTTTAAACCACATGGGCCTGAAAACAACAACAAGCTGTACGAAAATAGCAGGGAGAAGGATGGAAATGTCAAGCAAGCTTGTCTAAAAGATCAGAAACACTCAACATCCAGAGAAGCAGTTTTTAGCTCTAGACTCATACACTGTTGCTTACGGTTGTTTTGGGGCATTTTTACTGACAGTATGGACTGTAAAAAAAAAAGTTATGTGATGTACAAAATTATGAGGTGACAGATAATGTGAGCCAGATTTGAACCCATATTGTCCGCCGGCCAAGTCTGCACAGCTCAATGTGTCAGATCTTGTACACCAACCTCTAGGCCACAGTAATAATCAATTTTCTGACTTTTTAATTCAATTAACAGTGAAACGTGTCTTCTTTCATCATTGTCTGAGATAGCTGATGTTCCAGATTTAGATTGTCATCAAAACCCACTGAAATCAACACCTGAATATCATCATTAGGTTTTAAAAAGTGCACTACCTAATTAGAATCATATTTGTGAATGAGATTAGAGCTGAACAGTTATCTCACCAGGGGCCGCTGGCCTAACCCTTTGTTAAGTGCTAAGTGAGCAGTAACAAGGTTTGTTTGCATTGTATTCGGGCCCCGGCTGAACTCGGCGACATGAATGGATGTGTGAGGAAGGCTCTTCCACTAGAGCTGACTGAGTGTTTCAGACTGCCTGACCCTTCCTCCGGCTGCCTGACCCGCTTGTGTAATTAACTTTTACAGGGCCTATTTTAGGAGTACTGTCTCTCAAATAGCAGTTCACTAGAGGGACAAGAATATTGGTTTTAGTGAGCATAGAGGGGAACGAAAGGGAAAGATGGATATAGAAGGAAAGCTTGTACGAGATATTCAGTGGCTTGAAATGAAATGAAATATACTTTATTATCCCTGATAGGGAAATTTGTAATGGACTCAATTGCCAGCATTTCGACAGAGCCTGATAGATTAAAAAAATACACAAAATATTCATACACACCATACACGCCATACAGCGGAAAGCCATATCAGATAACACTGTCTAGTACAGATTGATAAAAACATAATTTTCCTATCAACTCCTTAAAAATGTATTTGGACACTGTAAGACACACACACACAAACACACACATATATATATATATATATATATATATATACAATAAATGGAATTAATTTAGATTAAATAAAAATTGTAAGAGCACCATAAACGTGCCCCTAAATCATTCAGATACTGTACAGTGTTAGACATTCTCTAGCACTCAATAGATGCATTAACTCTAATCTGCCTCTACAATTAATCAAGGTGGGTTTGTTTGTTTGTTTCTGTTAAGCCTGGACTGGCTGCCTTTAAAAATAATTTTACTGTACCCATGAGCATAGTACAGGGTATTAAATTAAAACACAACACACAACGGTGATTAATATATCTGGCCATGTTAAACACAGGCATTACCATGTAAATAGTTCTAAATAGTTATTCGCCATAACGAATGATCTCTACACAATTATCTTAATTACTCAAATGTCCCATGACACTCAACACCTATGTCATAAATGTAATGGTAGTTCTGATGCTCCTACACATTAAAGAGGCCCAATGTCCCAAAAGCACAATTTTAACAATTATAAATGCTTAAAATAACAAAACAATAGCATTACTAGAAAAGCTGCCGTAGACCTCTTTCACTGTCCATCACATGGACACACACACTCACACACAGGTTGTAGGTTGGATGAGGAATGGCTGTTACATCTCGCCGTTTTAATTATCCTTATTGATTCCCTCGGTGCCTGGACCGTGTTTACTCCTGGGCAATAATGCATTATGTCCGCTGCTGAATTGATGAATGCATTTTAATCTAAATCTATCTGAGTAATGCAACTCCAGAATAAATCAGAGCACTGAGCTGGCCGCCAGCTGTCCTCGTCCTATTCCCTCGGCAATTATCCATCGCACGGAAATGGACTCGTCACTCTCTCCCATCCCACATGTGCTTATTCCTTTTGTTTTTCAAACAGAGTCTCCCAGGCAAAACCGAACTGAAAGGATTGACTTTGGTAGTTTCATTTTTTTTAATAATAGAAAATAGGTCACCCCCCTTTGGGAACAACAACAGTCAAAAGCTACGAGAACTAGTACATGATTAACAAGAGAAACACATAACCACTGAAGTCATTCTTTTAGCGTTTAGCTCTTAATTTTGGAGTTCTGACAAAATACTAATGACTGTCATTTGCATAGGCATTTACGTAGTTGTCTGCAGCTTACATATGGTAAATTGTTTGATTAATTCAGAACCGCTGCATATTAAGGGCGTATGAAATTTCTTTGGTTCGACTACTGTATATCATCCAATCTGATTTCATTGCAGTTTGACCGTCTTCAACAGAAAACCTTCTTTGTTTCCCTAAGCAGCTTAGCCCTGAAGCCCATTAAAAAAGAAGCATATCATAGTCGGTGGATTTGAGTTTGTTTGAGTTTTCAAAAGTTGTCTGATTTTCCACAGCGTTCCTTTTGTTCCTTAATGAAATGCACCGGCTTACCCTGTTGCTTGACACAGTACGTGAACAGAACAGGCGAACATCGCCCATGAGCACAAAGGGAATAGGATTTTGTCATTAATTATGTCTTTCTGGCCAAGAGAGAAGAGGGGGGTTCTAACATGATTATAGAATAACAAACCTCTGTATTTGGAGTTTTGTTTAGCTTAATTGTTGGCTGTTCCCCAGTGTTCTGTACTAAAACAGCCAGTGCGTTCTGGCTGTTTTTATGTTTTGAACGATTTATCACTGTCATTATTGAGTAAATGACGGTAATTTGGAGGAATGTGCTGTGGGATTTGTCAAAATCAAGCTAGAAGGCTGATGCACTGATGAGTAACCGCTGCTGCTTCTACTGTAAAGCTTTACTTTTATTTATTTATTTGCCTTTTCTTAGACTCAAAGTGACATGCATTCTTGGGATCTATACTGATGTTAATTAGAGTCATACAAGATACCTGATCTTTACACTTTGAAGTGTCGACGCAATGCTGCCCACTCAAAAACCATAGAGAGTAATTAGGTTTTGTGTGTGGAGGACTTATTGTATTGGATCTGTGAGGAGGTGGGGAGTTGGGTGCTGGAGTGTAGCTGACATCTTTCCCCCAAAGCAACCCCCAGACATGTTCCAGATGAGTCAACCCGCTCCCTATCTGACAGCCTTTAATTCCATCTAGACTTAACGATAGCAAACCGAGATTCGCCGCCCCTACCGCCGGCGCTGATTCTATTCCCAAACGCTCACTGACGATCCCCACGCGGTGGATCAACTGTAGCATCTCTCTGCAGAAAACAGGCCAAAGACAAGCAGCTCATTAAACGTATGTATTTTTCTCTTCAATAGCTCCTTTCCTTCTCCTTGGCCTCTTCTCATTCTTAGTGAAGTTCCTCGCGATCGCTGCTACCATTGATGCCTTTGTGTGCTTCCAAGATCCACTTCCCTTCATCTGCACTTTAAGTTCCGTGCATATGGGAGCCCGTTGACCTCCTGTTTGATATGCTGTGTACAGGCTTGGTTTCTGTGCCTGGAGGTGTAGTTATGTTCGGCAGAGGGTCCCGGGTCTGCACTGGACATATGCTGAGCTTGTGATCTGCCTGACTCAAGGGCAAAAGCCTCTCATCCATAAAATATGCAGGTCAAAGGCAATAACTCCATTTTGCCCAACATATGTTACATATCTCACAGAAAAAAGGCACTCAGGATTTAACATGAAATGTGTTTGGTTGAACTGCGATATGGAGGAGAGTAGTTAGTAGTTACAGGCGTTAGTTCATGTAAAAATTAAAATGATGTCATATTTACTACTCCAAACCTGAACGACTTTCAACTGTTTTTGTCCATACAATGAAAGTTAATAGATATGTTTAAATAATCAGTTTATAATCAGATTGATGGCTCAATTGAACTGATAATCAGAGGTGTAAAGTCCAGGGGTCAGAAAGTAAAAGTCCTGCCATTTGATTATTCCACCCATGAACTCAGCAAGCTGATTTCACTAATTAGTTATATCTCCTGGCTGAAAAACTGTGTTAATTAGCAAATCCAGGGGCCAGTTGCACCAACAGGGCTTAGGCCTGGTCTTAAGGTAAGTAGGTCTTAACTCAACATTCTAAGTCCGACCTAATAGTTACGACCGTTGCACCATCCAGGCTTAAGTCCTCTTCTCGCTAAGACCAGGCGTAAATCTTACGCCTAGTCAGTAGCAGGCGTAAAGTCAAAATCTAGGCATATAATAGCGTTAATAGGCCTATCCATTTTCCGACAGCTAATGTTTCTATAGTAACCACTAAAAGCAAGTGATTGTTCATTGAATCGTTAAAATGATTCGTTAAAAACGGTCAAAAAATCTTCGCTGTCTGTTGCATGGAGACTCTGCTATAGTTTCATTTTGAAATTATCGTCAGCGAAATAAAGGGGAAAAAAACAATATTCACAATATTGTGTCTAAAAGTAACTCACAATGTTAACTTATTGTTAATTTAACTGTTGTATAAAATAAATATTTTTTTATCAATTGTGCTCATGAAAACGGCACTCTTGCTCATGAGATATTTTAATAACATAATATGATATAAATATAAGACAAAAAACTTATTTTGGGACATACCTATAACTGCAGTGACACATCATGCAGTGAAAACAAGCACAAGAGACAAATGTGATGTCAGCTCGCAGTGCCTCGTCCATAATTAAAACAATGATTACAATATCATCGCAGACAATACATAGCGCACACTCCTAGCACATAAAGAATGAACTTACAATTGAAATGACATTTATTACCAACGTTCTTCTACCTCTCCTCTCGCGTGCAGGAGACAGACGTAATGCTGCCTGCCGCGAATGAAGCGAATTGTCACGTGCTGACTGTACAGCTCTATTAACTTTCGTATCTCAATGTCAGTGAAATTTCCTTTCCTTTTTCTTTGATCCTCCATTGATACGGCTACAAGTTAACCAAACAGCGGAAGATAGTTTACAACGTAACCCCAGCAACGCACGCTGCTAGGCAACCGCTATAGTTCCGTGGCCATTCACAGGAACGCGCATCGCTAAAACCAGGCGTAGTTAAGCCTAGGCTTAAGTTTGGTTGGTGCAACCGACGTTAGGTCAACTCTAAAGACTGGTCTTAACTAAGACCTACTTAGCAGTTAGGACCAGGCTTAGTAAAGCCCTGTTGGTGCAACTGGCTCCAGGTGATTGGAACAAAATACTGAGGAGGACTTTTACTTTCTGAACCTGGACTTTAAACCTCTGCTGATAACCCTTCATGTACAGTGCTGGTTTAGTCCAAATTTTATGAAGAGACACGATCGCTTTATATGATGAATATATTTCAATTAGGCTCTTATTCACATATAAACATTCATCAACTCACACATCAGTTATGGTAAAGGCAAGGAAACTCAAGCATGCTTGCTTGATGTGCAAGAACCAATGAGGTTCATTCTCGTGTGTTATGCAGCGCGTTTGAGCTTCCTCAAGAGCCAATGAGGTTTGTTCTCGTGCATCCAGGATGTACGGGGTTAGCTTCTGTTTATGTTCGCTGATCAATGTTTATATGTGAAAATAAACATTTGGAACTCAAAACATTACCAAGAAATTGCAAAAGAATTGCCAAAGAAATTTTCCTCCCACATAATTTTTTCTTATTTTTATACAGTAATTCGATTACATGTAAAAGGTAGGAAGTCCCTTTAGGGGCTCCATACTCCAGTGCCAGCAACTCTGTCAGCACAATCTGAACACAGCAACTGGCCACTAGGCACTGTGCAATCGCTGAAGTTTTGTTCAGAATACATTCAATGCATATGTAAACAAATACGTGAATCAGATTACAATGTGTATTAAATTTCAGAATCTGAAAATCTTTTGTTTTCTTTATTTGAAACTATATGATTGCCTACACAACAAAAAGTTTTGTAAGCCATGCTATGCCATCATCTGAATCACCCACGGTCTGCTTCACAGCTGTGAAACAAGCAAGCAAAAAATGACAACAACAAAAACGCCAATCACTCTCTTGAAGAGTCTGACGGGAAAATCAATTTCCTGCTTTATGTTCAGGTGATGATTAAAGAGAGTGGATTTGATGCTATTTGCTTAGTTTCCTCTCAGAATTAGCTAACTCTTAGGCTAATTAACTTCCGCATGTGTAGAACAGGCTGAGAGGGGGATGTAATTACCAACTTCAGGTTTATCCATCTCAATAAGCAAGAATAATGAGAGCGGCACTGTGAAAGGGAACAGGGAGGGGAATATCACTTTACAATTTCAAGACCGTAGAGCTGTTTGGTACTGCCACTCTACCCCCTCTACTGCCACCACAGCGGCTTGCTAACATTCCCAAAAAAACACACATTAGCTAACTTTCTGATTTGTTTTTTTTTTTTTTTTTTGGGGGGGGGGTCACAAAAGTGCTCTTGTAGTGTCACTTGTCAATTGTTTTTTGCTGTCATTTGTCACTTTGATTTAGTTATGTTCCCATATGCAGTGTGATATAATAAAATAGTAAATGTTGACACCCTCATCAGTGACTTTGTGACGTCTTTGCAAGTCCTCATTTTCAAAACCATCCCGTCATGATGAAAAGCTGTCCATTTATTTGATGGGCCGTCCAGTGGCTATGATGTATCAAACTAGCCGTCTGAAAACAAGCTGATTGACAGCTTACCGGCAGCCCCTCGAGACGAATCCGAGCTCCAATTTCAGGTGGTTGTGGTGTGATAACGATCTGTCTTTGCATATGATGCCATTCTGACCTATCTATCTATCTATCTGATTAAGGTAAAGAGTTGTAGATGAACATCTGGAAACCTTCTTTTTGTTACCCAATGACTCAAATGAAAGACTAATTAAACGATTTCCTATGTAAAAAAGTGCAATAACAAATTAAATAACCACTTCATTGGCTTTTCTGAATTGTTTTTAACCTTTAATGAATTGTGAACATGTTAGGTTTTTCTCTCTCTTTTCTCTGATGGGTTTATCCTCCTTTGTTTTAGATGAGGCAGTGTCTTTGTTGTACTTGAACCTGTCATCTAGCTTTGTCACAGAGGAATTAAATAACAAGGATGATGATTCGCTTGTTTTATTCAAGCGTAAATTAGCTGAGGGAGGAGGAATTTGGGGGCGGATCTGATTCAGAGGTTGTTAGAGAACTTCCTAGTGCATGAAAGTGTGTTGTGAAATGAGACAGCGAGGTTTCTGTTTTGTCCTCATGTACTTCCATGTCTCCTTGTCTTGAATGAGACACAGTCATTAACGAACCTTCCCTGATGTCAACCTATTTAATAACTGGGGAGTGAAAATCCAATCCGCAAAAACATCCACGTTGATGTCTTTGAAGCCACCTCAGGGAACGCAAGCTGGCGTACCGTGCATTTCATGACCTCCAGCAAAACACTTTCAGTCTGGGATATACTTCTCGCGCGTGTGTGCGCGCACGCGCCTACAGGGCTTTCTCACTGGGACTCAGGTGTGTGGGTTGACAGAGAGAAATGAAGAATTTGTATCCGCATAGAAAATCATAATTTACTGTCTCAACCCAAGCTAACAGAGAAATAATTGCTAGTCTCACCATACGCACACAAACACACAAAAATTCAGCTCCAATAAGACTAAAAAGCTCTCCTATTTCATTTCTCTTTTTGGAGATAACCTAAATGTAAAGTGTTTTTGGAGGTAATATATTTTTAATATATAATATATTTTTTTATATATTTTGAGTTCATGTTTCCTTTACTTCAATTCATGAATGATTACTTACCTGTTTTCATGTAATACTGCTTAGACTGTGCAAGCACAGAATAAAATTGTAACGTTTTTTCTTCTGGATGTGTAACAATACAACAAGAAACAACGACACAGCGACATGTAAGCAAAGCTTTTTCAAATGCAGCTGTCTGTTGCGATCTTCATACATTCAGCTCTCTAATTAATGAGATTAATTGCTTCTTAACTAATAATGACTTGGGCTAAATGAGAGGCAATAATTACTGCCTGGCTTACCATTATTAAGTATGTTTTAAAAGCTGAAAATCTTTTTAAAAACCCACCCAAACAGTCTTCACACACGAATTACAGAACCACAGGCAAGCCTGCATTAGTACAAACTACTCTAACTTCATCTCTTATGGCAATTTTATGACCAGAAATTAATCGGAGGAAATTAAATTATAGTCATGCGAAGGATATGCCATATTAACGGAGACTACCAGATTTCCTGTGTTGGCCTGGCAGATGGGATTGATTCGTTTCTGGTGTGTTTCTTTGTGTAAGGAAAGGGGTCAGAGGACCCAGTTAAGCTAATAAGCAAGTCATACGGACATACAGACAGCATTTCAGTGTTTAAACAGAGGCTTGTTGTTAGCAGTTATCAAGAACCTTGCTCAAGGCGGAAAAGGTCCGGATCTGTCTGGGTCACAGAGGGGTCACTGGTACTGGATGGCTTCTTTGTCTCTTTTCTATTTCATCTGGACATTTTTGATCTAACATTTGGTTTTTAACCTGGGGTTTGTAAAGAAGATAATACGTAGATAAGTTCATATCAAGTATAGAATTTTGTCTTTTTAATTTCTATTTTGTAATTAAGCATTATATAATGTCACGTTACACTTAGTTTTAAATATTTTTTTCTCAATGTTAAAGAACCCTTTATGCCAAAAGGAGAAATGTCATAAATGATTGCATAATACTTTCATGTTTATCAGATTATTTCATTTTTCTAGTGATAAAATGGTATGTTTACAAGCTGTTTAGAAGTGAAGGGAGGGGTGTGTTTGTTTGGGTCGATTTCAAATATCAACAGTGTTCAACAACGATTTTGAAAAATCGCATATTGCACCTTTAATATTAATCCATAAAATGATGTCATGGGAACCCCTAAAAGGTTCTATATATGAAGCACCTTATGAATAAGTAGTGAAGATTAAGTAGGCCTACAAAGCTCTCTAAAAATACAAACAAAGTTTTGTGCAATTTTCAGATTGTGTTGGTAAAGTCAGAGGAGCTTAGATCACCTGAGAAATATAACTACGAATCAAATATTTTGACATTAATGATAATTCCCTCTTTGTCTGTGTTTGTCTGTCACACTCAAGAGACAGTCCTCCAAGCATCTCTTTTGCAGAGGAACTGACAGGAAGCGATGACAAGAGGCAAGCCGCAGACATCAATAAACAAACATATTCTTCAGAGTGATTTCTACATCTGTCAGTGTCACCGTGGTTACGGTCACTCCACTATTGGCTGGGAGCCAATTGGGCATGAAAAGCTCCCTCTCGCCATGGAGTAAATAAAACATGGCCACTCCAACGCGCCAAGCACTTGTGACAAAATGTTTCTTCCTCTCTGCTTCCGACGCACCGCTGGGAGATTATTGTCAAAAACAAGATGAGAGAGAAGGGAGTTGAGGAGAAAGAAAGGGAGCAGAAGAGGGCGGAGAGGTTTCCCTGAGGATTTACCTCGTTAGCACAGGGGGTGTAAATTGAAACTGGCGAACCAGTCACTGCTTCATAAGGGTTACAAATCCGAACAACACATTCAGTCAAACACCCACATGCACCACTATGATGCAGACAGGCGTACACACTTTAGAAACCAGCCAATTAGTGTGTGACGGGCGCGTGCGCGCTTGTTCTCGGGTGTGATCTTTATTTTGCATGCCAAAATGCAGCTCCTCTTCTACTCGGTTGCGTGACATGCAAATTGCAGCATGAAACATTGTTCTGTTAATTGTTTACAACATTGTTGTGTGTTTTGTGACATCTCTGCTAGTTTTCTTGCTTGGAAGTATCGTGCATAAATAGGCAGAAAGCACTTTGGGACTCCTCATAAGAGTAAATTATGTTTTTCTTTCAGGGTAATTTGGTGATGTTGTCATGTTTGGTAATTTGGTGATGTTTTCTGTTTAATATAAATGAACAATCATGCTGACAGATAATCTGTGATAAACCCAGTGTAGCCTACTTTTTAGATACAGATAGTTTTCTACGTTATCTGCCTCTAAACATTCAGTATTTATATCTTGATATGCATATTTGTATTTTTGTTAAAGTAAAAAGGAAGTGTTTCTCAAACTTTGTAACCAGGGTATCACATCGGATCCAAATATACAATTCAATTCCCTATAATGAATTTTAGCATTAAGCAAATTTCAATCTATTTGAGCATAATCTCTGAATGTAAATTACATACACACAATGCCAATTTGATTATTATTGGTATTTAAAACCACATAAGAGCATCATCTTAAACACACAAATCCAACATTGAGAGTAATACTTTAAAAAATATTACAACTGCATGCCTTAATTTACATATTTTGCTGTCCGATTCAAACAGACAAAATACATTTTGACATTTGAGGCAATGTAGCCGATCTTAAATCATCTCTGTCTGTCTAGAAGCACTTGGGACTCCTGTCAGACTGGTTTCATTAATGTCAGACTGGTTTCATCATTCATCAATACCATGCTCAAAATTAAGTGCCGGTACCATTGCTTCTGAGTCACTGTTATAGGCGTTCCTGGACTGTGAGGTCAAACCATTTTGTCACTCACCCTGTGAGTGGACTTAAATTGTGGTGCACATTGCTTATTCACATCCCATTTAGAGTTAAATGAGGGCTATCTATATTTTGCATTTGCAAATCTATATTAATACTGTAAATAGATGTTGTATTCATGGTAAATATAAGCACTGTTAAATAGAAAAAGAAATTGCAGTTGAAATAAAATATTTCAAATTAAAATATATCTACTTAATTTTCTAGGACTGTTAATTTCCACTCCCTGTGTACATTTTTACTTTCCTGAGGAATAGTTCACCCCAAAATTAAAATTAATTTACTCACTATTTACTCATACTGTGCTAGCCTGTGTGACTTACTTTTGTATAGAACAGAGTATTTATTTATTTATTTCACTTATATTTTGTCCATATAATGATTTATAGTGACCATGGCTTATATCTCCAAAAATTACAAAAAAACACACCATAAAAGTAGTCAGAGGTAGTCAGTTAGTGTATTTATGTATGTGCAGTAGCCTATGTATGAATGTGTGTATTTTTTCCCTCCAGACATGTCTACTATGGGTTGTATAGATCTGCAAAAATTTATGAATCTGGTAGCCTGGGATTTTATTCACGCTGCTAGGCAGTCTGGATTCCATGGACCAGATTTTCGCCTCAGCGAGGGGACCAATCACAGAATGGGGAGGGAGCAGCAAGACGATGACGACGTCTATGCGACACACCGAAGCAGTTTGTTTATAAATAATGGATCCAACATGGCAGCAGACGCGAAGTTACCTTTCGATGCAGCCTTAGATATTGTTCTAAGTAGTTTAGTTAAATATCTGACCCATCGTCTTCTTCCTCGTCTAATTTCTGTCGCTCTACATACGTCATCTGGTATAATTGAAACGATTGGCTATGAGCTACGTACAGGTGCATTTGATAGACATTCGTAGCACCCAATAAACGGCTCTGGGCATTGGTAAACTACGCCTCGAATACGCGAAAATGAACATGTGGTTCCCAGACCGACGTCTCAATGAGACTCGGTCTGACGTTAGCCAGGCTATGATTCTGGATCAATGTTCAAAGATTTGCATTTCATCTGGAAAAAAACAGCATTCTGTATTTGGAATGACAAAAGGGTGTTATATTTGGGTCGTCAGTCCCATAAAAAGTTATATGGTCTATTTTCATAAATTCTTTTAGCATCAAAACACATGTAAAAATCACAATCCAAAGCGAGTGAATGTGAATCCTGTTATTGTTGTTGTGCTGAATCAACTTCCCCTTTCTCTACGAGATAATAAAACATGGTCCTTTTGCAAATTGAAAAGAAAACTCTTATTTTGTAAATCCTGGATAACAGGCTGGTTCATGTAAGAAGTAGGATTAAGATTCTGTCCCAGATTATGCGTTCCTATCCCAGTTCTCCCACTCCATATGGAATTACAAGGCCAAAGTAATCCAATAGTTTGTTGTACTCTTCTGAAATGTGCAGCTGCAGGACAGCCTGCGTCTAAACACAAAGTCACGGGCAGGCTGGAGATAGCGGCGCAGATAGGCTCATCAAAAATGCATTAATGTGACTCTGCCTTTGTTCTGCACTGCTGCTAGCTGAGTGGGAACTGGCTACAATGTAGAGTGCGGATACCATGTTAAAGATTTATTTCCCGGCTATGAGCATCTCGTTTCAAAACCTGTGCTTATGCTTTCAACACACACCAGTGGTGATGTGAATTATTATGTGTGTGCTTATGCTGTGTGTGGGTTTGATTCCATCCTGGATTAGACTATTGTGTGTGCCTATTATTGTGACTCTGTGCATGTGTAAGATGATTTAATAATTTTGCTTGCTGCACACCGTCCAAAAATATGCGCCTGTGCTAAATGTGTGTAGATAACCCATTCGCACTCCCAAGGTGTTAAATATTGCTGCTTGGGCAGGAGCACTTGGCGTCTTTTATAGTGACATTGCCAATACCCTCATTGTTGTGAATGAGAATCAGTTTGTATCATGTATCCTTGGTTCAGGGACGACAACAACAACAACAACAAAAAAGTGTCCTGATTTGTCAGAAACAGGATTTTCTCTCTCTTTTTTTTTTTTTTTGACTTGCCCAACAAGGTGTGTCAAGTATCCTATATAATATAGTTTGAAACAGAATTTTGATTTAGTGCATATAGCAATACATCTGATTTACTGTATATTTAGCAATATATTTACAATTTTAACTGTTGGGCTATGAACACTGAATAATTTTCCTGAGGTAAATGTGATCCCATCTAAAAGGGAACGTTCTCAGATCTCAGATGCTAACACTCTGGAAAAGGTTCTCTCAAAGTTATGTTCTGTAATGATTTAGTTAGACTTTTTTAAATGTTACATGTTTCTGAATGTACAGAGAACATTCAAAAAGTTCTGAAAATGTTTGCAGAATGATAAGATGATTACTTAATGATTGCATAACCAACAAAAAAAGTTTTTAAAACAACACTAAAGACCCAAGGTATGTGTTTAAGGGTTAAGGTCTTTAGCTGTTAACCCACTGAAGAACGAGTTACAATAGTTCAATATAGAGGTTAAGAAAAAATGGATAACTTCAGCATCTTTATGGTTAAGTGAAGGATGTATGCAAACAATATTGTGAAGATGAAAAAAAACAAAACAAGATTTAACAAGCTGGCTGATATGTGGTTCAAAGCATATTTTAGAATGAAACAGTACTCCCAGATTCCGAACAATTAGGGAAGACCTACAGGAATCCATCAATATGTCTAAGATAATGACATGCAGATGCACTGGGATGCAGGTTGTGGAGCCCGAGAATTTTCCTCCTGCTTTTGCCAATGCAAATGAATTCATCTATCTGTGGAATTTACAACTAGTCAACACAGGCCCGATGTGAAAACTGGTGGCTACTAGTCAGTGTGTGTGTGCTACTTCTACATAAGGGTAGTATGTACAACATATGGCTAAAGATGGTGAGACAGGTGTATCCACAGTGACCACTTTTAGGTGACAGCTTGCTCCTGCTGTCTTCTGGGGAGAGTTTAGCCTGTTTAGTGACCCGCTTTCTCTCTGGTGTGTGTTAGCTGCTCCTCAACTTGTTTAGCTCTAGAGCTATGGACCCTCCTGGATGCTCACAGTGTGTGCTGTCTATTTCAGACCTTGTTTTCTGTTCTACATGGATTATAAGTCTGTTTTTGTCAGAAACGTGCTTGTATGTGTGTGTTGTGTAATATTGCCATGCCTCAGGGACATATGTGTGTGCAGCTTTGAGTGCCTGTCCAGGAATTGAGTGTGTGTGTGTATGTGGTGCTTTTGTTGCTGACAATTCTTCTTCGTCAGGTCAAGTGGTGATTGTGCTGGTGGCAAAGGGTATGGTGACTTTTCTCTCTCGTTTTATTGACAAAGCGTCAGCGGGGTGGCCTTACTGATATGAGCTGGGTGCAGGTAATCAGAAGCAACACACACACACTGAAACCACGCTCAGAGGCTTGTGTTTGTTCAGTCTGTGGTAGGATAATGGCCCGAAGAGTTTATCAGACAGCCATCTCTGTTTTTCTACTGAGAGAGAGTCTTAATCTGTCTGGTAGCTTTTGTAAACACTAACACATAGATTGGCTTATTTAAAATCAGATCGTGTGTTTGCTGATTGTTTGTCTATGGTCCATAATCTAGTGGATGTCACAGTTATTTAAACATTACATTTAAATGGCCAGAAATGACTCTCTGACAGGACAACGGAGACCCAAGACTATAATTTCAAGGCAAACACACAGAGTTGTGTGTTATTAGTCATTAGACATCCTCTGGCTGGCTTTATTTAAAGGTGAAGTATGTCGTTTCTGCAACACTATAGCAAATTAGGTGAATACAAAAATAAAGCATATTTGCAAAAAAAAAAAAAAAACTCTTTTGCATGTCATGCCTCCCCCAATCAAACATCACATGGTGAAATTTTACCTATTACAGGTTTTGCTACTATATTAAAGCTGGTTTCAAGACCTTTCCAATTTTGTTTTTATTTCTTTCATCGTTTGTCAGTAACAAAAGCTATGGTTATCTGAAGTTGGCTGATCGCTATGATTTAAAGGAACGGAATTTTGAGAAAAACAGGTTTAATTAACTGCCACGTCCTGCTAGCGGGACTATTAGCACTCTTTTTTTATTGGCTTTTTTTCATAGCACATATTTTAGTAGTCATCATAGATTAGGTATCATTCGAAAGCTCAAAATTAAAATTAAAATTAATTAAAAAAAAAAAAAAAAAAAACGGCTGTGTGCCGTTGTAGTTTACACAGGACTGGCGGGAAATGCGCATTGATACCTACCTTTATTCTAGATGTTATGTGGTTTATTTTGATAGGTGAACTGTCTTTGTAGTTTTAAGGGGAGAGCTGTGGGTTTTTGTTGTTGTTGTTGTTGTTGTTTTTTGCACCTCCGCCATGCGTGTTCTTAAAGAGAAAGACACAGTCTTTTCAGCTTGCCACTATAAATCGCTATTTTTCTGTACTAAACTAGTGAATTTTGCCAAGATATATTCAGAGATGATAGACAAGATGTTATAGAATAATAATTGAATGAAAACCCATTTTTGACAAAAAAACAAAACAAAACAAAAAACTGACATTCGACTTATTTTTAGACCTTACTGAAAACTTACCAACGCAACATCTGACAGGTTTTCCTAGATCACATCATATATATGGTATTGAAGTGTCGATTGTAGCTCATAGCATTGCAATGCCTCGTTCATTTTTGACGTGGTCATGACCGGTTTAAATCCAGTGAATTTTTGCTTAGACTCCTGTATCCGAAGCTGAATCTTTTCTTATTCTGATTCTGATTCTGATTCACAATGACAGCAGTACCAATGCTGAATATGGGTCATACAATTGGTCACACAAACGTTAGCTAATAAAACTTTGACATTGAAGTCTAAAATTTATATACATTTTTAAAATGATTAATTAGAACAATATAGTCAGTTATACGTTTATTGTGTCTTTAACTTGTTTTCTAAGTTAAAGTGACATTCTTTCCCTGATAATAATCAACACATTATTTGTTAACTGCTCGTGTGATGAATGCTGAACAAAGTCATCATTTTTATAGTTGTTTTATTTTATTTATGTATTCAGTTTTAATAATGTTCATTCTGATCATGAAAAAAATAATAATAATAAAAATAAGAAATATATATATATATATATATATATATATATATATATATATATATATATATATATATATATATATATATATATATATATATATATAAAATGATCAGAATGACCATTAATAAAACTGAATCCCTGACAGGCTTTTAGTTAATTTCTACTTACAAATTTTTGGTTTTTGCCTTTGCCACAAGCTTTTTTCCCCCCCCTCTATTATTTACAATAAATATTTTCTTAGTCCGTCTGTTTTATACTTTCTGCATTTTAATTTCTGTTGTACTCTAGCTTATGCTTGTAATGAGAATATTTTTGGCTTTTGTATGATTAATTGCTTGTGATGTTGCTCATAGATAAAAGCATCTGCTAAATTATTAAATATAAATGCAAACTGCTCATCACAAATCGTGAGCTTACAAAATATCAGAATAGTACGACGAATCTCAAAATAGTATGATGATATCCTCCTGAGAATCAGAGAAAAAAGTTGTGAATTTAGTTTAATTTTAGGTTTCAGGCTATTTTTAACCAAACTTTATATAAAGATGATTTTCAAATATGTTGGGATAAAAGAAATAGGCCTGACAGAATGATTTGATATAGTATTTTATAATCTCCCCAAAATTCCTGATAAAAATGTATGAAATCGATATCCTGTTTCATAACATAAAGTTCGGATTTGAAACCCCATTACGCTTACCTGAGATGTTGATTTACGACAAACAGTTCTAAATGATAATTACAAAATATTATAATTTCCATAAGAGTGCTAAATTTGATTATTCAGTCAAATTCTGTCATTTTTAAACACCAAGGAGAGGGTGTTGTCATGGTGAAACCTCCAAACATTTGGTATCTCTGAAAAGCCCTGAATGTCAGTACATCCAAGACTTAAAACTGTGACATGCATGGTTAAATTGGAATGGAAATATGCAAAAATATAATGTATAGGCATAAAATATAGACAAAAGTCTATGCCTGTGTCTCAAGAGGATATCGTATATTTGTATGTATAAATATGCAATAAATTACATTTATTTCTAAATGAATGGACTACATAGGACTACATACATATTATAATTTATATAAGTTATCATTCTTGAACCTCTTGTTAGTGAGCCTCATTTAACCTATTTGCACCTGGCAATTTGAGCAATTATTCTAAATTTGGTAGATTGCACAACAAAAATTAGTATGTTTTATGGCATCTTCGTAAATTAGTGTATGTGTGTTCTCTATGTGAGAGGGCCATTTGTAGTGCTGAAATTAAAGTGGCCTAAATGTTTAATCCTTCATCTATTTTCCCAAATTTCCCCTGGGCTGACATTAGCGATACTATTGACCCGTAATAACTGTTTACACACAGCCAGGGCTTAGTGACATACCCCTGTCTGCATTTCTCTGTCACTCTGTAATAAACACTGTTGGGTCAAGGAGTGAGGTAAAATTTCCCTGGAGAGGGCCTGTGGTCTCAAACCCCCAGAGCTTTTGCTCCACATGACACTGATTGCCACATATGCTCACCCACACACAGACACACACACACACCTCCCATTGTTTGTCAGTCAATCTTGCACACCTTCCCATTCTCTCTCCCTCACGAAGACAAGCCCACTCACACACAATGAAAGGAGCCTGAAGCCGTCTGACCCAAGCCATCAATGATTAATGGACCAAGCCAAACCTATGGCAGATCAACCTGATGACCAGACAAGCTGTGGGAGGTCAAAACAAGACCACCACATACAAACAAAATATCAGTCATGCCAATATTACATTGGGCCTGGCTGCAGATTAATGATATAATCTCCAAAGGCTCAAAGAAAAGAAGCTCCACAAGCACAAATAGTATTAACCCTACTAACCCAATGGGAGCCTATTTAAACATTCTTGTGATTGAAAAGAACTCTTGTTTAGACTAAAAAAAAATCAAAAGCTGTTGCATATTTTAATATTGATTTCACATATTCAAATCTAGAGTTTTTGTGACAGATTCTGGTCTTCTTTTATAAATTAATACAGCTTAAGAGCTGAACATTACAGTACAGAGGCCATATTATATTTCACATTATATTTTTTATATTTTTTATATTTTTATAATGGGGGGATAGATGGTTATCTTGCATTTTGTTGTTTTTGGGGGAAGTTAGGACGCCTCCTGAGTCCAGTGTTTTAGGTTGTAAACGTTCAGGAAATAAACTACTGCCCTTTGGGTGTTTGTGAACTGGATCTACATCTCCTGTCCATTTTTTTCTAGGGATTTGCATGATGCCACAATATGTTTAGAAGGGTTGGACAAAATTCAGAATTTAAGAAAGTCATAAACTGTCATTTGTATTGAATTGGCCACAACCTTCAGGAAGTTAAATTGAATTGAACTGGAATAACAAGGAATTACTGAATTGCAATCAAAGACATGCAGCACCTTTCTGTTTAGGCTAATTACATTTTTCATCAATGATCAACTATTCAAATTAATAGTCATTAAAAATTAAGTGTTTATATTTATAATTTAACTCTTAAATGTAATGAAATACATGCACATTTGTTAGATGGAATTTCAAGCATTGATTATTTACATCATCTAATGACTCTGGAAATGTCCCATATGTTGTTTGTACAACATGTTTTAGGGTAATTCATGCTGATTTTTATTTTTTAAACAATGCTTTTAGCAGTAATTGCTTTGAATGTAGTTATTTTTAAAATCAACTTTTTTAATTTCTAATTAAGATCCTGTTTGCTAGTTCAGTTCAAATTCTATTCAAATTCAGCGATTAAATTGGAATTCAAAAAGCATTCTCAATTCAATTCTGAGTGGTACAAATTGGTGGCATGAGGGTCAAATTTGCTCACACTGGTTAATTCCCTACAATGCAAGTGGTGACATAATTTGAGTTTGTAAATGGCACAGAGGAGCGGTATTTAGTGAGAATGAATCTCTCTCTTTAGGCACGAATGATAGTCTCCTTTGCTAAAAGAGATGGCACAGTGAACTCATAAACAGATGGCTTTGCTGCGCATGGTGGGGCCATTTTCTGGAGAAATCCCTCATTAGCATCTTAGACTTTTAGCCGTCTGATTCGTTCCTTTTCAGAAGGCCGATTTAAGAGTGAAGCCCTTCAGGTCACGCTGGCAGAATAAACATACAGTATGGGTGACAAATAAAATCATTAAAAAGTATTGGATGGGCCACACAGGGGGCTCAGAACAGCTCTTCCTGCTTATCCGAAATTTCATGCTAGTCATGCCATGAGGACATGTCGTCCTTAAGCGTCCTTATGTCCTCATGCACTCAATACAGATTCAGAGGGCTCTATAAAATCCTCTCAGTCCTGATCTAGTGATTCCTCCTCACATCTTACTTGAAGTGTGTCGACTGCCCTCAGCCTTATTGCAGCAGTATCCCCATATCTATAAAGCACTGTGAAGTGATACATTGGCAAATACACACACACAAACAAACACATACACAGATTTGTACCTTTTCATCAGTGGCTGCAGAACTGCAGGTAATGAGCTTTCTTTGATATGAGTTTGGTAAAAAAAAAAAAAAAAAACTAGTTAGCCTAGTATTTCTGTTCCACCCATGAACACTCACTAATTAGCAGAGTGCTGTTGCTCAGTTCTGGTTAATAGTAGTCTATGGATGTGTGTATGAGTGTGTGTGTCTCAGTGGCAGTCCAGCCTGAGCAGGTTTAATTGATGCAGGTCGTCACACTCAGTGAACCCCGCCGAGCACCTGCCTGCTCCGCCTCCACGCATTACTGATAATTATCTGTGATGTCTCTCTCCCTGTATGCCAAAGACCTTCTACCTGTCTGTCCGTCCGTCCGTCCTCTATCTATACATCCATCGATCCGTCCGTCTGTCCGTAAAATGGTGATAAATATGATTTATGCTTGCATCCATTGAATTGTAAGATTTGAATACTCTTGCAAACAACATATTACAGTAAACCTAGAGGCCATGCATAAATGAAAAAGAAGAAAAAGGAAATACAGAGATAGAGAGAGAGAGAGAGAGAGAGAGAGAGAGAGAGAGAGAGAGAGAGAGAGAGAGAGAGAGAGAGATCCGACTTCTGCAATATTTTTCTCGTTTTTAAGTTGACGTTTGTCTTATGATGTAGGACATTATGAACAATAGAACGTACTAAAGGATAATGCTACAAAATTGAAACATGGTAAATGTCAGATGCAATATGTTAAGCTTATGCTAGAGGTGAATATTTAATATTTAGAATCTCCAAAAATTATGTCAGTTGAAATCTGTGCATATCCATAGATATAATTTTTTACTTGTATGACTGAACTGCATTTGCAAGTTTAATATGTTTGTAAAATTACTAAACAATATTGTGAAAAGCAATATTCAAATAAAATTGAATTGAACAAGTGATTAAAACATCACTAAATATATACATAAAACAAAATATATATATATTTGCCAAAATAAATCATCACAATTGCCTCTCAATAGGATCTTGCAGCTAAATCAAAGGCTCTACAGCTTTAGCTGATAAATTCTCTCAAAGACTTACGGATACATTACTGTTCTACATACTGATACTAAAGCACTCAGACGCTTTGCTGGGGTTTTAAGAACCCTCTTATTAAAACAGATGGAGGGAAAGTGAGAAAGATAAGCGAGAAGTTCTGTGGTGATAGGGATTGTGTGTGGCCGATGCACGTTTTAATGCAGAAAGCAAAATTTGGGCCCAGATTCACCTACAGGCACTTTACTACAAGACTTAATGTGTCTTTATAGAACACATGACAGCAAGCTCTATGATATAATCATTTTCTCTCATGCACACAGGCAGAGGACAAGACAGGGAGGGTGGAACAGAAAGAATAAGAGTGGGAGTGAGCAGAGCCCTGAGCCAAACACGAGAGGTCAGAGGTCACCTTACTCTCTGTATTAAAGTGCAGCTTAAGCTGGTTTAGAGAGAAACTCAGAAGCATTATAAACACACAGGCCACCACAGTGTCGCACGGCAATTGAGAGGGACCAGACACAGAATAATAATCATGCCAGCTAAATGACACAGGCTATTTCTCAAACGTAGACAGGCTATCACAATTAATTGCTGATACTGATGCAGTGTCTTACAACACAGGATAAAATCTACAAACATACATGCGTATATATAGCCAATGTTTCTCAAGGAGGTCAATGATACTGTCATGGCATGGTTGAGGCAAAGATGAAAACGAGCAGGATTTAACTGCAACCATCTTTATTTAAAAGAGAAAGATACTTTATTTTAACCAGCTTGTCTTCACCCCTTGTATGCGCGTTTAAGACCTAATGCTTCTTTAGAGGGTTTAGTCTCATTCTTGCAATGTGTGGAAAGGAATCTTCTAGGAATCTGGTTTAATCAAATGACTTCCATCTGCTTTCATGACCAGCCTCTAACCTTTGATACTGTAAACACACACAAACAATCTTCTCTCCGAATCATGTAGACCTATAAACTCTGCTGCATAGTTTACTGAGTTCCTTTGAATGTGACCGTGGGTCAATGGGTCAATTGTCAGGCAAATACGAAATTGCAAATGGCTTTGTCTGAATGCTAGAGTTTGGTCAGTGGCCAACAGAACACTCACCAAGAGTTTTGATTTCTAAACGCTCACAGTCCAGCCCGCAGTACTGCACTTTAACTGAAGCCTTTTTTTCTTGGGCAAGTGAGGCATTTGACAAAAAACTATGCAGATGTCTTTGTGAGTAACAAAGTTCAAATAACATTCAGTTGAATTGTTTTGAATGTCAGGCAGATATACAACCTTAAATCAGCAAAACTCCCTCTACAAACAAACACCCGCACACATAGCTGCTGAAAGCAGGGCTATTTATTTCCGTAATGTATGCAACTTAATGCACAGCTACATTGTGATGCTCATCAGCCAATTGTGCAGATGTTCTAGACTCCTGAGATTTCCTCACATGGTCTTAACAATGCCCTTGGAGATTAGCTTTTGGATAATTCATTTAACAACCTAAACATAATGTGGTGCCAGATAAAGATAGCGATGTTATCGGACTGTAATGATGGCGGCTGTGCCGGCACAAGAGTTAATCCATCAGATCTTACATTTAAAGAACAATGACATTGGCAGATAATAAAGTCAAATTCAAAAGACCGCAGCTACCTGATTACTTCAAAGTATGCCGCCGCTTTGACACTCTGCCTCTCTCTCCCAAAGATGAATAAAAAAGGTAGCGCACGATAAAAGAAGCGAATGTTTTAAACAAAAGTTCATAGAACATGGCTCCCTTTTTGTTACATCACAATGGTTTTGTGCCGAGTGACAGAGAGAATAAAAACAACTTTATTTTTACTTATTTCTTTATGGAGAACAATGAATACTTTCATCTCTATTGTCAGGATGAATTGTTTTAACCCTCTCACTGCCAACCTGATATAGACTACATTTACTCTGCAAACAGGTTACAAACGTCCGTTTCTCTTTTTTTTTTTTTTTTTTTTTTTTTTTTGCCTTCAGCGTTCCTGCTTGTTTGAGGCAGCTAATGTGTGTGATTGCATGTGTATGTGTGTATTATAACTCAGCTCCTCACATGTGAGCAGATTTCGGCCTCTTTCTCAAAAGCAAAGATGGACTATGTAAGGAAAGAATAGGGAAAACAAGTGGGTAATTGCTGAGTTGTTTATGCATTAATTTCCCTTTACACTGACCTAGTCTAAACCCGCAGCACTCCATTTGCTTGTGTTATGCAGAAACAAAGAATCTCCTGCATAAGTTGTTGTCAGGGAGATGGATGTCCTCAACCCTTCTGGTACCGGGAGGGGGAGAATGAGGGGGGCAACTCTGCCTCTAAAGTCTGACAAATCCTGCTGCTCCGTCGCAACGTTTTGATAAGCTTTTACAGAAGTGGTTTAACAGAGCTCTGGGAGTTAATTGTTTGCTTTTCAACTTTCTTGCATGGCAAGCGTTTTTTGTAGTGGCTCGCATGTGGGGCGACTGCCAGGCAGTTTCAGAGAGACAGGGAGAGACCAAGGGATCACGATATAGCAAACTGTACATTCTGTGACTTCTCATAAAGGCCTAATTCTGTCAGTAGCTTTTGAGGGCTAATACACATAGCGCAGGTTTCTCGGAAACAGTAAGTTATTTTTTATGTCCCTCTATATCAGAAACATCAAAGTTAACAGAACCATCGCTCCCAGTCTCATGACAGATGTGATGGACACATATCATCATATAGACTCCAGTGGGCAAAGAAGGATGTGTTGGAATGTAAATCAGTCCAGTGTTAGACAATACACTACAATACCAGTTAGAGCTAGTGGAAACAAACTAGCTTGGATGTTCCTTATTATTAAAGGTGCACTACATTTTTGTTTTAAAAGTTTTGCTCTTTTATCATTTTAAAATTTGTATTATTTTTTAAACTGTTGAACATCATGCAAATTCAGATGAGATGCTAATATAAGTAGCATTAGTAGCCTAATACCATTTTATTTAAAATGGATATGATGCTATATTTAATTTGAACTAAAAACATGCTTTGAGGAATAAATCTGCAGTCCACTCAATTCTTGCGTCCAAACATGCAATATAATATAATAGGGAAAGAAAGTTAAAGATTAGTATGTTAGAACCCATAGTAGGCTATTCATAAAACAATAGGTGAAAGGTACCCGAATGACCTCCAACTTCCGGCAAGATCCAATGGACACTTTACTGTACCGTGAGACCATGGGAGAGGCGTTGTGAATGGCAGTGAAGCAACACAACTGATGCCATAAGTCACATGATCTATGACAACATGATGGATGAAGTACATCCAGATTTCATTCATAAGTCTACACACTCATATATAGAACTTTTTTAATGGTCACGAAGTTTGTTTCTCATCAAAAAGTATCTACTCACAGTATGTGATTTCGGACGTATCTAAAATAACCTCATGTTATTTCTAACCTGTATGACTTCCGTGGAACATAAAATAGTACATTTTGAAAAATGTCTCGTTTATGTTTGTGTACAATGAAAGACAATGGGGTCCAATGATCTTTTTTGTGTGTTCCACAGAACAGACGACATGAAGGTGAGTAAATCATGATCTTAATCTCTACATATTTTTACTGTTACATTGGCTGAATGGTACTTCCATCTGTTCATCAGTCTTGCTGTCATTCACTTCTTATTAAATACACCTTCTGCTCTGACTACACTCTATTTCTTGCACTTCATTACCTACTCTTCACTCCCCACCGACAACACTTTGCTCCAGCTAATGAAAACACCTTCTTTTCTGGTGTTGAGAAGTCTTGGATATTCCTCCTGTGTCATCCATTCATTCCCTACAGCCATTTGATTGGTTAATAGGAGGAGTTTGCGGCCGTGCAGATTTAAGCTATTTGTCATGGCTGTGCTCCCCCAGACATGATTGATGCCCAGGCCGCTGGTGATGAGCTGCGGCTCCAATGATTCTTTATTAAAACGCTATCCAAGCTGACATTTACATATTAAAATTGTTACTTAGAGCAAATCCTCAGTGTGGAAACAACGGACTAACTGGTGGCGAACCATATTGATCATTCTGACACCACGCTTATGAATTTATGAGGGAGGTGAGGACAGTGGGACGAGGCATCTGACTGAAATTGGAGTAAATGGTGTTATTGCACGAAGCTCCGGCCACATGGTAGATGAAAGCTGCTATCAAAGCATGAAAGCTGGAAAAGAGGGTAGTAGAAAGAGAGAACGCAAAGAGCAGCCTATTTTTTCTTTGCTTTAGCAGGCTTAGTTTAAGTACTGTTTGTAATAGCCTGGGTCAATACTGTTAGATCTGCCAGCCTCAGTAAGAGAAGTAATCATGGCAATTGAGCTCACCTCCAATTGTTTGGCTCATGATCTCTTAAGTCAGGGAACTTCTGACAATACCCTTACTTTATGCAGAAGTCTTGGGTTGTTCAGAAGGTAGATTAAACTAATGTTGCTGGTGGTAGCCTGAGGTCCCATTTGATTTCTGTGTACAGTTACCTTCTGCTTTGATGCAGCAAGAAATATAGCCATAGTCTTTTTCACAACATCAAATATATATTATTTCATTCAGCAAGACTACATTCAATTGATCAACAACGACAGCAAAGACTCTTACTTCTACATCATTGCAAATAAAATCTCTTTCCTATTTTCTGTCTTTTTCTATTCATCAAATAGTCCTGGAAAAAAAAAAATATTACACAATATTACTTTTACTGTACTATACTTTGAATCAAATAAATGTAGCATTTGTGAGAATAAGAGACTTATTCTCTTATTATAGTATTATAGTACTATGTACTAAAACAATAACCATGTTGTTGTTGTGCTAGTATCGATCTGATTTACTGCTTTATATACTAACGTCATTCTTGGTAAATATTGCTCGAATATCTGTAATATGCGTGTGACCGGGGATTTAAGTTTACCACAAATAACACATTAGGGGTTCTATTTACTGTAAGTTTATTCATTTAGTGATGGAAAACTTATTCTCGAATGCGGATTATCAATTTAATTGACAAAAGAAATAATTCCAGTTTTAAATGTTCACAAAAAGAAACCCAAAAGAGCAGAAAAACAAAATTCAATAAATTAGTTTCACAGAGCGAATGATACAATACGGTTGTCACGGTGTGGGTTTTGTGTTTTGTTCCTTGTTGTTGTCTGTCATGTGATTCCCTGTTTGCCATGTGTCTTGTTAATTGTCTGATCATTGTTCCCATGTGTTTCTGATTAGCCACGCCCCCTTGTTATCTTGTTTAGCTTGTTTGTCTGTGTATTTAAACCTCTGTGCTTCAGTTACTGTTTGTCGGTCGTTGTTTGATGTGAGTTGTTCCCAGTTCCTTGTTCTGTGTCCTGTGTGCGTTATTCTGAGGTTTCCCTGGATTACTGTCTGTCAGACTATTAAAGTGCTTGCGATTGGATTCACTCTCTGCTTCATCCTTGCTGCATCATAACAGAACGACCGACTAAATGAATCCAGCAGCACAGATCTCACCTGATCTTCCCAGCATGAGCCGGGAGTTCGCCGGTCAGATCGCGGCCTTGGCCCTGGATAGCTGCAATCTGTTCCAGTATACCTGGGGGTTTGCCCCTCTCGCTGCCTCCTGCTCTCTCGGTGACGAGGCGGTTAAGCTGTGTTACCGGCTAGGGGCTAAGGAGGTCGATCCGAGGGAGCTCCCCGATCTCTCGGGTCTGAACTGGAGAGAGGCACGTCAGCCACGTCCAGCCAGAGCTTCACGTCAGCCACGTCCAGCCAGAGCTTCACGTCAGCCACGTCCAGCCAGAGCTTCACGTCAGCCACGTCCAGCCAGAGCTTCACGTCGGCCACGTCCAGCCAGAGCTTCATGTCGGCCACGTCCAGCCAGAGCTTCACGTCGGCCACGTCCAGCCAGAGCTTCACGTCGCCCACGTCCAGCCAGCGCCCTCACCGCTGGTCCCGTCCAGCCCAGCGCCCTCTCGCTCTCGGAGACGGAGGAGGAAGAGGACTTCCTGCGTCCCGCAATGCCTGGAAGTCCTTCCTGTACTTCCTGTCAGCCCAGAGCCCTCGCCGCTGGTCCCGTCCGGTCCAGAGACTGTTCACGTCACGTCTGCCCAGCGAGAGACTGTTCACGTCACGTCTGCCCAGCGAGAGACTGTTCACGTCACGTCTGCCCAGCGAGAGACTGTTCACGTCACGTCTGCCCAGTCAGAGCCTGTTCATGTCACTTCCTCCGAGCCAGTGTCTACGGACAAGATGGCCGAGTCAGAGACTGTTCACGTCACTTCTGCCAAGCCAGAGACGCTTCACATCACTTCCTCCGAGCCAGTGTCTACGGACAAGATGGCCGAACCAGAGACTGTTCACGTCACTTCTGCTGATCCAGAGACTGTTCACGTCACTTCCTCCGAGCCAGTGTCTACGGACAAGATGGCCGCCTCCGAGCCAGTGTCTACGGACAAGATGGCCGAGTCAGAGACTGTTCACGTCACTTCTGCCAAGCCAGAGACGCTTCACATCACTTCTATAGAGCCAGTGTCTACGGACAAGATGGCCGATCCAGAGACTGTTCACGTCACTTCCTCTGAGCCCGTGTCTACGGACAAGATGGCCGAACCAGAGACTGTTCACGTCACTTCTGCTGATCCAGAGACTGTTCACGTCACTTCCTCCGAGCCAGTGTCTACGGACAAGATGGCCGAACCAGAGACTGTTCACGTCACTTCTGCTGATCCAGAGACTGTTCACGTCACTTCCTCCGAGCCAGTGTCTACGGACAAGAGGGCCGCCTCCGAGCCAGTGTCTACGGACAAGATGGCCGGCCCGGAGTCGGTTCCTGTTCCCGAGCCGGAGTCGGTTCCTGTTCCCGAGCCGGAGTCGGTTCCTGTTCCCGAGCCGGAGTCGGTTCCTGTTCCCGAGCCGGAGTCGGTTCCTGTTCCCGAGCCGGAGTCGGTTCCTGTTCCCGAGCCGGAGTCGGTTCCTGTTCCCGAGCCGGAGTCGGTTCCTGTTCCCGAGCCGGAGTCGGTTCCTGTTCCCGAGCCGGAGTCGGTTCCTGTTCCCGAGCCGGAGTCGGTTCCTGTTCCCGAGCCGGAGTCGGTTCCTGTTCCCGAGCCAATGTGTGTGTCTGCTGTTCCCGAGCCAATGTGGGTGTCTGCTGTTCCCGAGCCAATGTGGGTGTCTGCTGTTCTCGAGCCGGTGTCTTCACCGCCGTGGCCGCCCGAGGGGTCTTCACCGCCTGGTCCACCCTGGCCGCCTGAAGTGCCTTGCCCCCTGCACAGACTTGACCCTCCTTCCCTCCCCCAAGACCACCTCCGCTGCACCACCCTCCTGAACTATTCTGTTTTTTGTTTGTTTTTTTACTAAGGGGCGTCGGGAGCCGCCCATAGGGGAGGGGCTATGTCACGGTGTGGGTTTTGTGTTTTGTTCCTTGTTGTTGTCTGTCATGTGATTCCCTGTTTGCCATGTGTCTTGTTAATTGTCTGATCATTGTTCCCATGTGTTTCTGATTAGCCACGCCCCCTTGTTATCTTGTTTAGCTTGTTTGTCTGTGTATTTAAACCTCTGTGCTTCAGTTGCTGTTTGTCGGTCGTTGTTTGATGTGAGTTGTTCCCAGTTCCTTGTTCTGTGTCCTGTGTGCGTTATTCTGAGGTTTCCCTGGATTACTGTCTGTCAGACTATTAAAGTGCTTGCGATTGGATTCACTCTCTGCTTCATCCTTGCTGCATCATAACAACGGTTCAATACGTTTCCTTACGATAATTCACAATACGGCAAAATAAATACCATACAATACGGCAGTGGGAATACTGTACAAAGAGAACAAAACATAAGTATATTTTTTATATTACCCACTTACATACCATTCGAGAGAAATTAGAGAAAATAACACTCACATAACAATCAGCTCCTACCTCCACATTCACATCATGAGGGCTGAAATTCCCAACATTATGTTGCACACTGTGTAAATGATCACATCAGATTATAATCACATCAAATTATAATCACATGAACAGCATATGAAACATTTGAAAAAAAAAATGAAATGTATAACATTTGGCATAAGACCAAATAACCAGGCCTACACCGCATGGTGTGACGTCACATCACCGCGGACATTACACACGACATAACTATTTAAACATGACAGTTCTCCGAATTGACACTACAAAATATACATCCACAAATGGTATTGAACACAAATATATTCACAAAACATTTTATTTACCCATGGATGAACTAATTCTTTACAATCTCCCGAGAGTGCGCGTCTCTCTCACACCAGAGCCATAGAGAGAAAGAGTTGCGACACGCTCTGATGTCGCCGCTATGGCTGTCACGTGGTTCAAGTAAGCCCCCAATAGTTCCAAAACATACGCTGGCTGTCATGTTCTTCTATGGGACAGACAGCAGCGATTGCATTATTGAACGGTAAATATAAAATAAAACACACACCCAAGTACTTTTTAAGCTGTTATTGCATTATTGCATTTTGTTAATGTCAGTTTTGCATTTGTAGAGGCAGGGTGACAACAAAATACTGTACATTCTGTCACAGCTGACGAAGTCGCGCTAGCTAACCAGCTAGCAGACAGAGCTTGAAAATTGGGGCCAGTTGTATAAACCCCTAAGACTAGTCTTACAAGTTAGACATCAAATTTGTTTATTTTAGACTGTTCATAGCTTTTTTAAATCAGCTACATAAAAACGTAGATTGGCCTAATTTAATATCGAAAAGTAAGACTGACTGCCCCTGACTAACTTCTAGTGGGTCATACTAGAACTTAAGACACTGTCTAAACGGTATGGCTATGTTTATGCAACCGGCCCTTGGTTGAAACAACCAACATAAAATATAAATAATTACGCTGTGCATGTACAAATGAAGACCAGTATAAGCATCGCAAAGGTCCTCTGATACAATATAGACAGTTGACAATTCAAAAGAGGTCGATATTTCAGAAACTTACGTTACCTCTGGAACAACTCGACGCGCAGCATTCACCACTCAAAACTGAGCCAACACGTCACATAATGAAAAGTTAGTATATCCCAAAAATTCAATTAAATAAAAGTTGCTATAAAGGTGGTAGCGATTCACACTTAAATGGCTTGTATATAATAGCATTTTTTTCCCAATACGTTTTTGTGTTTATTTTTGGAGGGAAATGGGGTGCTCCCATAACGTAGAATACATTTACAGCACAGCAACGACCATTTGCAGCAAATTTCAGTAAATATGAAGGAGAGACGGCATTAACGTTAACAGTGTGGTCAGTTGAAATGAAACTGGAGATATGGTTACTGACTGGTTAGTAAAAAACATCACATTTAACTATGAACTCCGTATTTACACATTTCTGACTGGTAGCGAAGTGTTGATCACGTAAGCTAGCTGCAATTAACTATTATCTTCCAATAAACATTAACTAAAGTTGGCTACATAAATTACAACTACTGACTAGATTCATGAGAGGACAGCTAATGCGTTCAAATGTAAAAAATACAGTAATTTCATCAACTTAACAGCGAGCGTACTTCGGAAACACTGAAAATGAATGGGGTTCAGTGCTGGAACTATCAGTGTTTGGAACTATCGGCTGCTCCATGACACGCGTTACTTCCGCATTCCAAAGTTCCCATGGCGGTCTATGGGAGTGTCGTAACTCTCTTTTTCAACGGCTCTGTCTCACACTACCCGCTAGAGGTGCAGATCGATCCTGAAGTATCGATACTTCGATACTGACGTGGTATCGAAAAGGATCGATCCTCATGTGGCCGGATAAGTGATTTGGCCGGCTGATTGGCCCTTGTTGAGCGGGGCTTTGATGCTCCAATAAGATGGAAGTGGCCGGAATATTTAAGGACTCGTATTTTGACGGGGGTACGGGTCCTCGTAGTTCTGGGTTCTTCCCTTCCTGGCGTTTCGGTTCTCGCTCACCGTTAAGGTATGTTGACATACTTTCTGGCGCTGTGGATACACGGATTACTTTAGTGATGTGCTTTATTTTCAGTTTATTTATAGCGGGCTGGTGGCGATGGCATTGTACTAAGATCCTGACGAAATTACTTTCAGGTATGTTGATATATACTTTCAAAGTTCTAGCGTGGGTGTTGGGGGTAATTATTATGTCACGTTTAGCAGTAAGAACGCGCTGGCAGATGCGGGTGAACGCTGGCTGGTAATTGGATCCGCAGCACGGGTTGTGAGTAACCGTACGGCGCCGCGTTTGATCGTGATTCAATCTAAACCGTAAGTCACCTCTCCCTTGTTCACATTCGGGGTTCGGGACATTTAGATTCACTGGTGTCTCGTTATTGAAGGTCAATGGAGAATGGATCATCGCGGTTTCTCTAGCCAGAGGGGGGAATGCTGCACGTGACGCCGCTGCTGCTTTGCTTCCCGGCAACGTCTCCTTTGTTTAATTGGCTTACTTTGATCAGTGTATTTATGTTGCTGGATTAACGCCTGGCTGCCTACCAGGGTTATTTGGTTTTGGTTGCATGTATAGTTTGTTCTTTGTTTTGTTTTGCCGTGTTGGTTTTTATTGTTTCTTGTGAATTTTGTTTTGTCTAACTGTGGGTTTATTTTGTGGGAAATTCTGTGGGAAATTCGGTCTTGCCTGATTACTGGTGGGCATTTCTCATGTTTGTATCCCATAATTTCAGTTTGTGAGTGTTGTTTCTCCTGCATCCCCGGTCCGGTTAGTTTGGGGCCACTAGTCGCTGATTGTCAGCCCTAGCAGCGGAAGGTACCGGTCGGGGACTGCCGTATTATAGCTGCCATATTGGGTGGCTGTATTCTAGCTTCCCTTTGTTTATTATTTTTTGTGATTTTGTGTGATTGTTAATGTTAGTCCCTTTCTTTTCTCTCCAGGAGCCAGTGAGAATTTGGTGTGGAACGGGGGAGGCTAGCCGCTTCACTTGAGTGGTGGGCGACACCGTGGGCTGGTGGTGTTTCTCAGGTGCTGACGAAGCGTCCTTATGGTGTGGGTGTGCTGGTTTGATTTGCTGTGAGTTGAGGTGGGTTTGGACCACCCCTGGAATTGCAGCCGGCCTGCCCTGTTCCCGCCAACCTTGGCTCGGATGAAGTATTTTGTTACGGTGTGAGTTTTATGAGTGTGGATCAATTTTTAATAAAGTATTTTTGTATTGCCCCTCACGTCTCCAGTTATCTATCTGTCCAACTGGTAGCACTTACCTGTGTGTCTTTCTGGGGAGTCATTTCCCTGGCGCCCCCCAGGGTGGCGTAGTCGGAGTAAGTTATTAGGGGTGAGCTGCATACATCAATCTTGTCGTATTGCCACATTTGGCGTAGTCGGCAGGACCTGCTATCGGGTCTGGCAGGGATTTAAGAGAGACGAGGGGGGTAATTTGATGTTTAATGTGATATTGGTTGTTTTTTTTTGTTTTTTTTTCAGAAGCAAAGCAGCAGCGTGAGTCCCGACCCTTTGGGCAAGTGGTACTTCTTTATCGTGGCCCTTTTCTATCTGTGGGGTGAGTGTAGCTATGACCAGTATGGAGGATGAAATGCGGGAGTTGCGAGAAATAGTGTCGCAGTTGAGAGCAGATAATGAACGTTTGCGTCATGAAAGGGAGCAGAGGCTAGGTGAGTTGCCTGGTCCTAGCTCCTTTCCCGTGGTTGCCCCTGCAGCAGTGCCTGACCCTCCTCAGCCAGTCGAAACTAGTTTTGTCATGCCGGAGCGGTTGGTTTGCGTGCCCAGGGACAGACGATGCCCGAAATTTAGTGGCAAGTCCGGCATCAGTATTGACGAGTGGGTAGAGGAGGCTGAGGCCTGCATGAGGATTCGTTATTTGTCTAAAATAGATAAAGCATTTTTCCTTTTTGACCACTTGGAAGGTGAAGCGCGGGAGGAGATTAGACATCGCCCCAGTGAAGAGCGGGGAGACCCGGATAGGGTTATTACAATTTTGCGTGAGTTGTACGGTTGCTCTCAATCATATGTAGCTCTTCAGGAAGCCTTTTTCTCCAGGAGGCAGCAAGATGGGGAATCTCTCTTAGAGTTTTCCCTGGGCTTGATGACCCTCCTGGAGAGGGTTAAACAACAATCACCCAATGCCATCCCTAACGCTGAAATCGTGTTACGCGATCAGTTTGTAGAGTATGTTGCCGATAGTGCCCTCCGCCGGGAGCTGAAGCAGTTCGTTCGCCACCAGCCCGCCTCCAGCCTTTTGGTAGTGCGTGGGGAAGCAATTAGGTGGGAGCGGGAGGGAACGCCAGGAGGGGCAAGAGGTAGGAGTCAGTCTGTTCCAATGGCCTACGGTATCCAGTATGGAGTACAAGGGCATTCTCAGTCAGAGTTGAGTGAGCTGCGGGAGATGTTAAAATCACAGCAGAAACAGCTAGATCAACTCACTCAGAGTGTTGCAGGTATGCGTTTTCCCCCGAGTTCCCGTCGACCTTCCCTGACCGAGGCGTTACTCTGTCGTCGGTGTCAACAACCAGGTCATTTCGCCCGTGAATGTGATGGAGAACGTGTTCCCCCTTCTACCTTAGGTCGGCGAGATTCGCATCCTGGTAGGAGGACTGGTCAGACTTCTTCCCGGCCGACGGAAAACTAGGTCCCGCCGAACTGCAGAGTCACAGTTCGGTAGGGAAAGCTCAAGACTCTATGATGTTGGGCCCCCTACCTCGTTTGATGGCTTCATGTCCTCACCTCGTGGTTTGTATGGGGGGGGTGCGGGTGCCCTGTTTGATTGATACTGGCTCCATGGTGTCTACCATTACGGAGAGTTGTTTTTTAGAACGGTTCGCACCATGTGGCCAGGGTCATCTCAGGGCATGTCAGTGGTTGCAGCTACAAGCGGCCAACGGGTCGTTGATACCATATGTGGGCTATGTTGAGCTGGACGTGGAGTTGTGTGGTCAGGTAATTCCAGGGTGTGGCGTGCTGGTTGTCAGAGATCCTCCTGGTGGCACCGGGGCTCAAGTCCCTGGTATTTTGGGGATGAATGTGTTGAGCCGTTGCTATCAGGAACTCTTTGGGCAGCATGGTCCGGCCCTTTTTGATGCACCATCGGTGTCCGAGGCCTCAAGGCAGGTGTTTCAGGCATTGCAACACTGTCGTCGGGTGAGTGCTATCCCGCAAGATGGCCAGATAGGCAAGGTACGGTTGCGGGGCCGTAGGGCATGTCGTATTCCGGGCGGCACCATGAAAATCGTGGCCGCCACTTGTTCAGGACACTTCGCGGGGGAAGCAGTGCTTTTTGAACCTCCAGAAATTGGTTTGCCTGCGGGTCTTTTGGCATCATCTGCATTGATGCGGGTAACCCGAGGCACTGTGTACGTACCCGTCGTCAACGTAGGTAAAACCGATGTAATGCTCTTTCGTAACTCTGTTCTGGGCACTTTGCACCGGGTATTCATCGTGAGCCTGCCCCAGGGTGTCTCGGAAGTTAAATCTGTTTCGGCGTCCGTGAACCTTCAGATTCCCACCGTTCTCCCTTCAGTGCAGGAACAAATCAAGCATTTTGATTTGTCTGTGTTGACAGCGACTGAACAAGAACAGGTGAGGTCTCTGTTGTTAAAGTTTCATACAGTTTTCTCTGCGTACGACGGCGAGTTGGGATGTACCCAACTCCTCTCTCACGACATCCCTTTGACCGATTCGGTCCCAGTTCGGCAACGGTACCGGCGTATACCTCCGTCGGAGTACGATGTGGTAAAAACGCATATAAATCAGCTGCTTGATACTAGCATTATTAGGGAAAGTTGTAGTCCTTACGCCTCCCCCATTGTGTAAGCAAAAAAAAAGGATGGTACGTTACGTATGTGCGTAGACTATCGCCAGCTGAACATAAAAACCCGAAAAGATGCTTTCCCTCTGCCGCGTATAGAGGAAACCTTGGACTCACTGGCAGGGGCCCGGTGGTTTTCCACCATGGACCTCACCAGCGGGTACAACCAGGTCCCGGTTACGGAGGGGGATAAACACAAAACCGCCTTTTGTACCCCTTTCGGCCTTTTCGAATGGAACCGTATGCCATTCGGGCTCTGCAATGCCCCAAGCACCTTTCAGAGGTTGATGGAGAGGTTGTTTGGGGACCAGCAGTGTCAGTCCCTTCTCTTGTACTTGGACGATATAGTGGTGTTTTCGTCCTCGGTGGAACAACATCTAGAGCGGTTAGAGGTGGTTCTGAGTCGGCTAGAGCGAGAGGGGTTGAAGGCCAAATTATCTAAATGTGCGTTTTTCCAACAGGAGGTAAGTTATCTGGGACACATAATCTCTGCCAAAGGAGTATCGACAGATCCAAGCAAGATAGAGGCAGTGAAGCAATGGCCGTGCCCTAAAGGGGTGACTGAGCTCCGTTCGTTCCTGGGTTTTGCCAGTTATTATAGGCGTTTTGTGGAAGGTTTCGCCAAGTTGGCGGCTCCCCTGCACCGGCTGGTAGCGGAGTTTGCTGGTCGTAAGCCCAGGGCCCGAGCAGCGTTAAGTTTTGGTGCAGCATGGATCGAGCAGTGTCAGGTGAGCTTTGAGGAATTGAAGACTAGGCTCACCTCTGCCCCGGTATTGGCCTATGCTGACTTCTCCCTTCCTTTTATCTTGGAAGTAGATGCTAGCCATGGAGGTTTGGGAGCGGTGCTGTCCCAGGAACAGGGAGGGAAGGTGCGTCCCATAGCTTATGCTAGCCGCAGTCTTAGGCCCACGGAGCGAAACATGTCAAATTACAGCTCCATGAAATTAGAGTTTTTGGCGCTTAAATGGGCTATGACTGAGAAGTTCCGAGAATACCTGCTGGGGCAGAGGTGTGTCGTATTCACCGATAACAACCCCCTCAGCCACCTGACTACCGCCAAGCTCGGGGCCACAGAGCAGCGGTGGGCTGCACAATTAGCGGTCTTTGATTTTGAACTAAAGTATCGCTCTGGAAGGAGTAACCGGAACGCGGATGCTCTCTCCCGGCAGGACCCCTCCATTCAGATGGAATTGGAGGGGTTACTTCCCGGTACAGCTCTCCCCGCCATCATAGGACAGTTGGAGAAGACAGAAGTGGGCTCTCAGGCAGCCGTTACGGCGCTTCCTGGTCTGGCCGTAGACATGCAGTCATTGCAGGAGGAGGACCCCGTTATACGGGAGGTGGTGAGGTTTTGGAGGCGGGGGGTTCCTCCTAGTGCAGAGGAGCGTCAGCAGCTGCCCAAATCGGTGGTGACCCTCTTGCGCCAGTGGAGTCGGTTGTGTGAGCAGGGCGGAGTATTGCATCGCCGAATTTTCCGCTCGGATGGGGGAGAAGAGTCCCTACAGGTGGTTTTACCAGCACAATTGCATCACAAAGTGCTGATGCTGCTACATCAGGAGCATGGGCACCAGGGGATAGAACGCACCGTTGAGTTGTTGCGGCAACGCTGCTATTGGCCCGGCCTGGCGTCGGATGTAGCACAATGGTGTCAGGAGTGTGAACGGTGCCAGGCCGCTAAAGACACCCAACTCCATCCTAATAGCTTCATGGGCCATCTTTTGGCTTTTAGGCCTAATGAAATAGTGGCCATAGACTTCACCGTGTTAGAGCCGACTCGGTCAGGGCTGGAGAACGTGCTGGTTATGACAGACGTCTTCACGAAGTATACCTGGGCTGTGCCTACACGAGATCAACGGGCTGAAACAGTGGCCCAGGTTCTGGTGGTGGAATGGTTTTATAGATTCGGTGTCCCCAGTCGAATCCACTCTGACCAGGGCCGAAATTTTGAGTCCTCCCTAGTACAGCAGCTTTGCGCATTGTATGGGGTGGAAAAGTCTCGTACTACCCCTTATCATCCTGCGGGGAATGGGCAGTGCGAGCGTTTTAATAGGACCTTGCACAATCTTCTCCGTGCTCTACCTTTGTCCAGGAAAACCGACTGGGCATTATGCCTACCACAAGTGCTGTTTTGTTACAACACTACCCCTCATCAGGCGACAGGTGAATCCCCATACCTTTTAATGTTCGGGCAAGAGCCCCGGCTCCCTGTGGACTTTCTCTTGGGCAGAGTACAGGAGGTTGGGGTTGGTAGCGTGCACGAGTGGATGAGGGAACATCAGGTTAGGCTTCAGGTGGCTTATGAGGGGGCACGGGGAAGACTGGATGCTGCAGCTGGGCGTCGCAAGGCGCAACATGATGCCCATGTCCGTGATGCACCGCTGGGGGAGGGCCAGTTAGTATACTTGCGTGAGTGTGGCACTAGAGGTCGTCATAAAATTCAGGACCTGTGGAGCCCGGTGGTGTATCAGGTCGTGAGGGCACCTATGAAGGGTGGGGTGGTATATACTATTGCACCAGTGGGAGACTTGGGTAAGGTTAAAGGCGTTCATCGCTCAGCCTTGAAGGCCCGGATCCGGAAGGATGGTCCGGTCCCAGCTCCCCTAGATCCCCCAGTGGTGGAGGAAGGTGAGCTTCTTTTAGAAGTGTCCTCTGAGGAGGTCGATCTGGTGATGTTGGGTTCGGAGACGCCTCAGGTAAGTCAGGGCCGGGTGTCTCAGGCTCCAGTGTCGCCGGCTCCCTCTACGCCACAGGGTAGACCTGTAGATACTGGGGAAGGGGCACCAGTAGGGGGGGGCTCTGGGGCTCTTAATTTGGTGTTCGGGGGAATGCCAGGGCCTGATAGTCTTCCGGAGAGCCTTCCGTGTACAGAGGGTGTCCCCTTGCGGAGAACGGGTCGTACTACTGCAGGCCACCACTCAAATCCGCACCGGTTACCACGTGCTATCGAGGAGGGGGGCTTGAGTGCTGCCGTCATACCAGCCCCTACGTCTAATAGTATCTCTATTTGGTTCAGGCCGTGGGACATAGGCCAGGAATAGGGGATTAGTAGGCCATGACCGAGGGGAGGGTCTTTGGGTTATCGTCGGGCCGCCGAAAAAATAAAAGAGGGGTAGAATGTGGCCGGATAAGTGATTTGGCCGGCTGATTGGCCCTTGTTGAGCGGGGCTTTGATGCTCCAATAAGATGGAAGTGGCCGGAATATTTAAGGACTCGTATTTTGACGGGGGTACGGGTCCTCGTAGTTCTGGGTTCTTCCCTTCCTGGCGTTTCGGTTCTCGCTCACCGTTAAGGTATGTTGACATACTTTCTGGCGCTGTGGATACACGGATTACTTTAGTGATGTGCTTTATTTTCAGTTTATTTATAGCGGGCTGGTGGCGATGGCATTGTACTAAGATCCTGACGAAATTACTTTCAGGTATGTTGATATATACTTTCAAAGTTCTAGCGTGGGTGTTGGGGGTAATTATTATGTCACGTTTAGCAGTAAGAACGCGCTGGCAGATGCGGGTGAACGCTGGCTGGTAATTGGATCCGCAGCACGGGTTGTGAGTAACCGTACGGCGCCGCGTTTGATCGTGATTCAATCTAAACCGTAAGTCACCTCTCCCTTGTTCACATTCGGGGTTCGGGACATTTAGATTCACTGGTGTCTCGTTATTGAAGGTCAATGGAGAATGGATCATCGCGGTTTCTCTAGCCAGAGGGGGGAATGCTGCACGTGACGCCGCTGCTGCTTTGCTTCCCGGCAACGTCTCCTTTGTTTAATTGGCTTACTTTGATCAGTGTATTTATGTTGCTGGATTAACGCCTGGCTGCCTACCAGGGTTATTTGGTTTTGGTTGCATGTATAGTTTGTTCTTTGTTTTGTTTTGCCGTGTTGGTTTTTATTGTTTCTTGTGAATTTTGTTTTGTCTAACTGTGGGTTTATTTTGTGGGAAATTCTGTGGGAAATTCGGTCTTGCCTGATTACTGGTGGGCATTTCTCATGTTTGTATCCCATAATTTCAGTTTGTGAGTGTTGTTTCTCCTGCATCCCCGGTCCGGTTAGTTTGGGGCCACTAGTCGCTGATTGTCAGCCCTAGCAGCGGAAGGTACCGGTCGGGGACTGCCGTATTATAGCTGCCATATTGGGTGGCTGTATTCTAGCTTCCCTTTGTTTATTATTTTTTGTGATTTTGTGTGATTGTTAATGTTAGTCCCTTTCTTTTCTCTCCAGGAGCCAGTGAGAATTTGGTGTGGAACGGGGGAGGCTAGCCGCTTCACTTGAGTGGTGGGCGACACCGTGGGCTGGTGGTGTTTCTCAGGTGCTGACGAAGCGTCCTTATGGTGTGGGTGTGCTGGTTTGATTTGCTGTGAGTTGAGGTGGGTTTGGACCACCCCTGGAATTGCAGCCGGCCTGCCCTGTTCCCGCCAACCTTGGCTCGGATGAAGTATTTTGTTACGGTGTGAGTTTTATGAGTGTGGATCAATTTTTAATAAAGTATTTTTGTATTGCCCCTCACGTCTCCAGTTATCTATCTGTCCAACTGGTAGCACTTACCTGTGTGTCTTTCTGGGGAGTCATTTCCCTGGCGCCCCCCAGGGTGGCGTAGTCGGAGTAAGTTATTAGGGGTGAGCTGCATACATCAATCTTGTCGTATTGCCACACTCACATAAAAATATCGATCCAAATGTGTATTTTTTTACCAGTAATTTTTTATTAATTTAGCACGCAATTCAGAGCGTAAAATAAGCTTCAAAGTGGAAAAATAAGCAAATGTTAGTGGGTAATTGTGTAGGATAGAACTTTTTCTCCTAGTCATCTGTATACAAGACGAAACCAATAAATCACAGAGAGCGTTCGATGCTGGTGCTTCACTGAGCTCACAGGCCCAGTGCGTTTGGGAAACGAAGCCTTGCTTAGATTACAGAGAAACAATCGGGAGTTATTTCGCAATAAACAAACCACAAGTGTACATAACGGTTCAAAATGTTGACGTCAGTAAGATTTTTTTAATGAAATTAATATTTTTATTCAACAAGGATCGATGCATTAAATTGATCAAAGGGTTTTACACTGTTAAAAAATATATATACTTCATATAAATGATGTTCTTTCAACTTTGTTCATCAAATAATTCTGCATAAAATGTATCATGGTTTCCACAAAAATATGAAACTGTTTTCAACATTGATAATAATATGAAATGTTTCCTGAGCAGCAAATCAGCATATTAAAATGAATTATCATCATGACTGGAGTAATGATGCCGAAAATTCAGCTTTGATCACATGAATAAATTACAGTTTACTATGGAAAAGAAAACAGATAGCCTATGTATGTATTTTTGATCAAATAAATGCAGAAGAGAATTAAAAATCTTACAGACCCCAAACTTTTGAACAGTAGGCTAGTGTACAATAGTACATTTACTATAATTAGGGTAGTTTAGTAAAAGTCACTGACTAATTACAGGCGAGTTGAGAGCACAAATCACAAAATATTTAGTAGTCTTGAAAACGTATTCAGATTTAGCATATTAATGATGCATTCACCTCATAAATCATGACACACTGCTCTACCACAGGAAAGTGCATACAAGTTCAAGTGCTTGCTTTTAAAATGAAAAAGTATTGGTATCGGTACCGATATCGGCGATACTGGCCCTGTATTTACTTGGTATCGGATCGATATCGAAATTTTCAGTATCGCCCACCCCTACTACCCGCTGCACGTCTCACCAAATGACAGAGGCAAGATCGCGCACGCACTGTATCGTACGCAACACACCTAGTGCCACCTGTTGATGACTCCAGGGAAGTACAGGTAATCTCTGTTTTTATAATTAATTAGTGAATAACCATAGCTGCGTCCGAAATCGAATACTTCCCTACTATATAGTAGACGAAAAACAGTACGCGAGCAGAGTAGTATGTCCGAAATCATAGAATTCGAAAAACAGTAGGCGAAAAGTACCCGGATGACCTACTACTTCTGGCGAGATTCTGAAGTGCGCATACGATGGACACTTTACTATCCCATGATGCCACGGGAGAGGAGTTTTTGTCGTTATGTTTGAAAATGGCGGAAAACGGAGACGCGGCTGTTATGAAGTGCACTCTAAGAAATAAATCCGTAAAATAACAGAAAAAGTACTGGCAGCTCATTACCCGGACTTTGTGCCGTAATTAAAAAACGGAAATTTTCTGTTATTTAATGGTGTATCTATAGTAAAAAAAAACAGGACACTTTCTGTCATTTAATGATGTATTTATAGTAAAAAAACTGACACTTTCTGTCATTTAATGGTGCATCTATAGTAAAAAAACAGGACACTTTCTGTCATTTAATGGTGTATCTATAGTAAAAAAACAGGACACTTTCTGTCATTTAATGGTGTATATATAGTAAAAAAACAGGACACTTTCTGTTATTTAATGATATAACTACAGTAAAAAAAAACAAATATTAAATAAATCCGTAAAATAACAGAAAATGTACTGGCAGCTCATTACCCGGACTTTGTTCCGTAATTAAAAGATGAAAAATTTCTGTTAATTTCTGGTTTTCCTACAGTAAAAATAAAACACATTAATTTAGGCAATATACCTACAGCAAATAGAAATTTTACTTTTCTGTTAGTTAACAGTGTACCTATACTGATAACAACTCTTGGTTAAAACATTTCAAACAAATCTTCTGTGATTAAAAAATATTTTTATTTACTTATAGATCAACAACAATTCCATGAAAACTAAAACTAAAATATAAAGGAAAAAAACACAAAAGGGAAAAGTATATATGGTTTCTCATCTCTAAATTGTTTCAAGTTAATTCATGACACTCTTTTTTAAATAGTAGTTCACCCAAAAATGAAAATTCTGTCAGTAATTACTCTCCCTCATGTTGTTCAACCCCGTAAGACCTTCGTTCATCTTCAGAACACAAATTAAGATTTTTTGATTAAATCTGAGAGCTGGATCACTCCTCCATAGGCTTCTTCAGGGATTGAACTTGCCGGCCCCGAAAAGTTATTAAAGACATTGTTAAAATAGTCCAAGTGACTACGGTGACTCAATCTTAAGTTTATCAAGCGAGGAGAATACTTTTTGTGCGCAAAAAAAAACAAAAATAACGACTTTATTTCAACTATTCGTTTCCTTCTCTGTGGGCCTCTAGTCAGTTAACGTAGTGTGATTGCATAGAGCTACGTCACACGTAAGCTCACTATTGGCCGACGCTGGTCATGTGTGTGATGCGTGTGACGTACAACAACAGAAGCTTACGCTGTTACACTAGTGAACTGACTCGAGGCCCACAGAGAAGGAAATGAATAGTTGAAATAAAGTCGTTGTTTTTGTTTTTTTTGTGCACAAAAATTATTCTCGTCGCTTGATAAACTTAACAAGATTGAGCCACTGTAGTCACTTGGACTATTTTAACGATATCTTTAATAACTTTTCGAGGCCGGCAAGTTTCAATCCCTTAGAAGCCTATGGAGGAGTGATCCAGCTCTCAGATTTAATCAAAAATATCTTAATTTGTGTTACGAAGATGAACAAAGGTCTTACGGGGTTGAACAACATGAGGGTGAGTAATTACTGACAGAATTTTCAATTTACCTTTCACATTACAACAATTCCATCCACTGAATAAATTATTTTAAAAAGTGCGAAGGGAAAAGGTTTTTCAGAGGAACATGGATGGGGGGGGGGGGGTACTCTTCTTGTCTTCAGTTAAGATGAAGGCTGTAAAAGAAATACAAAACAGTATTACTGATACAGAATGTGTCAAAACAAAGAAAACAAAGATTCTAGGTGGGGAAAACTCATCACTCACTAAGAAATGTGTAGTAAATTCTTCAGAGCCATCGGACTGATTGGACCAGGTCCTGGTAGGACTGCACTCGGGTTTAGCCACCAAAAACTACAGAGGGGAGGGAACAGTATGTGGCCTATCCATCATGATGTTTCAAATGTAGTTACCGTGTACTGTAATGGTTCTGTCTGCGGTTAACCGTACCTGTCTGTCTCACGGCGAGAGGCCTGCATCACGGCCCAGCTGTCTCTCCAGGTTGTCGTTGCTCTCTCCGTGCCGACACAGGTAGATGGTTCGGGGCTGGATGTAGATGTTCATCAGGTAGATTATCCTGGATCTGTTTGATGAGGAAGTGCCGATCCCTGTCTATCACCAAGGAGTGATCCTTGCGGGCAAACAGGCTGGAAATTCAGAGTTTTCACCTGACATCACATTCCAAGGAAAACGCTCCCTGGATGGCAAAACAGACGTTATTTTCCGCTGCCCGCCAACCAGCAAGCAAATTATATACTGTTACTATAAGTTTATTACTTTGCGTTGCCAAACTAATCAAGGAAGAGACAAGCCTGGGCTGTGTTAGGTGAGGGATTCCCCACATGGTAAACCTAAACATTACCGCAGCCGAGCGGTGATAGGGACCTGGCAGTTTTTAATGGTAGAGTCAGGCCCGAGGGCCGGCTATCCGGGGCCAATCAAAGTCCCGTGGCGCTGCGGTATCGTTCCGTCTAGGCGGGATTCTGACTTCGTTCAGTCAGAGGCATTCAGTCATAATCCCACAGATGGACACTTCTCACCAGTGGCTCCTCAGCCAAGCACACGCACCAAATGTCTGAACCTGCGGTTCCTCTCGTACTGAGCAGGATTACTATTGCAACGACACAAACATGGTGGCATCCACAGCATGGATCAAGCAGTGTAGGAAACCCCATTCACAACTAAATGTCGACAGGATTAACAAAAACACCTATTGCTCGGAAATAATGACAGTTCTTTGTTCATAATGCATATATTTTAACGTAAAATAAGACGATTAAGGCTCACTGACATACTTTAAAATATATTTCAGCATTTTGTTAATCGACGGCCTATTACCCCTGACTGAGTAACTTTAACCCAATCCGATCGCGGCTCTCCCGGTGTAAGTGTTATTCCACAAGATTTATGAATAAACTGTTTGATTTATAATTATTAGATTATTTTCACATTTCACTTACCCTGCTGTGCACGAACATAGCTGTTCCTCAATTTGTGTGTTTCCCATTTGAATGGTCAGCGTATGAGGCAGCGGCTGCTGCGACTATAGGCTTTAGCTCTAATTCTCTAATCGGCTGCATATTATGTCGTGGATATATCCCTCGAATGCATACTGCAGTCCCTTTTGTCTTGCTCTCTCAGATATTTCACATGTTCGCCAAAAATTACTAATTATCTCATTGGGAATGTCTGACACCAGTACATACACACTGTAATAGACGTGCCAGGCACGAAAGCTTGTCAGGCGGGGCTTAGCAAAGGGTCAATTGCACGTCATGTTAGCTTGTCTGCTCAACTATACATTAGAATATGTTTCATTATTTTCAACTAAAACAGAAACACAATAACATGCTCTATACATAATTTAATTAAAAATGTTTTGCTTACCTTTATATGAACTCCAGGATAAGTGCCATTTTCTTCAGGTATTTTGTAGCTCACTGCCTCAATAGCGGTAGGAGATGTGGTCAATAATAACTTCTTGAATGACAGCAATCCTGAATGTCCACCACCTTAAACAAAAAAAGATATTATAAAATTAAAACCATTACACGATCACTTCAGAAAACCGCTTTAAACATAGTTGTTTAAATCTAACCTATACAATTTTATTTCTACTGACCAAAACGTTAAGCATAAATATCTTTGAAGGGGGTATTCAGCAACCAACTTTTTCTATCAACATTTTTCCTCAGACTTTAAATTTAAATGTGTGTTGCCAGTATTGAACACTCATAATGATTAATAGAAAAATGCTAATAAAACAAGATACAAACCCATAAGGAGCATGCAGGTGGTGCTTGGGATGCAAACTACAGCAGCAAAGTCCTGTCAATAGATAAGAAAACAATAGAAAGTAATGTTTCTAACAAACTAATGAGGAGGGATCTGGTAAAGAATGACTAACGTTAACGTTACAGGCAGAAGTGTAACTTAGTAAGTTAGATAATAGCAGTCATAAATATGTAAATTAATCTTTCAAGGTCATTATTTGGGATTTAAAGTCATGTGTGTGGGTGTGTATAATGTCTGTGTGTCGTCTAAAACAAAAACAAGAAGTCTAACGTAAACATAACGTTAACTTACCTCATTTGGCAGAAAAGGTGGTGGTGTTGTTTTCCTTGATCCAGCTGTAACGGTTACTGCATCTTCACACACAGTCTCTTCACGTTGTATATTCATGCCTTTTAAATCAAGCAAGTATTAAATGGCCTTTACTTTTCTTGACGATTTCTCTGGTAGCTTTTGTTTGAAGTCATTCGATTGCTCCAAAAACACTAAACGTTAATAACTTACTGCACTTTATCACAACTGGTTAACGGACGCGCTCGGCAAGAAATAAACCGCATCACCGACAAATAAAAGTAAATAAACCAATTACAACGAGGACACTATAACACACATACAATCAGGGAACCTCCGCGAGTGTGAACTAAATATTTCAATGTGTGACGATATGCATAAAATGATAAACGCGACGGCTCTGAACTTCATTTGCCTAACATCCCAGACAGCATTTACATCTGTGCCAGGTTTCGAATCAGTAGATTCGCGCAGCAGTCGCACTCAATATGCAGATCTGCACCAACTCTGCGCCAGACTTGTCTGTAGCTTCGACTGTGACAGTCCGTCCGGCGGGTGCGGCGCCGATCCGGGGCAGACCATACGCGCCACAACTGAATTGAGTCCGCCCGGCGGGTGTGGACCGGATCCGCGCGAGCTGCGCAGACCATACGCGCCACAACTGAATTGAGTCCGCCTGGCGGATGTGGACCGGATCCGCGCGAGCTGCGCAGACCGGACGCGCGGGCGCCACCCCGCATAAACCCGTTGACGGCATAACCGGCTGACAAAAGTGGAAGACTGCAGGCTGCACCGTCTTTGCTAATTGGTAAGTGCATTATACAAGTATAATTGTACATTATAAGTAAACTGGTGTTGATGTCATGTTAGTCTGTTACATAATTATATTAAAAATAAAAGTTTGCAAACGTTTACACTGACATTCTGACAACCTGAGACATGTCAGATAAACTGGGTAGGATAGCCTAGGCGGTTAGCTGGTAGCCTAGTATAGGTTATTTTAAACATCCACAACTAATGTGAACATAGGCGTTAAGGCTGAATCGGTGATATTTGCTTATATTGTCCATTGTGTGTTAGCTGCAAAATCGAAAAATTATTTTTTCATTGTGTTCATATCTTAGATGGAGAAATAATTATAGAGGGATTCATGGATATCTACTTTTGTTATCTTGTAGGCTATCTTGTATCAGAATATACTGTCAATAGCATTAAATTATTTTAGCCATGTTTTTTGAATAAAATGTTATATAAATCAGGCTAGGAATAATATATTTACAAATCCCTCTGTAAATATCTTCATAATAGCTATAACTACAAGACTGGAACGTTTGGTGTATATAGTGCTACTGAAGTGGAGATTGAAATAAAATAAAGACCTAAATGTGTATTTCGGACTTTTTTTCACCACAAGTCTGAAAGAAGACATGCTATTGAAAACAAATATCTCAAAATTGGCCAGTGAAAAAAACAAACAAAAAAAAAAACGATGTTTTTGCCTCTGTAGCACCAGTGCTTTGTGCAAAAAAGTTATCGTACAGTTCAGTGCTGCTGCCCTCCAATAACCTGTTTTACAACATTTATTAAATGCAACTTAACTATCACATTGGAAAGTGCTTCCAGGTCACATATGACCGATGTTCTTGACAGCTTCAAACTAATCCGCATATCCTTAACCAATGGTATTTACTTGTAAAATACACTTCAAAATACAACTAAAAGGAAAAAGGAAAGCTTTTTTTTTTACTTGCACCACACTATATACTACACTATACAGATTTCTGACAGTAGCTGTCAGTGTTTACCAAGGTCTAAGTGGTGAATCTTTTGTGTAGATAAATTATTTGTCTCTCATTTCTCTGTACTGTGCCCTTTAGGTTTTGTCCGGGTCCTGCCCCCTTTGCAAACTGCAATGTAAGTTGTCTGCTATTTTCAATGTTTTTGCACTTGACACATGGTCTCCACCACACTTGTACTCTCGATTAAGGATTTATTTGTGTAAGCATTTTACTATAATGTCATGTAATAAAGAATCTTTGAATATTGAATCTAATATTTACTCTAAAATTATTTGTTTCTCTGCTTTCTGTGCTTTGTGTCTTACAGGAGCAGTGATGAAGAATCGCATGTCTGACAAAGCCACCAACACCGAGATAAACCAGTATACCATCAGGTGGTTTAATCTGGCATGCGACCGTAGGGGTGGCCGTCGTGCCCCAGTCACACCCAACTATTAAATGCAATAAATGACATGAGAGTGCAGTGTTCACATTAAGGTTTTTGTTTATTTTTTTTATTTATTTTTTTATTGGTTTGTATTGCCTTTTTAAAATAAAGTTTTTTGAAAATTACAAATTGTCTGGGTGTTTGTGTGCCTTAATTGTCTGATAACCTAAATATGATTTACAGACCAGGGCCAGATGAGCCCCAGATGTAAAATATGAGTCACGGATCTGGGCCAGATCTGCACCACATGTCATGGCATTAATAACTGTACTGGGCCAGTGCTGGCCCAGATCTGTCTCTGATCCGTAATTCCAACCTGTTCCGGTATTGGGCCGTTGGAAAGAATGAGCCCGGCCCAGGTCCGTTTAGCGGATCTGCGCCAAATGCTAATGAAGACCTGCCCCAAATCTGGCCCAAATACATTTTGCTGTCTGGGATGCCAGATGGCAACTAAACAACGTTACGTTAACAGCTTATTTGACATTTAGCAAAACATAATTTTCGGGTTTTACCACAGAAGTGTCAGAATGGCTTCCATACACCCGAAATCCGACTTTAAGAAGCAACTTTGGCCGCGGTCATCTGCGTGTGTAATGGCGGTTGCATTAAACTTTTCGCGCCGCCAGGTTCTAGTTCCCACAATGCAACGCGCAATTCAAAATACGGGTAAAATACCTGTAAAAGGCAAATACGGAAAAATCCTTCAAATTTATATGGTACATTGTGCTGTATTTTTACGGAAATTTTTTACAGTGTGTAAGTACTTTATAAAACACTTTTTGTTTCTTTGGGGTTAAATTGTATTTGTTTAACATCATATAAGTAAACGATTGACTTGTTAAAAGTTTAAATAATGTAAATTGAGGGTACAATTTTGTGAATTGGCTGCAAAATGACAATTTTATCATTATTATTATTACCAAACAGAACGAGCTAATGCCTGTGACTGGCATAACAGCATAGCTAACACTGTTTTCTTTAAACAACGACGTTCGTTGTTTCGCAGTTTAATGAGATAGTTACAAAACATTATTTTTTATATTTTACAAAGATTTTATTTCTCCTTTACCAGTGTTGATATTATGTAATATTTGTTGGCTACATAGCAAGCTACTGTTAACAAGTGTTACCTCAACTTGTCCATTAATATTGTAACATTAATATTAATAATATAGAATGAGCATGGTTTATCACTAATGTTAAATTCTGTGTTGATTTTGCAGGGGGCTGATGAACACGCCTGTGTTCTTATAGACTGTAAAGACTGGCTAATGAAAGAGAGGAGAGGAAAGAATGAGGGCGACGAGAGCATGAGGCCAGAGAAAAAGAGAGAGAAAGGGAGACAAAAGAGAGAGAGGAAATATCCCTTCAGCTTTTAGAAATGATTGCTAAAAAAATTATTAATAAAGAAAACAAATGTTACACACACTTTTCCATTTATTTGTTAGAAAGTAAACATGATTTATTACAAAACACTTAATTCCCAGGGTTACAGTAGCTAGATTGTCATTTGTAAAGTGTTTAATATGTGGCAGATTCCAGATGGTTTTCTGATCAAGCAAATTGCAGGTGTATCTGAAAAATGTTGTCTAAATGAGTGCTGCACTGTAGAGAAATACCCACACACTCCGGACACCTTTAAAATTTATTTGCTTTTTTTGTGTGTGTATTATTTAACTTTTAAATGGATACAGAATACAAAGCTTAAAACAAAATCACAAAACTTTGGCACAAAGTAGTATAAAGCACCACCAAAAGGAAACGTTTTAAAACATTTGTATTATATAGTGTCATCTTGAGAGAAGGAAATGAACTTCAGCAGCTTCAGTAAGGTAACTTTCACAGGTATCTAAAATAACTAAAGGGACTTTGATACTAGTAATCTCATTTGTAGGGCATCACTTTACAATAATTCAAAATCTGTTTCTTTCAAAGTATGTGTACAAGATGAGGACTTGTATGTAAAGTAAATAATTTGTAAAAAAAAAAAAAAATAATAAGCTCAAATATGTGATATGTAGCTAGAACACCAGCACCAGTTTCACTGGATTAACAATCAGGTTTCACTGCGGCAATCAGGGACTGGATGGACTGGCGTAAGAGTCGGAGGTAGGGGTGGAGGAGGTCAGCTCCATCTTCAAAATATAGATGAAGAACTGGCACAGCAGCATTGAGGTGGCAGGATAGGTTGTAAGGCTCACAATCTGTATGTATATAGTTAATTTTAGAATACAATTTGAATCGACAAGACACTCGTTTCCTGTGTTGGCTTATTTATAAATATGTATATGATCAATTTCTTATGTATGATGTATTTGTGTATTTATCTGTGCATATATATATAAATAAATGAAGACTAAAGATCCAAAAGCCTCTAAGTGCCACCTGAAATTTTCTTCTAGAATGATAACTTTTTTTTATCAAGCTTGTATGTCTGTGTTCAGTTATTTCAATTTAATGTCAATGAAAAGGACCTATTAATTGCTATTAAAGCGAAATTACTGAACCTAAATACACAAACTTGATAAAAATGCTCATTTTAGAAGATTTCTGATGGCACAGAGGCTTTTACATCTAACGTCTTCACACATGTATGTGTATTGTATCTGATCGTAGTGTGTTATCCTACTGTCCACCATGGTGACCCTCAGTGAGTGTGTGTGAATATATATGCATACACACACACACACACACTGCTTGTGATATTACCATCATGAATGATAGTAATATCACAAGCAAATTGCCAAAAATCAACATCTGTGTTCACAGATATGTGTGCGTGTGTGTGTTTTTTCCCGGAGGTAAAATGTATTAGCTAAATAAATTATGATACTTACGTTATTTGAGAAATTACACAAAAGCTCTCAACGAAGGCGTCATCTGCTGACCGACGACTCCTCTGAATTGTAAGCTCGAACGATGTAAAAACGGCGAAAGCAGAACTAAACACACTGCTCGAAGTTGGTGCAGTCAGTGGAATGGGCTCTTTAAATTTTCACGCTGATGTGATAGTGCACGTCACGTGACAATACAAACAGTACGTCCGGACTCCATTCATACTACCCGTATTCATACTATATATAATGTACTTTTTTAACGGTCGAGAAGTACGTTCTAATTTAAATGTAGTACCTACTCACATAGTACACGATTTCGGACCCAGCTCATGACATAACAGATTCTTTACATGCAAGGAGAAAAACAAACTTTAAAAGGTATGTACCACCCGGTTACATGCGCAAATATGTCTAAAATAACATTTGATGTGTAAATCTCTTGTAGATGTATTTGGATAACATATGTGACGATTGAACCTTGTGATGATTGGTAAAGGATTAGGTACGTAAATTTCATGATTTATGGTGTAAAATGATTTACCCCTTAAGTGTCACCGGCCCACCGGTGGGCCCATAGCCATTACATATTTAAAACAGTAATATCCTATACTAAACCTAAACTAATCTTGACAGATATATAATTTGAAAGCTTAGAATCTCTAGTTTCCATATTTGGTGACTTTCAAAATAATAATAGTGATTTTCAAAATAAATTACAGGGGCGCCGTAATTTATCAATTTGCAACTAGAATATTTTCATACTCCTAAGGCGTGTTCAGACCTTTATTTTGAAATAGCGATGGACATAAAAAATCATAAAAAAAATGGTAGAAACCTTAGTTCCCTTTCGTTGTCACTCCGAGTTACGTCGGATGACGACGAAATGGGGTTTCGCTTAGAAAGCCTATCAGCTTCGAGTATTACAAAACAAGCCAATGGCAAAGAAATGCCATGGGTCTGCGGAATTTGCATAGCGTACCTCCGCCCCACCTCGTGGGTATAAAAGGAGGACGCCAGCAACATGCAGATATGTTTTCGCTTCGGAGCCAAGTGTATTCTTCTCTCCACAAGCCATCTCTGAATTGTCAGCTTCACAAACGAGTACCTCGAGTGTTGGTGTGACGGCGATCTACGGCGAGAGCGTGCTTCCTGCTGATCTGTTGCAGTGGTCTGCCAGTCGGTGCGTTTCTCCCCGGGTGCTTCAACACTTGAGTTTTCTCTCACTAAAAGAGCTTACACGTGGCACGTCTTTTTAAAGATGTCTCGCCCGTGTACTTCTGGTTGCGGCAGATTGGTATCGGACTCTGATGGGCACGAGCGTTGCATAGTATGTTTGGGCATTGATCATGCTAGAGCAGCGCTCGTGGATGACTCATGTTCTCTCTGTGGGAACATGACCATCGCGTCATTACGGTCGAGACTCGGTGAACTCGCAAGAGTGAGAGTCCCCTCATCCACCCCCCGTCCTGCGGCTGGTGGCCAGGGTGACCTGAGGGTTACGGTCTGGAACAAGGTGCCGACTATGTGTCCGCGACCCCAGCCCCCCTCTTCAATGACGGTGCCCGCTAGTGAACAGCTGATTCCCGCGGGTCTACCCTCTGGTGGCCCGCGTGTTTCAGTTGAAGATACAGAGGACGATGCCATGTCTGTTGCAGCATCACTAGGTGGGTTTGATTCTTCTGGAAGTGAGGGCTCGTCACAGCTGCCACCTTCCGGTGTGCATACGGCTGTGCTCGAGTCTGATCCGGAGATGACGGCCATGCTTTCCCGGGCAGCCACGAGTTTCGGACTCGAGTGGAGGCCTCCATCTTGTCCCGAGCGCTCGCGGCTGGACGATTGGTTTTTGGGTAAGGCCGCCGACCCCCGTCCTCGGCAAACCCCAATACCTTTCTTCCCGGATGTGCATGATGAGATCTCGAAGTCCTGGAAGACCCCCTGTCTTCTCGGGACCGCTCGCTGGTCTCATCCGCCTTTCCTCCCCTCGATGAGGCAGCTGCCCGTGGGTACACTGGGCTTCCCCCGGTTTAATGCTCTGTTGCCATGCAACTATGTCCTCAGAGTGCTTCTTCTCGGGGCGAGCCTAAGCACCCATCCAAAGCCTATAGATTTTCGTCGACCCTGGCGGCGAAGTCTTACAGAGCGGCAGGACAGGCAGCTGCTTCACTGCATGCTATGGCCACTCTGCAGGTCTACCAGGCCCAGATGCTCAGAGACATGCACGAGGGTAGGACAAACCCAGGGCTCTTTGATGAGCTGCGCGCCGCGACCGACCTTGCTCTCCGGGCGACGAAGGTTACCGCGCGCTCCCTGGGTTTGGTGATGTCAACAGCTGTGGTCCAGGAGAGACATCTGTGGCTGAACCTGGCTGACATGCGGGACGCCGAGCGGACCCGTCTGCTTAACGCCCCCTTGTCCCAGGCCGGCCTCTTCGGCGGTGCAGTTGAAGATTTTGCCCAACAGTTTTCAACTGCCCAGAAACAGACCGAGGCCATCAGACACATTCTGCCAGGCCGGCCCGCTGCTGCCTCCACCCAGCCGGCCGGGCAGACGCCTCGACCTGTTTCCCGCCGAGGGCGCCCTCCTGCGGCTACCGCCCCTCCCGCCCGGAACAAGCAGCAGCCTCCACCCAGGGCTGGTCGCGGAGGAAGCCGCAAGAACACGCCACAGCCCTCTCCTGCCCCACCCCCCGCTAAACGCCGGGCCAAGCGGCGCTCCTGAGATGGGCTGCTCAGGGATGAGGGTTGTTTCTCAGGAGGTGGTAGCAGGACCACTCCTTCCCCCGGTGGAGGGCCGGGGGAGAATCTTTTGTTCTCCACTCCCCGCTGCTCACCCACGGGTGGGCAGCACCCTAATGTGGTTAAAGTCAGAGACAACCCCCTCTTCCCTGAGCTCACAGAGTTCTCGGGCGACACAGAGCGCAGCCCACAAGCCGTGCTCTCCTCGCCCCCCTCTGTCCCAGAGGTGGTTGACACAGCGTGCCGTCCACGGACCGCTTCGCCCCTGTCCCCATCTGTCGCCAGACCCCTGGCAGAGCAGGCCCCCGCGGGACGACCAGCCTGGTCCTCCCCTGGCCCCCTCTGCCAGGGCGCGGTTGCTAACTGTGCCCCCACACCGGGCCGCTATGCCGTCCACATCTGGGCCAGTTACTCCGCTTCGCTGCCCCTCCGGGGGGACGCCTGTCGTTCACATGATCCCGCTGGTTCAGTTCCTGGGAGCCTGGTTAGAGCTTCCCCGTCTGTCCCGCTGGATCGCGCAGACTGTCAGGCTCGGCTATGCGATTCAGTTCGCATGGTCTCCTCCCCGCTTCAGGGGAGTCCGGTCCACTTTGGTCGGTGGCAATGCCCCCATCATGAGAGCAGAGATTGCCACCCTGCTGGCGAAGGGTGCAATCGAGACTGTCCCTCCAGCCGAGATGAGGTCCGGCTTCTACAGCCCTTACTTCATTGTCCCCAAGAAAACCGGTGGGTTACGGCCAATCCTGGACTTGCGTGTGCTGAACCGCTCCCTTCACAGGATGCCGTTCAAGATGCTCACCGCCAAACGCGTTTTCGAATGCATACGGCCCCAGGATTGGTTTGCAGCGATCGACCTGAAGGACGCCTACTTTCATGTCTCCATTCTTCCTCGACACAGACCGTTCCTACGGTTTGCTTTCGAGGGGCAGGCATACCAGTACGCGGTTCTCCCTTTCGGGCTAGCCCTGTCTCCTCGCATCTTCACGAAGGTCGTCGAGGCTGCCCTTGTTCCCCTTCGGGAACACGGGGTTCGCATCCTGAGTTATATCGACGACTGGCTGATCCTAGCTCACTCTCGAGATCAGGTTTGCGAACACAGGGACCTAGTGCTTCGGCACCTAGCTCGTCTGGGCCTTCGGGTCAACTGGGAGAAGAGCAAACTCTGCCCCGTGCAGAGGATCTCTCTTCTCGGTATGGACATCGACTCGGTCGCCATGTCCGCACAGCTTGCGAGTGAGCGCGCGCAGTCACTGCTGACTTGCCTGAGACAATTCGAGGGCAAGAGTGCGGTTCCACTGAAACTCTTTCAGAGGCTCCTGGGGCATATGGCATCTGCAGCCGTGGTCACGCCGCTCGGATTGCTTCATATGAGACCGCTTCAGCTTTGGCTTCGCGACCGAGTCCCGAGGTGGGCATGGCAACACGGCATGCTCCGAGTACCAGTTACTCCGACCTGCCGTCAGTTCTTCACCCCGTGGTCGAACCTCAGTTTTCTCAGGGCGGGTGTCCCCCTGGAACGAGCTTCCCGGCATGTTGTTGTCTCAACAGATGCCTCCACCACGGGTTGGGGCGCCATGTGCAATGGACATGCTGCTGCGGGCTCCTGGACAGGACCCAGCGGCTATGGCACGTCAATTGCCTCGAGTTGTTGGCAGTACGCCTTGCCCTTCACCGCTTCCGGGCGTTGCTCAGGGGTCAACACGTACTAGTCCGTTCAGACAATACCGCCACTGTAGGGTACATCAACCGTCAAGGTGGTCTACGCTCCCGCCGTATGTCACAACTCGCTCGCCACCTCCTCCTATGGAGTCAGAAGCATCTGAGGTCGCTTCGAGCCATTTTCATTCCCGGAGCGCTGAACTGTGCAGCCGACGAGCTCTCACGGCTTCAGCCACTCCCTGGAGAATGGCGACTCCATCCCCAGTCGGTTCAGCTGATTTGGGACCAGTTCGGGGACGCACAGATAGATCTGTTTGCCTCTCACGACTCGACCCATTGCGCCCAGTTTTATTCTCTGACCAAGGGCACGCTCGGCATGGATGCTCTGGCGCACAGCTGGCCGCAAGTATGCATTTCCCCCAGTAAGCCTTCTTGCGCAGACCTTGCGCAAGGTCAGGGAGGACGAGGAGCAGGTCATTCTGGTTGCCCCTTATTGGCCCAACCGGACCTGGTTCCCCGAACTAGTACTCCTCGCGACAGCACCTCCCTGGCCGAACCCTCTGAGGAAGAACCTTCTTTCTCAGGGACGGGGCACCCTGTGGCACCCTCGTCCCGATCTTTGGAACCTCCACGTGTGGCTCCTGGACGGGACGAGGTAGGTTTGAGTACCCTACCACCAACGGTGGTGGCTACCATCACTTCCGCTAGAGCGTCGTCCACGAGACACGTCTATGCGCTGAAGTGGAACCTCTTCGTCAGCTGGTGCTCTTCTCACCGAGAAGACCCCCGGAGATGTTCGATCAGCGTTGTGCTTTCCTTCCTTCAACAGGGGTTGGAGCGAAGGCTGTCTCCCTCCACCCTGAAGGTCTATGTTGCCGCCATTGCCGCACACCATGACCTCATCGAAGGTAAGTCGGTGGGGAAGCACGACCTGGTCATCAGGTTCCTGAGAGGAGCGAGGAGACTAAATCCGCCTCGCCTTCCTCTCGTTCCCTCTTGGGACCTCTCAGTGGTTCTAACTGCCCTGAAGAGTGCTCCCTTTGAACCCCTGCAATCAGTCGAGCTTAAATTCCTGTCTATGAAGACAGCGCTCCTGGTTGCACTGGCCTCCATCAAGAGGGTAGGGGACCTGCACACATTCTCCGTTGACGAAGCGTACCTGGAATTCGGGCCGGCCTACTCTCACGTGATCCTGAGACCCCGGCCTGGATACGTGCCCAAGGTTCCCACCACTCCCTTCCGGGACCAGGTGGTGATCCTGCAAGCTCTGCCCCCGGAGGAGGCAGACCAAGCCTTGGCACTGCTCTGTCCAGTACGCGCTCTCCGCGCCTATGTAGACAGGACGCAGTGTTTCAGGACCTCAGACCAGCTTTTTGTCTGTTATGGTGGGAAGCTGAAGGGAAAGGCTCTCTCCCAGCAAAGGTTGTCTCACTGGATAGTGGACGCCATTGGTTTGGCATACCAGCAGCAAGGTCGACCGTGCCCCCTTGGTGTGACTGCCCACTCCACCCGGAGTGTGGCGTCCTCTTGGGCTCTAGCGCATGGCGCCTCGCTAACAGACATCTGCAGAACTGCAGGCTGGGCGACACCTAACACATTCACCAGATTCTTGCTGGTTTTGCGTTATATGTAGGCTATATGGCATATTGGTCTTTGTGTGTTGTTGCTGGTACGTTGCAAATAGAGGGGCATTGTGGCGAGGGGGGCGTGGTCTCGCGAAGTCTGTAGCGAGAGACGAGTCAGCGAGCTGTGCGGTGAGTAAGTAGGTCAAGTGCAGATGATGAACACCTGTGTCTGATTGCAGTGATTGGCGTGGAGACCGCATATAAGCTGCCAGAAAGGAAAGAGCGAGAGAGAGAGGACTGGGACTTGTGCGGCGTTCGAGAGGAAAGAGTGCTGTGGAAAGCAACGAGAGCTGAATCAGCGTGGAAAGAGCTTTTGATTGAAGTTGTGCTGTGCTGTAGAGAACCTACGGTGAATGTGCTGTGTGCGCGCCTTTTGTTTTGTTTTGTTTCTGAGTGAATAAAGTCCGTACGAGTCCCAGTATCGCCGACCCTGTCTTCTCCTTCCTTCACCCACACACACTGAACATTACTACACTGGTGCCGAAACCCGGGAAGGAGAAGACCGCCGCCGCCATGCAGAACCCGCCGGGAACGCCATTTGCGGATCTCATCCAAACGCTCGCGGGTCTTCATCGGGAACAACACCACGCCCTGCTGGCCGTAAAGGAGGAGCAGGATCAACGGTTCCAGCTGCTCCTCCAAGGCCAGCAAGAAGACCGCGAGCTGTTCCGGAGCTGGCTCGACCGGGGGATTGGGGCCGTCCCCAATCCAGCTATGGCCTCGGCCCCGCCCCTGCCTCTCAATAAAATGGGGGCCCAGGACGATCCAGAGGCGTTCCTGGACCTTTTTGAGAGGTCGGCCGAGGCCCGGGGATGGCCCCGACTGGACTGGCCCCTGCGGCTCATTCCCCTACTGTCAGGTGAGTCGCAGGTAGCCGCCCACCAACTGCCAGTCCAGAATCTCCTGGTCTATGAAGACCTGAGGCGCGCCATTCTCCAGCGGGTCGGCCGGACCCCGGAACAACATCGCCAGCGGTTCAGGTCCTTGGGCCTGGACGAGTCCGGCCGGCCCTTCGTCATGGCGCAGCAGCTCCGGGACTCCTGCCGCAAATGGCTGATGGCCGACGGAGGCGACGTCGAGGATGTCATCAACAAGGTGGTACTGGAACAGTTCATCGCGAAGCTGCCCAAGAAAACCGCGCAGTGGGTCCAGTGCCACCGCCCGACGTCGCTGGACCAGGCCATCCAACTGGCGGAGGATCACATGGTGGCGTGCCCAGGGGTCGGCGAGCCCCTCCCATCTGTCTCTCTCTCTCCCTCTCTCTCTCTCTTGTCCCCTTCTCTCCCCAAACCTGTCCCCCTTCCCAGGACTCGTGGGGGGCTGATGCCCCGGCCGGCGCCGAGGTGGAGAACGGGGCCTCCGGCGGATCCCGTCCCGGCATCTAGGGCCCCACCCAGGGGGACGCCGTCGTTTGACCACTCCGCCCCGGTTTCTGCAGCCTCGCGCTCTCCACGCCAATCCCTTGACCCGCTTCCCGCCACTGGGGCGGCGGGGAGGCCTGGGCCGGCCTGTTGGCGCTGCGGGGACCCAGGACACTTTATAGACCGGTGTCCAGTGATGGAGGTGGGGACACTGATCCGGGTCCCCGACGCGCCGCAGGCTGCCCTCGATCAAGCTGGCCTGTACCAGATACCAGTGAGTATCAAGGGGGGTACTTATCAGGCTTTGGTGGATTCAGGCTGCAACCAAACCTCCATTCATCAAAGCCTGATTCAACCTGGGGCATTGGATAACAGCCGCATGGTTAAGGTGCGGTGTGTGCACGGGGTGGTGGTGAGTTACCCTATAATGCCTGTGGTAATCCAATTTAGGGGACAAAACATAGCATAGAGGTAGCAGTTAACCCGCACCTCCGGCATCCGCTAATTCTGGGAACGAATTGGCCGGCTTTTAGTAAATTATTGGGGTCTTTGTGTGCGGATGCCTCTTGGAAAAAGAAAAGCAAGGGGAAGACAGCGGTTGTTCAGGTGGGAGATGCTGAGCCGGGACCTCTGGCTTCTGCTGCGGGGGAACGGAGTGCTCTGGAGAGAACCATCCTCACAGAACGCGATGATTTTCCCCTGGAGCAGTCCCAGGACGAGACGCTAAAACGTGCATTTGATCAGGTCTGTTCTATCGACGGCCAGGTACTCCACCCAGACCAACCGCTCTCTTACCCCTATTTTGCTATTTTGAAAGATAAGTTGTATCGGGTGACCCAAGACACCCAATCAAAAGAAGATACAACACAGTTGTTAGTTCCTAGGAGCCGCCGGGAAATGCTTTTTCAGGCGGCTCACTGTAATCCAATGGCCGGGCACTTAGGTCAAACGGCGACACTAAACCGTATCATGGCCCGATTCTTTTGGCCGGGCATTCACGAGAACGTGCGCAGGTGGTGCGCGTCTTGTCGTGAATGTCAGTTGGTGAATCCCCCGGCCAATCCAAAAGCACCATTGTGCCCCCTTCCATTAGTACAGGTCCCCTTCGAACGAATTGGTATGGACCTCATCGGGCCATTAGAACGGTCAGCACGGGGGCACCGCTTTGCGTTAGTCCTGGTGGATTACGCAACGCGGTACCCCGAAGCAATCCCGCTCCGTAACATTTCTGCCAAAAGTGTTGCAAGCGCGCTCTTCTCGTTAATCTCCCGGGTGGGAATCCCTAAGGAGATTCTCACCGATCAGGGCACGGCGTTTATGTCACGAACTATTCGCGAGCTTTACGAATTATTGGGCGTTAAATCGATTCGCACTAGCGTCTACCACCCACAGACCGACGGGCTAGTGGAACGATTTAATCGCACTTTGAAGTCCATGATTCGGAAGTTCGTTCACGAAGACGCCAAAAATTGGGATAAGTGGTTAGAACCCCTCTTGTTTGCTGTACGCGAGGTCCCCCAAGCCTCCACGGGGTTTTCCCCCTTCGAGCTTCTCTATGGGCGTCAGCCCCGCGGGGTGTTGGACGTTCTTAGAGAAACTTGGGAGGACGGACCGTCCGCTAGTAAAAACGAAATTCAGTATGTCTTGGACCTGAGAACAAAACTCCACACTTTGGGGCGGCTATCAATGGAGAATTTGTTACAGGCTCAAGGCAGACAGAGTCAGCTGTACAACAGGGGGGCTAGACTGCGTCAATTTGCACCGGGAGATAAAGTACTTGTATTACTCCCTACTTCCAGCTCTAAATTACTCGCCAAGTGGCAAGGACCATTTGAGGTCACACGGCGGGTTGGCGATCTCAATTATGAGGTGGTTCGAACAGATAGGGGCGGAGCACATCAAATTTATCACCTCAACCTTCTCAAAAAGTGGGTTGAGGCCGAGTCAGTGATGCTGGCGACGGTAGTGAGCGGAGAGGAGGATCTCGGGCCAGAAGCGACCACAAAATCACAATCTCTCGCGCTGGCTCTTGGTGGAGATCACCTCTCACCCTCCCAGCTCACTGACATTAAAAATTTACAAACTGAATTTGCGGATGTGTTCTTGCCCCTGCCTGGCCGAACGGACCTCATTCAGCACCACATTGAGACGGAACCGGGTGTGGTGGTGCGCTGCCGCCCATATCGTTTACCTGAACACAAGAAAAAGGTAGTTCAGAACGAATTAGAGGCTATGCTGGATATGGGGGTAATAGAAGAGTCCAGCAGTGACTGGGCGAGCCCGATAGTTTTGGTTCCTAAAACCGACGGCTCGGTCCGGTTCTGTGTAGACTACAGAAAGGTGAACGCGGTGTCTAAGTTTGATGCTTATCCAATGCCGAGGGTTGACGAATTGCTTGATCGGCTGGGTACTGCTCGTTTTTATTCGACACTGGATTTAACAAAGGGCTATTGGCAGATCCCCTTGTCTCCTATGTCCAAAGAAAAATCAGCTTTCACAACGCCGTTCGGTTTACACCAATTTGTCACCCTTCCTTTCGGCTTGTTCGGGGCTCCTGCGACTTTTCAGCGTCTGATGGACAAAATTCTCCGGCCGCATGCTGCATATGCCGCTGCCTACTTGGATGATATTATCATCTATAGTAACGATTGGCAGCGTCATATGCAGCATTTGCGTGCTGTCCTGAAGACGCTGGAAAGGGCGGGGCTCACGGCCAACCCGAAGAAGTGTGCGATTGGGCGTGTGAAAGTAAGGTATCTGGGCTTCCACTTGGGTCACGGACAGGTGCGTCCCCAAATTGATAAGACGGCAGCGGTTGCGACCTGTCCGAGACCCAAGACCAAAAAGGAGGTTAGACAGTTCCTGGGGCTAGCGGGTTATTACAGAAGGTTTGTGCCTAATTATTCGGACCTCGCTAGCCCGCTGACTGATCTAACTAAAAAGGAGGCACCAGATACGGTCCAGTGGACGGAGCAGTGTCAGCAGGCCTTCACCCGGATAAAGGCTGCTCTGTGTGGCGGGCTGCTTTTACATGCTCCTGACTTTTCTCTCCCTTTCATCCTACAGACGGACGCATCGGACAGGGGGCTGGGCGCGGTCCTGTCCCAGGAGGTGGAGGGTGAAGAGCGGCCGGTGCTGTACATCAGTCGAAAGCTCTCTAAGAGAGAGACGATGTACAGCACCATTGAAAAAGAGTGTTTAGCCATCCGGTGGGCTGTTCTCACCCTCCGCTACTACCTCCTGGGGCGGGAGTTCACCCTCTGTTCGGACCACGCTCCCCTGCAGTGGCTCCACCGCATGAAGGATACCAACGCGCGGATCACCCGTTGGTATCTTGCTTTACAGCCTTTTAAATTCCAGGTGGTCCACAGGCCGGGTGCACAGATGGCTGTGGCCGACATCCTCTCCAGGAGGGGGGGGGGGAGGGCTACAGGCCGGACGGCTCCCCGGCCTGAGTCGGGCGGTGGGGGTATGTGGCGAGGGGGGCGTGGTCTCGCGAAGTCTGTAGCGAGAGACGAGTCAGCGAGCTGTGCGGTGAGTAAGTAGGTCAAGTGCAGATGATGAACACCTGTGTCTGATTGCAGTGATTGGCGTGGAGACCGCATATAAGCTGCCAGAAAGGAAAGAGCGAGAGAGAGAGGACTGGGACTTGTGCGGCGTTCGAGAGGAAAGAGTGCTGTGGAAAGCAACGAGAGCTGAATCAGCGTGGAAAGAGCTTTTGATTGAAGTTGTGCTGTGCTGTAGAGAACCTACGGTGAATGCGCTGTGTGCGCGCCTTTTGTTTTGTTTTGTTTCTGAGTGAATAAAGTCCGTACGAGTCCCAGTATCGCCGACCCTGTCTTCTCCTTCCTTCACCCACACACACTGAACATTACTACAGGCATCACAATTGTTTTTCGCCTAGAGCTGCTGCAGAAGTGCACTCATTCGAAGTGCAAAAAAAAGCTGTAAAGCACAGGGGGAGCTTTACAGGGGGTATGGCTTATCTAAATGAGATGTAAATGAGCCCTATTGTCACTCCTAGCAGCAGAGAGAGGTGAGAACTGCACAATCTTTCGAGGTCGTTTTCTCATCTTTGAGCTTTTTTAAGTGCCTACCTTCAAATGGCCACAACTTCTCCAAATATTATCAGATTTCCACATGTTACACATCGTTGGAAAGCTTGGAGACTACACTTTCAGAATATATGAATAACTCAAAATGCCCCAGAACCGACTTGTGTCCCTAGTTTCTGTGACTGGTCACATATCTGCATGTTGCCGGCGTCCTCCTTTTATACCCACAAGGTGGGGCGGAGTTACGCCATGCAAATTCTGCAAACCCATGGCATTTCTTTGCCATTGGCTCGTTTTGTAATACTCGAAGCTGATAGGCTTTCTAAGCGAAACCCCATTTCGTCGTCATCCGACGTAACGTCTCCGTTCCCTACTCAGGGAACGAGGGTTACATACATAACCATAGACGTTTGTTTTCATGCCAAGAGTTCAAAAGAGAACATCGATTCAATTTTTTTTTTTTAAAGGTCTGAAATTGTTTTAAATATAAAGAAAAAAATAATAATTCATCATTTGTGATGTGGCAGCGAGCTAATAACGCACATATGTGTTATTTTTATGTGTTTATTAGAGGTTAAATTCATATCAAAATATGCCAAACGTCCCATACTTCTGAATAGGATGTCTACTTCATAAATTGTATGAAAATTGTAGAAATAATGGTTCAGATCACTCAAACCACATATGGAAATGAAGGCGCCCTTATATGGACAGTAATGGAGTCTGGTTGTCACCAAGTGAAAAAGTTTGGTACTGCGCCCAAACAAAACCTTACTGAAAGCAATTTTTTTGAGATATCAACCTAAAATTTTAAACACAGCTCCTTCAGATTTTTGGCTTTGATTTTCTTGCTGTTTTAGAGTCCAACATGTTTTGAATATATATATATATAATATAAAATATGAATAATTAAAGTTTTACATTGTACATTTTCATAAACTCAACTCATTTATTTGATAACTTAGATTATTTGATAACACAGATGTTCTGTGATTATACAGTATAACTGTATGGTTAAATGTATATTTCTGGTACTGCATGGTTAATATGTGAAACACGAGTAAATTGTCTTTGTTAATGTGATTTTATTTCTCTTGTCAGCCACTGCCGTATTCCAGTCTGTGTTGACGTATTCCAGTTAGTTTTATCATATTTTGATTTGTTATTGAGTAGGCTAATGGATTTAAATCCGAAATTTTGCGGTGTATTCCTCTGTATTTCAGTGTGAATTGAGTTACACATTTCATTCTGTATGACTTTAGATTCTGTATGATTCTATTTTTTGTGGATTTGGCATTTATCCACGGTCTAAACTTTTTGTGACATTTTATTCTACTTCATCTCCAAATTTACTGTAAACTGTTTTCCACAATTGCTAAGTGTTTTTTTTTTTTTTTTGTTAAGTAGTGAAATCAATTTTTTGGTTGTGAAATCTCTTCAAACAAGTCAACTTTTTTTTTTTAATTAGACTTTTACCTTTCTAATTGTGCTCCCATCGACCGCTGTTACTTATTTAAAACAGCAGTCAGAATAAAACCCCAGTTTCAGAATGTTATATATATATATATATATATATATATATATATATATATACACACTATTTTTTATTTTATTTATTTATTTATTTTTCTTTCATTCACTGGGAATCAAACCCATGACATTAGCTTTGCTAGTGCTATGCTTTAATTTGAGCTACAGGAGCATGTAAATAAACACATAAAAATCCTGTGACTTTCTTTAGTCACAGATTTTTCTCTTGGACTAGGGGTTGTACTTGACCAGGATGTTTCCCTTCAATGAAAAAATGAAACCTTTACCACAGTGAGGATTCATAATTTGCAAACATTTTGGTATGACAAAACAGATAAAAGACAATAGTGACCAATTTTTTCACTAATTAGATTCAGGAAACAAAGAACACAGAAAAAGAGACAGCTTGTGGAACGACTCAATCATGCCACACACTATTCTTTAGTCTTTGTGTGTTATCCATCCTTCTCTTCAATATATGTCTGTGATTTGCATGTGCGTTTTTTTTTCTTGGTAAAGAGCTTAAGTCATCTGGATGGGGGTAGAGTATTTGTTAAGTGATCCCCATGGCCGTGGGCAAAGACCTAAATCTATTCTGACACAAGCTTAGCGTCTGTAATCCTATTATTCCCATCTGATCCTGGGCTCAAACACAAAAACAAGTCGCATTTCTGCACCGAGTTGAAACGTTGTCCTATTGAGTTGCACTGCATCTGGACCCCGCTCTCAATGTATCAACTTTACCTCATCTTTAGCACATAAAGTTTTCAGTTAATCAACTCAATTAACGACAAGAGGTATATTTACAGCAGACGTTGACAGTTTATCAGCATCCCTCCACGGGGTGTGAGCTCATGAAATAATACATTTTGAATTCAGATATTTAAAATTCAAAATGTATCTTTGCAGAAGAACTTGTTTTTGCAATTTAGTTTTAATTAATGATCTTTTTGAAATGTGAGTTTGAGGTTTAAAAATGCATAAAACTTATAATAAAAACAGTTTCTTAGATTTTTTTAATTATGAACCCATTAAATTGCATTTGATATTATGTATGTTTAAGCAAGCATATCATTGATAGTGAGAGATAAGAAAGAAATAGAGCATCAAGGGACAGTTTGTTTGTGATCATTTCACTCTGAACAGTACCTTTCGCTGCGAATGATTAGGCTAGATCAATCCTCATATGGGACTAGTATGGAAATGAAAGAGGTAGGAGGGAGATCTCCATGAAGGATATGTTGCACACATCTGTTTGGACACAAATGCGTACGTACCTTTACAGAATCATTGACACACTTGAATTTCCAGCAATTGCTGAAATTCAGCATTTGTTAATAGGAGAAAGAGTGGTATGAAATGCACACAAACATATGGGCCTGTTTACGCCAGGATTTAACATCCACAAGTGGAAAGACCAGACAGATTCACACCTGGAATTACCCGTTAAACCTGCTACTAGCATTTGACTCATATATTTCTCTAGTTAACACTTGAATTTCTTTGAAGGGATGGTACCTGATTTTGGTGGCTACATTCAGTGGGATTACTGAAATTGGATACCAGATGTTCTATTAAATTTAAACTTGAAAACTAAGGTTTTTTTTTATTTTTTATTATGGTGCAGTGATTACATTTGCGGCAGCACACTCACATAAAGGTTACATAATTACCCCTAAAGCGTGCATATTATATTGATTGAGCAACCTATTATTTGAAGGGTGCATACTTGTAAAGGTATCAGAATCTCAAGGCTATATATTTGTACCTTTTGAGGGAACTGTCCCAGTAGCAAGGTGTTGTGCCCCAGAACATAGGGTGCTTTCACACCGGCAGTTTAGTTCAAAACAAACCATGGTTTGCATGAAAAATTGGTTATCTAAAAGCTACAACCTGACCTCACAGCAATTCGTCCGTATTTTACGAGGTGGCTAATTCGTACGAATTCATACAACCTCACTTTTTTTTGCTAAATCGTACATATTTTATGAGTTGCCCAATTCGTATGAATTTGTACAAATTAGCTACCCCTGACCCCGACCCTAAACCTACCCATCACTGGGGTTTAGAAAGGGAGATCATACGAATTCGTACCAATTAGCCACCTCATACTCACTCGTACGAATTCGTACGAATTGGGTGTGAGATAGCATTGAAAAGCTATCATGTGAACCCGGGGTACCGAACCCGAGACAACCTGTAGAATGGGGTCTGATTTCAGTTTAACGTGAATGTGAAAGCAGCTGGGACTCTGGTGGGCATTTGTCCAGGAAGTAAAGTATCATTCACATTTGTTTTTACTGATGATGACATCAATAGTTTAACAAAACACATATAGGGGTTGACAGTGGTGATGATTTAATTGGATACGAGCAAGAGTGAGTGTGCAGTGTAATCATGAGAGTGAGTATAATATTTGCTGTGCATAATAGCACCAAATGGATAATAATAATAATAAAAAACACAATAAGATGAATTAAGTGTATTACAAAAATGATGTAAGATGAACACAAATGCAGCAGGGTTCCATAGAATCAAGTAAGTGTGAACAATCCGGGAACAATCGGCAACACATCAAACACCACATCAAACATGCCCAGTGGGAAAGCTCCCATAGTCTTTCAACGTCCTGAACACATCAAATCACAGTAGCATGTATGCTACAAATGCAATGTAGTCACATGCATTTCTGACTACCTCTGTATGGTTTTACTAATCTGATCACAAGATGTTTTGGACCCTATCTAGACTTGTACTTAGCGCCGTCCACCTCTGATTTGACCACCCGACATGGATGTTAATAAACTGAGCCATAGATTCACAAACATGAACATGCAATGCAGTTCTATAGTATATAGCAATACCATCACCATCATCAATGAAGTCATCATCTTCAAAACCATCACTCCCCACCTTATTAGAATCAGACCCTGTGAACTCATTTCTTCCTAGAGGTTTAAAATCAATACTGTTGAAATTAAACTCTTGATTTTATGGTTTAAGCAGTTCAGACCTCCCTGAACCACCATCTCTGGACTTCTCAGATGAAATAATGATGTTTGAATCCCCCTCTTTTAAACGCCTTAACTCTGTCTGAGCTGTGATTGAAGAAGTTTAGAATTCTCTTTTTAGTCTCTAAGGAATAGATTGATTTGTTTTTCATTGGTTGTTTTTCCATTGCTCTCCCTTTCTCATTTGTGCGGCTCACTTCCAAGTGTTTCTCCGTTCCATTCCAATGTGAACAGAGCTTATCACGGATACTTAAAGCTTTTGCTGCCTCTTTGATTCCATGGGTCATATAATACTCAGGGTGAGGAGTAAACTCTTATTAGTGAAACTTCACCACAAACACATACACACATACCAAGACCATTTACAGGTTGCTGAAATCATTAAACAGTGACTCCGTGTTGCAAAGAAGAACACAAACAACTATTCAGCACTTTATAAGGCCTGTAATTGGGAATTGAAGATCTTCAAATAGAGAAGAAAAAGCCTCATCTCTTCTAACTTTCGCAATCACTTTATTTAAAAAAAAGGTGTCAGGGCTGGAATTTAATTCATTGCTGTAGTTATGTATTTTGGACAACTTACTATTGAATCACTCTCAGCTGCTTTTACATTTTTCAAATACCACTCAGCTTCTTGGCCACACCACATTAATTATGCTAATTAACCATTTTGACAGTTAATTTAGGATAATTAATAAAAATACTAATATTAGATGGCACACAATTGGAACAGAAGGGGAAAAAAAGGTTCTTGACATGCGCACACAAAAAAAAAATGTTCTCTCCAAAGTGTTTTTTAAATTGCTTCACTCTTTTTTTCTTATACTCTGAGAGTTTTACTTTTCATCAACTCTTCAGTCCTTCTTTTCTTATTAAAGGGTGCATAATAGACTTGAACCGGTTGAACACTGTCAAATAATAATGTCTCCTCTGACAGCCTTGCTCAGCAACATAGGCAAACAATTTAAAAGTTCTAGAAATGAAAAGCAAAAAGAAGTCACTATAAATACAGAGCAATGCTCCGAAGTACATTAACATTGATTTTCTGATTACAGAGAGTCATCCAGTGTCATGATCTATACAACTCAATCATAGCTCATGGCATCCGTATGTCTGCTTTTAAGAGGGTGGATTACACGTCCATTAATGAACCTGAGTGGATGCTCTCAGACTGAGAGCTTTAGTTCCATTTGCACTACTGAAAGTTTCACTGAGTTGTGAGTAAGTCTTCTGTGAAGTTAGAGAACAGGCTTGATATAGCATTGTTGCGTCGGTGAGTAATGGTGACTGGCCCTCCTGTGAACCTCTTTGGCAGTGGTAGACTCATTTATGGCGAATCTTTACCTTTCTCTCTCCCTCTTTTTCGTACTATTCTGCTGAATAGATTTGCGCCGTTGCGAGGAATTCATCACTGTCCTGTTCACACTCACATACATGAAACACACACAACCGGACAAACATTCTTGTTTTCTCAAACTAAAGTAATGCTTTTAACTCAGTTTGTTCCATATTCTCCATCAAAGCATTTACAGATGCCTCATGAAACCAAGCAGATGATCAAGGTTTGGTTAGGTTACTTTATTTGTACCTGCAGATATATTTGTTTGTTTGTTACTGCAAAACAAATTTACCTGCAGGAACAAATAAAGTAACCTAACCTAACCTAACCTTACACACAGCTGTATTGTGTAATATGAATGGCACTTTCCATGAATTGTGTACAATATGGTGTCCCTTTGTTGTTATTGTGTTGTTATTATTGTTATTATTATTATTATTATTATTATTATTATTATTATAAATATTTGATTTGTTTAAAACTAGCTTTCATTCTAGGTTTATCAAACATATATATCTCCACTTTAAAATGGTGATTTTGGCCTGACCTTTTTTAACTGTAATAATTAAAATGCTATAACTTTTTAAAATTTGTTTATTTATACTCTAATTATATAATTGTATAACAGTCTTTTGATGTCTATTTATTTCTAGAAAATAGCAAAATCACACAATTCAGGATATAAGCATGTCCCGAATTTTGATAACAGTGTTCCAGAAATTGAAAGTGATACAAACTGATTTTATAGAGGTTAGAGGTTTATCAACATTTTCCGAAGGTTAAGCATTACTGAACATTTGAAGAATTGAAGAAAAAAAAGTGTCTCTATCTTACATCAGTTTTCTTATAGTTGCCAAAGGACAAGCCACACCAACTCAATCAGTCAATCAAAGAAATCAAACCATAAAAAATAAATAATAATAATAATAATAATAATAATAATAATATGTATTCAGATGTATACAAGCCACCTCAGGATAGCACAGCCCTTTACATATTAATGGTAATCTTAAATTTGAATGATTTAATGCAGTCTTTTGAAAGTGACAGTTTTTTTCTCCCACTAATGCTTTTTAAATATAGCCTCCATTTACACTTGACAAGTGGGCTGCATTAAATAATTTTAAGGAAAGTTTCAGATGTAAAAGTTCTCAGTTTTATTCACTCACTCTGACAAATTGTCTATTAAAGGGACTGTAAATGAATGCAGAAGTTGAGTGGTCTGTGGAAATGATTGATATGTCTTCTGTACATTACTGAATCATCCACACCCACCATCAACAATTAATTGTTCTGATGCTGGTTTCACTTTAGCATTAAAAAGGAACCTAAATCATGACCTGTCGAAGACTGTAGTGTAGACTGGATTGTATCCCCAATAGGTCTCTGTGTCATTGTGTCTAGCTTCTGTACCATGTTAGCTCATTAAGAAAGTCAAAGTTCAATAAATGATGAAGAGCTTGCTCATCAATCCAGTCAACACGAGTGACCTCCAGCTCTTTGGTTTACACTGCTCTTTAATTAAAGCATATTTAAAAATGTCTTATGAGATTACACTTAATCTTCACACTTGGGATAATTTTTATTTTAGAGAAAGCAGTTGTTTTTGAGTGGAGGCTGCTGACTATATTTAGGCCAGATCATTTAGTAACTGTACTTCTAGAACTTCTAAGTACAATTTGCTTTGACTTTATGTGAAGGACGCACTTCAGCTTGACTTTGTCTTGATGAGGTCGGTTTTAGCATGATGAAGTCATCTGCACTTTGTTAAGGTGTAAAAAAAAATAAATAAATAAGGCTGTGTACTGAAGCAGCAAACCATGTGAGATTTTTTTTTTCCCCAGTTGGCATCCCTCATCATTATTTTTTTGACCAAATAGTGCTGGACTGGACATAGAACAAGAGCGGAAGAAGATTAGCGGGCATGCTAATGTGTGTATGAGTGATAAAAAACAAGTTATGCTATTGTTGGTAGTTGCGCCTAGATAGATGAACACAAGAAAGCTCTTAACATACTGTGAAAATGGTTTGCTTGCTCCATCTATGACTGAGAACAGCAGTTTCGGTTGCTAGCTATGATTGTGAGCCAGAGTGGCAGGTGTCTGGGGGTTGGAAGACACACACACACACACACACACACACGCGCACACAAGTTCCCTACTGGCTGTTGTTATGTGCTGGTAAGAGCTCAGGTAATGGTCTGGTATTGCTGATGTAATTTGCTGTAACAGATGCCAAACAGAGTTGCCGGTGTGAGCTGTCACATTGATGCTGTTATTGTTGTGACTGCAGCCATTTTAAATCTCAGGTGTGTTTTAAAGCTGGCAACAGTTGATGAGAGGAGGCAAGATGAATCACAAATATTTATGTGTATGTGCTTGTGTGAACTCAACCCGGTCCTGTCCAAACATATAGACCCTTGTGCAAACATGCTTCCGCACACAAAAATACCAGGATGAGGACACCCCGACACAACACATAAAACTCCCTCTGCACTCTCAACCCTAACTAAAACCACATTTCCGCCTTCTCAAATGCCCAACCTCTCTTTTTCACAGACAAAAGAAAATACACTACCTCTGGTCTATGAAACCTGATTAGTCAAGTTTACTTAAATAACTCATGGAAATAGGTTGCAGTGATCCATTCAGACTGACATTGTGTTGTACTTTATTTGCGTAGGTTGGGCTTATTTGCTCAAGTAAATTATGTAATCATCATCATTGATGACGCCATTGTCCACAAAACAAGTTCTAATAATGATAGGTAGTAGGAAGATGCTCTCACTTTTGCTCTTCCCCACTCATTACAGCTGCTTTCATCAAATTGTGAGATGTTCTCACCCAGAAATGTTCAAGGGGATGGGCCTTCATTAAAAAGGGTGGGCAAAGCATATAGTTGTGTCCCAAACGATACTATGCATAGAATAGTGTATGCACTCTTAAAAAAATAAAGGTTCTTTAATAATAAATAATAATAATAATACATTTTATTTAAAGGCGCCTTTCATAGCACTCAAGGACACCTTCACACAAAATTAATAAAAAAAGACAGTAAACAATCAAACCAATACAGCAACAAACATTACATCACATAAAAGCCTGCTTAAACAGATACGTTTTAAGTCGAGATTTAAAATCTGAGAGACTAAAACTGTTGCGAACTTCTACCGGAAGAGAGTTCCATAAACGAGGAGCAGCATAGCCAAAAGCTTGTGACCCCATTGAAGTTCGAGTGCGTGGCAGAACAAGAGTAAGTGCAGAAGCAGATCTTAGATCTTAGTGCGGGAAGGAGTGTGTATATGAAGAAGATCTTGAAGATATGGAGGAGCCAAATTGTTAAGTGCTTTGTAAGTTAAAAGTAATATTTTAAAATTTACACGGAATTTAACTGGGAGCCAATGCAACTCCCGTAAAACAGGAGAAATGTGTTGGCAAATGGAAATTTTGGTAATGACTCGAGCTGCAGCATTTTGTACTAACTGTAATTTATGAAGGGATTTGGAAGGAAGCCCATAAAACAAAGAATTACAATAGTCGATTCTTGATGTTACAAGAGCATGCACAAGCGTTGCAGTACTCTTGAGTGAAAGGACAGGACGCAGACGATTTATATTGCGAATATGGAAGAATGCAGAACGGGTAACACTATTTATGTGAGATTCAAAAGACAAAGTTGTGTCAAGAATGACACCCAAACTTTTAACCTGATTAGACAGAGGAACAGAACACGTATCTATTACCATAGAAGAAATATTCAACTTACTTATTGTATTTTTTGAACCAACAAGTAGAATTTCTGTTTTACTGCTGTTCAGTTTTAGAAAATTACTTGAAAACCAATTTTGTAATTCACTTAAGCACTCAACAAGAGCAGATGAGGGAAACTATGAAGAAGGTTTAGAAGACATAAAGTTGGGTGTCGTCGGCATAAAAATGAAAATGATTATCATATTTCCTAAAAATGCTGCCAATAGGTAAAAGATAAATAATAAACAGAAGAGGTCCTAAAACAGAACCCTGGGGAACACCAGTGACAACAAAAGTGGGTTTTGATTTAAACTGTTTAAGTTGTACGAATTGAATGCGATCTGTGAGATCCGAACGAAACCAGCTTAAAGCCATACCAGTAATTCCAATGGATTCCAACCTGCTCAAAAGTATGGGATGTGAAATGGTGTCAAATGCTGCACTAAGGTCAAGAAGTATAAGTATTGATAGAAGACCAGCATCGGCCGCTAGTAATAAATCATTAGAAATCTTTACAAGTGCAGTTTCAACACTGTGAAAAGCACGAAACCCTGATTGTAACTGCTCATATAAACTATTGCAAGAGAGATGTTCGCGGAGCTGAAGAGCCACAATTCTTTCCAGGATTTTTGACAAAAACGGCAAGTTTGAAATAGGTCGAAAATTAGCAAAATTCTTTGTGTCAGTCCCAGGTGGCATATGTTTTCATGATGGACCTTTAAAATCCATGGAAACTTTCCGTGCAAGAAAAAGTTTCTTTAAAGGAAGCACCTTGTGAAAACTACAAGCCAAATTACCAACAAAAATTCAGCGCAGTACAACGTTTCAAAACAGCAAATGACAAAACAACAAATAAAAAACTATGACCAACAATGGAATGCCTCTTATTCCTATTTTCTATCAAGTCATGACAGTATATATTTTTTTTTTTTTTAACTATGAACAATGAAAATGTTTGTGCTTACCTTAACATGCCGTTCTACAATATTATGACATGGCTTCTGGTCAAACAAGATTGTTATCCAACACTTCCATTTGTGATGGGAGGCCCTGTCCAGCATCCGCCTTCTGTTTTAGTTACTGCATGAACTTTGTGACCTCAGCATCACCAATGTCTATGCTACAGTGTTTACATGAAACTGTTAAGTCTCTGTCAACACAAAAAAAGTGTTTGAACCAGGTAAACAGACAATAGCAGCAGCACGCATAAGACTGCAGGTGTCATCATAAAAATGGCTGTTTAGCTCCATGATTTGTCGATCCAACACTTCATTCCAGAGATGCTTCAGATCTATATCACTTTTAATGCTGACCCTTTTACCAAGAGAGATTGGGAAACTTGCAAATCTTAATATTACATCCTTACATTGTAAAGATAATAGTGGGCAGGACTAAAATAAACTAAAGGATCATATATTTGGAATCATATTTATATATTAATTTTGACAAGTGTATGGTATGTAGGCCTACCATGGAGAGGGAAAACTTAGAAAAAGCCTCCAATTAACCATGGTAACTTGCATTTAATAATTTTTTAGTTACATATATAAAGTTATATTGTGAAAGATTTAAATTTTTGTTGTTGTTGTTTATTAAATAATTCCATAATTTAAATGATTTAGTTTCGTCACTAATGCAACTAGACTAAAACTTCTTGGATAAAGGGACTAATAGTCTTGTGAGGTAGAAGACTTCTGGTGTAAGTGTAATGGCATGCAGGGTGAAAAAAGTGTGGGCCAATTATCATCCAACATGAGTCAGATGTTCAAACTTAATGTCACACTTGCAGAATGACAGAGAGCAGTGATCTATCATGTCTTAGCATTTGCACATACGTGTTAGTATGTCATCTGTCGTGCAAGTATGACAGTGATGCTGATAAGTAATAAGAAAATAATTATCCAATAGATCTGTCAAATTGATGAACAAAGAAAATAATTACACGACAAGCTGATTGATTATTCAAAATATTCACAATTAATACATACAATATATATAATGCCTATCTATCTATCTATCTATCTATCTATCTATCTATCTATCTATCTATCTATCTATCTATCTATCTATCTATCTATCTATCTATCTATATGCACTTCGAATAGTCTTTCTCTTTGTTTATAGTATTGTGACAGATTAGTAAATAATGTATATCATTTGGAGGTCTATGTCTGTTTTATTCCCATATCGTTAGCTAATCACTCTACAGCCCACAGCTAGCCTAATTAATGATTTATCAAAAAACACCCTCTGCTCTAACATAATTTTCTAAGTCATCGCAGAATGTTGCAAAATATGAAAGTTGTCCAGCACAATGTCCAGCAGATGTGCTGATTTCCTCGAGGAACATCCCAGAGGTACTGTGGAGTTATTTTGGCCTGGCTTATCCTTGCTGTTCTGGAGAGGGTTTCCTGGAAGTTACTAGGAGATTTGCTCAGGCTGCAGGTTTAGGCAGTGTTGTCTTAATGATGTCCTTAGGGAAAGCCTCTACCTGATACCCACCCAACGCCATGTGACCTCCTGTTTATAATGCAAGATACTGCCAGCTGATCCCTCTCTATACACACACACTGACGCAACAAATCGTAAGTGTTTACTTCAGTCACACAAATATGATTATACACCTATCTGGTCACTCAGTAATGTATGCACACATAAAAATACATGCATAAATACATACTTGTGTCTATAATGATGTTGTATTCTGATTAAGGCTAAAAAGATTTCAGATTATAATTTTACATTTTATATCGTGATGCTAGGCTTCATTAAATATTTGAATGATTAATATTAATTTCTGTGTTAATTCTAAATGTTCAATCTATAGGTCTTTCTCAGTTAACAACTCAGCTAATCTGCAAAATTTATGATTCCCCCGGGGGGTGTCAACCACTGGCTCATGACTTTAAGCCAATGAGCTGAACCTGCAGCACACACACAGAAGAATCAGCCAATCAATTTGCTCATCAAAAAATGAGAAACAAATCCACTAGCATAATCTGACTACATTTCTGAAATGAAAACGTCTCGTTTACGTATGGTAACCCTCGTTCCACGAGGAGGGAACGGAGACATAAGTTTAGACTGACAAATGGGGATTATTTGCTTGCAGCCTATCCAGCTGCTGTGCATCGCGGCGCGAGCATATAATGAGCAGCCGGTGCCTCGCATTCCTTGTTTTTCCGCTGAGGACCCGGACCTGTGACTCGGCCGTACAGCGGAAGCTCAGCAACTGTGGCGAGGGAACTTACGTCTCCGTTCCCTCCTCGGGGAACGAGGGTTACCATACGTAACCGAGACGTTCCCCTTTGTCTGACGATCAGGTCATGCTTTCCCAATGACTTACCTTCAACTGCATCGTGATGTGCGGCAATAGTGGCAACATACACTTTGAGGGTGGAGGGAGACAGCCTTCGCTCCAACCCATCTTGCAGGAAAGAAAGCATGACTCTGTTCGGACATCTTCGGGGGTCTTCCCGATGGGAAAAACACCATTCAACGAACAGGTTCCACTTCAGAACATAGAGGCTTCTCGTTGAGGGGGCTCTAGCAGAAGTGATGGTGTCTACCACCGCCTGGGGTCGGTCACCTAGAACCTCTGCATCCCGTTCAGGGACCAGACATGGAGTTTCCAGAGGTCTGGACGCGGGTGCCATAGAGTGCCCTGTCTCTGAGAAAGCAGGTAATTCTTCAGAGGAATGGGCCAAGGGGGTGCTGTCGCGAGGAACATGAGTTCTGGGAACCATGTCTGGTTGGGCCAATACGGCGCAACTAACAAGACCTGCTCCTCGTCCTCCCTGACTTTGCACAGTGTCTGTGTGAGAAGGCTCACTGGGGGGAACGCACACTTGCGTAGGCCCTGGGGCCAGCTGTGCGCCAGTGCATCCGTGCCGAGGGTCCCCTCGGTCAAGGAATAAAACAACTGGCAATGGGTCGAGTCCAGGGAGGCAAACAGATCTGTCTGAGCGGCTCCAAAGAAGTCCCATATCAGCTGGACCACCTGGGGATGGAGACGCCACTCTCCCGGAGGTGTAGGCTGTCGTGGGAATTCGTCGACTGCACTATTGAGCACGTCAGGGATGTGAGTAGCAGGAAGCGACCTCAGATGAGTCTGGCTCCATAGGAGGAGATGGCGGGCAAGTTGCGACATGCGGCGGGAGTGTGGACCACCTTGACGGTTGATGTACGCAACGGCCGCAGTATTGTCCGTACGGACCAGTAAGTGCTTGCCATGTTGCGGCCCTCTGAGGCCGAGCGCAAGGCGTACTGTGAGCAACTTGAGGCAATTGATGTGTCAATGCAGTTGAGGCCCCGTCCACAGACCTGAAACTGCATGCCCGTTGTACGTGGTCCCCCAGCCGGTAGCAGAGGCATCCGTGAAGACCACAGCATGCCTGGACACTTGTTCTAGGGGAACACCTGCCCGTAGAAACGAAGGGTCCGACCAAGGCTGAAGGTTTGGAGGCGGCGACGTGTACCCGGTACGTGCTGCTCTGCCACGCCCATCTCGGGACTCAGCGACCGACATTTGATCATCCGGTGGAGCTCCAAAAGAAACGACTGGGACCGCCGGGAATGGCCCAGCACGCTCTCTTGGAGGCTAGTCCGCGGGTAGTGTTATAGAGGAGTGAGGGGCCCGAGGAGACTGGCTCGGCGGGTTACCTGTCACTATCCTCAGGTCACCAAGACTATTAACCGAAGTAGGCTTCTGCTGGGCAGAAGAAGCGCTAGATCGGGGAATAAGCGAAGGGGCTCCACCTCTTTCGAGGTAATGGAGTCTTGACCATAACGCCGGGATGGTCATGTTCCCGCAATGAGAACATGAGTCATCCATGAGCGCCATTTCAGCGTGCCTATAGCCCAAGCACGTGATACAGCGACTATGCCCGTCAGCCGGAGTCAAACATTGGCCGCATCCAGAAACACACGATCTGAATGACATCTTGAAAAAGACGCAGACAGATCGTGTAAGCTCTTTTAGAAGTGCTCTGAGGTGCTGAAATGCACAGAGAGATAGCCGCGGCTACACACCAGGAATGCAACCCAGTGTGAGCACTTACTCTCAATCGTCACACCCACCGAACCAACAAAGCTGTGAAAACAGCTGTTTATGCTCTTAAGAGAAGACGCAGAGAGATCGCGACCCTCGCTGTCAGCGCCGTCACACCAACACCATGAACAAGAGATTCTTCTTGGCAGAGACTCGAAGACACTCAGTAGATCTTTGCAGGAGACGGGAACAGCATAAACCATCTGGCTCCGAAGCAAAAGACAAGGATGCGAGGCTGGTGCAATTATCGCATGCCAATGTGCATTGGTTTGTTTAGTTTCACTCGAAGTAGATAGACTCTCGCAAGCGATCCCCATTCGTCAGTCTAGACTTACTCGTAGCGACTGACGAAGGGGAACTGAGGACATTACTTTAAACTTGAGAGAACAAAAGGAATTGTATGTGTTTTGTTGGGTTGTCCTCATGCTTGTAAACTCCCACAGTGTGTGTGAAGGTATTGTATCTTTGCATGCGTCTATATATAATGGTAAATGAAATCAATAATAACATGCATCATCTAAATAAATATTGCATGGCTCTATTGCAGTAAATATGTAACAAGAAAGAAACTTATAAACAATATAAAGGTTCAGATATACTTCAAGTGAAATCGAAGAACGAACTGATGTGACGTCATTTCGAACAAAATCAGTCCGAAACGAAGTTCGTTTTGGGAGTTGGAAACAGCTTGCCAGAGCAAACCGGAAAAGTTCGCTCCGGCTGCTAAACACACTGGAAAGCTGCTTTACAGTAGAAATTAAAGTTGTACTTCTGATGAAACAAGGCACTGACACTGTTTTATATGGTAAAGCTGCTTAATTTTAAGCTATCTATTGTATAAAGTGCTATATGCCTAATATATATATATATATATATATATATATATATATATATATATATATATATATATATATATATATATATATATATATATATATATATATATATATTAGGCTTTAATATATTTAGAGCGCCCCAGGGGGCACTCTAAAGCGTGAAATTTGGATACGTAAGCTAGACTAAGCTAGAAAACCCAAACAGCGCTCCCCTTTAAGCTATCTAGGCAGGTTAGGCCCAATAAAAGAACACAAATGGGACTGATGTACTCAAACATATAAATTTATTAAACACTAGACAATAATATCTTGGTTGGCAATCAGAGCAAGCAAATGTTTCTCATAGATAAAAATGGACAATTCTACAATAAAAAAAGTCAGAGTGAATAAAGTCTCATAGTAAATGAGTTACAATGTATAAAGTCTCATAATACATAGGCTACAGTGAATAAAGTTGTATAAATAGATACTGTTCACATACACACACTCCAACACTGCAAGACACACTTCACACCAAATAGGCCACACACACACACTAAAACGGGATTTCACACTTAACACAGCAAAATAAACACTGTCCCCGCTGGAAATATTGCACAATGTCCATAGGCCGAATACGGTGATACAGATATTGCCAAACAAACAAACAAAACAAACAAACACAACATATAAGTTAGCATACTATCATTAGCAGCCTAGGCCCACCTAGTTCCAGGGCCTCACGTAACAATGGTGGCAGATTTCCGAGGCACGCACATACATTCAAAGAAATAAAACAATAATTAAACCCAGGAAAAACAGTGGCTAGTCGGACAGGCAAAGGCAATCCTCGTTTTCGAAACCAGCCTAGATGAGTTAGCACTATCCGCACCGTGCCGATAACGTTTAATGGTGTGGATGACTAATAGCTGTGCACGCTCTCGCCAACGTTGCTTATTGCTGCAAACCCGTGTAGAAATCACTACTCACTAATATGCGAGCAAAGTTTCTGTAGACTCGTAACTGCGTGTACCACTGGTCACCATACGCATAGACGCCAGGCCGAGGTTCTCCCGTTTGCACAGCTGATACTCCAAGAGGCTCACTCTTCAACTCACACCGCACTAATATATATAAATGTGACGTGACTTTACTAGAGTGCTGAATTGCAGAGCTCGTGAAAATGAAAATGCATTCATAGTGCATTTATTTTAATATTTATAATTTACATGGATATAGTACATTTAGAATTTTCTTTAAAAAATGTTTACAAAATGTTGCATTTAAAAAAAAAAAAACTTTAAGTTTTATTTGGTCAATCAAAATTTGATCAAATTTAACCACACACACACACCAATGAACATCACATATAGTCCGCTTTTTAACTTGCTGTCTGTTACATAACAGTGAAAAGAGTGGGCATTGACAGGCTTTAAGGCTGATTACAGCAAGGATGAGATATGACCTGTTGACTAATTAGAGCAATGAAGAGGTTAAAGACAGATGGAAGAAAATGCCAGGCAATTAAAACTCCCCATCAGGCGACCGCAACTCTTTCTGCTCAACTTAACTTTCAGTTACTCCTTAATCCTCAGTTTGGCATGGCCGCCCATTTGCAGAGATGCACAGATCTTCCTCAAATCAGAATAAACTGTAAGGATAATCTGCAGCAAACATCCAAATACCACAATTTGGTCAAAGACGCAAGGGACGTTTATCAAACTTCTAAAACTTCCTCAAACGACCTTCAGGAATGTCAGCTTGAAGATCAGTCTCCTGCTTCTCTGATGTTTCTCCTAAAATAATTGTATTTTCTAGAATTTCAGAAAATATCTCTGAAGTGTCTCAAACTGTGCTCATAGTTCCAAAGATTATAAAGTCAAATATGAACCCTTTACTCTACATGTTAACAATTGTGTAATTTGTGTGCATTTTATTTTTTCTAATGTATCTAAGGAGAAACATTTGAGATAATGTAAATATTTGAAAAAAATACATTTGAGACGTCCATTATATCTTCTGTGCTTTGAAAGGGCAATCTCTTAGGGAAAAAAGTGTTAGTTTCTCTTGGTGAATCTGGGGACACGGTAAACTGGAAGTCACACCTGCAAGGTGCTCTGTGTGTTGTGTCGTTAGCTCTGTAATTAGCAGCTTGTCTGCGTGTGAACGCTGCATGAGATTGTGGTCCTGTGTCTATTTTCTGAGTGATTGAGTTACTGGCATTTGAAAGTAAATGCATTTCACCTTGAATGATAAATGCACGAGAGCTAGTACCTCTAAATTACAAATTTGCCCTGTTACACCAAAATACTGCAAAACACAGCTTTGAAATGTTGCAAATTTAGATACTATATTGTATAAATAGATTATATATGTATAAAGGTGCCTACACCACCGGTTCTCAATCAGGGGCCTTAGCCAGTTTCCAAGGTGGTATCATGATGACTTAAAAGGAGACAAAAAAGCATTAAAATAAGTTCAATAAATCTAAAATCTTTTTTTTCTTTGAAGAACCAGCATGGGTTCCCACTGAATATATGAAGAAGCCTAATTTTAAAAGTGTGATTTATAGACATTGAAAAGTCATGTCAATTGCTAAAATGTTATAACTCCATGCACATTTTTATAATGAATTATATATATATATATATATATATATATATATATATATATATATATATATATATATATATATATATATTAGTAATGAGAGAAAATGTGTTTTTAAAAATCATTAGTGATTTTCAGTGGCTTTTGCAATGTTGAGGTATTTGACATACCCTGTTGCCCCAAAGGTTAAAGAGGAACTGTCCTGCTGTGTGCTGTCCTGATTTACATTTTTAAGTCACGAGTCCATTCCATTTCAAATCTTGCTTCTTCTTTCTTTAGGGCTGGTGTTAGTATGTGGTGTGTTTTATAATATATGTACGCTCTCTGTCCTGCTTTGTAAATGTGCATTTTTTTTAAACGACAGCAAAGACATTTGTTCATTCACATTTCTATTTCCATTTCATATTTTTATTTCTATTTCAATCTTTCTGTTCCTCAAAAAAATAACCTGATAAAAAACACAGCATGTTCCACATTTCAAGAAACAGCAGAAGAAGAGATTGGCATGGTTATTTTCCATAAGATCATCTCTCAATGCAAATCAAACCAGCTATTAGGCTAACCGAAATAAAACCATGCCAATCTCTAAGTATGGTGAAGGGAATGTGATGATGTGGGGCTATTTTAATTCCAAAAGCCAAGGGAACTTTATCAGGATGCATAGTATCCTGGATCCATGAAATAACTGGCCTTTATGGGAATTTAACATAGGGGTTTCCTGACTTCACCTGTATTTTAAGGAAGAACATTTATTTATTTACGATACATTATTCATTCACAAAGAAAATTGGTATCCTTAAAGGTTGGATTTTTCCTCATTTTTTTAATTAAGGCATTCAGATCAATTTCCAAAAGATGATTTTTTTTATTCCTCTTTTTAGTCAACTTTAGCATGGGTGTGTTCACTTATGCTAAGCACTGTATAGCTTTTTCTATTCTGAAGAGTCATCCTTGCCATCAATGCATAGGTGAGCTACTGTGGGTCACAAGACTGCTCTCTAGACATACCCCGAGGCTGTAGGTTATTGGAGCCATGAGGGCAAATAAATGTACAGTTATCTGAGCTATCTGCGATGTGGTGAGCACCCAAATTGCCTCTGGGCTGGTACAAAGCTAGGAAAAGGTTCAAGGAAAGCATTAGTTATTCTGCAACGGTTGAAGGTGCCAGGACCCGACCACTTTACTCACGCAGGTAATGATGCGTGTTGTTTGCCTGTGACTCCTGCCTGCCTCCTGCGATAAGAAAGAGGAAATGCCAAAGAGCCCAGCACACCTGAAAGAAAAAAAACTGAAAGAGGAGAGGAGAGGAGGAAGAGACACAAGATGAGGGAGGCAGCGGGAAAGGCGAGGATGGATGGACATGGTCGTTTCCGTTCAGCCTAGGATCTGTCAGCGCTCCCTCACATGGAGAAAGAGCAAATGGGGTTGGTGGTGGACCAAGGAGGAGGGAAATCAAGCGAAGGAGAGATTTATTAGGTAAGAATGACTTCGAAACAAAATGATGCGTGACTTCATAGAAAAAGCCTTAAAAGCGGACTTGAAAGGGATAGTTCACCCATAAATGAAATAGTATCATCATTTACTTGCCCTCATGTAATTCCAAAACCATTCGTAATTTTTTTCCATGTAGTTTTAGATCATTGAGCCATTGAGTTGAATTTGTGAACTGGATCTGTCTGATTTGTGAATTAATCATTCAGATTAAATCAACCAAAAATAGCCAATTCAAAAGACAAATTTGTTCACAAATCAGTTATCGCCATTACTCTCATGAACTTCTTTGAATGTGCCAAGGAGAGCTTGAGCGGATGTCAAATGTTTCAGTGAAAATATTTTATACAATTCTGTTCCTCACACAAAGCTATTTAATGCCTAATAATATAGCATTCAGACTGAAGAGTCCTTTTAGAAGCTTAAAAGCACCAGTACCATTTCATTGTAACTGCATGATAAAAATGACTACATTCTTCAAAATGTCTTATTTTGGGGAAGAAAGTCATACACCCAAAAATAAAGGTTCTTTATAGGCATTCATGGTTCCATGAAAAACATTTAATTTCAAAGGAACCTTCTCAATGAACAAAATGTTCTTTATACTGGAAACGATTCTTTTAAGAACTGTTCACTGAAAGGTTATTTGGAGAACCCAAAATAGCACTTCTATGGCATAACTGCAAAAAAAAAAAATTTTTGAGCGACATGAGGGTGAGTAAATTAAGACAGATTTTTCATTTTTGGGTGAACTATCCCTTTAAAAACACAATTAGAGTAAAGAAAGAGGTTAAAAAAAATGTGTGTGTGTGTGTGTGTGTGGGGGGGGGGGGGGGGGTGCTGGGCAAATATGAGGAGAGAAAATAGGCAGGTACATGGAGGAAGGTAAGGTAGATTAATGAATGAGCCTTTTCCCTCTGCAGTTCCGGCTCCAGACTGCCAGCAACCTTCCATCCGGGGGGCCATGTCTCTCTCGGCATGCCCACAAGAGAGGCGTCTGTGTGGGATGCAGCGCTGCCAGACCCCCTGCTCAGCCTCTTCATCATCCACTTCAACCCCTGCACAGCTCTGGCAGAAAACCTCTCAAAGAAGAGAGGGGAGGGAGAGAGGAAGGAGGGGCAGAGAAAACAGAAAAAGAAAGGAATTACTTAAAGTCAGAGTAGTGCTCTTTCAAGAACTTTCTGCTTGAGGATCACTTTTTCATTACAGGGTGCCACAAGGTTATACATCAAAAGTGTGCATGTTTATTCATCTGATAAATGACTCTGAAAACAGCCTCTGTTTAGTCTCCGCTTCATCCACTGTGAACTAATGTCAACATCTTTATTCTTTGCATCTGTGGTGCAGTTAGTGTCTGATAGATTGTTATGATCTGTGATCTATGGATGGTCCTTCAAATGAGTCATCACTCCCTGAACAACAAGTTTCTCACATCTGAGGTGTGAAATAATAGTACAGCTGTTGTAATAAAAGGGTGCTGGGTGGGTAGAGTATAAATATACATATGCTAAATAAAATACTTCCCTATTTTGTGAGAAATGGCTTTTTAAATGATTAAAATACAATTTAAATGTTTAAAATGTAAATGTTTTATATCACTTCTTTATGACCTGCTTTGCACCATTATGATTTTTTTATGCTCATTGTACTTGGAGACCATAAATATCAGCAGTTGCAAGAAAGTCTATATTACCTATATTAAATATATGAGCAATATAACATGAGTAGCCATGCAATATCGCTCTATATTAGCACGGCTGTGATTCGGCCATAGGCAATCACAGCTGTGCTGATATAGAGCCATACCGCATTGCTACGAGTGTGATATTGCATTTATACAACAGTTTGATGGCATAAGTGTAAATAAACAAGAAACAACAATGGAGTGTCTTTAAGACCCCTCCTTTGTGCAGAATCTTCCCTTTGCCACGGATTCAAATCTCAAGTTGACAGTTTAACAGTTGAGCCCAACCCTTTGTTACTAATTCTAAAATGCCACTTTATAACTTGTAACGAAGGAACGCTGATTTGCTTCATCAAAGATTATTATATTATGTAGAGTATTATGAGAGAGATCAACTAAGCTAGTGGATTACTTGCATCACCTGATATTCTTCAGGTCAATCTTATATTCATAATCACAAAATCAGTTGGAATTTCTGCTGAGGAAAGCGATATCATTTTTTTTGTCCTTTTAACAGTTAAAGGGATTTCCCATGACAGTGCTAGTCAATGCAATTTGTAAGTTGCGTCTTATAAGATGGCATTTAAAGTAAAAACAATGTCTTTGTTTACATCCTTGTTTTTGCCAAAAGTCTTTGCTTCTGACTCACTCATGAAAACAATGTTTGCTGCCGTAAGGCGCAATAGTGTAACTTTCACTGAAGTCGAAATCAAAATCACTAAAGGACCCTCTTTCAATACCAAATATGGCATGTTATTTATATTAGTAATGGAGGCTTCGGGTCAACTATTAGACTTTTCTTTATCAATGAAAGCTGTGCTAATAGCGTTATTGCACAGCTACTCGTGTGATAGGCCTATTGCTCATATACCAATACATGAAAGAGATGTTCCCTTTCGTTGTCACTACGAGTTCCGTCGTGACGACGAATGGGGTTTCGCTTAAAAAGTCTATCAACTTCGAGTATACAAAACGAGCCAGTGGCAAGGAAATGCCATGGGTCTGCGGAATTTGCATGGCAGGGTGCGGTTTACCCCACCTCGTGGGTATAAAAGGAGGACGCCGGCAACATGCAGATATGTTTTCGCTTCGGAGCCAAGAGCATCTCTTCACTCCACAAGCCATCTCTGATCAACTGTCAGCTACGAGACGAGCGACTCTCCGGTGTTGGTGTGACAGCGATCTCCAGCGAGTGCACACTACCTGCTGATCTGTGCAGTGGTCTGCCAGTGAATGTGTTTCTCCCTGGGCGCTTCAACATCCGCAGAGTTTTCCTCTCACAAAAGAGCTTTGCAAGCAGCACGTCTTTTTAAAGATGCCTCGCGCGTGCACTTCTGGTTGCGGTAGACTCATTTCTGACTCTGATGGGCACGATCGCTGTTCTGCGTGTTTGGGCATTGATCACGCTAGAGCAGCGCTCGTGGATGACTCGTGTTCTCTCTGTGGGAAGATGACCATCGCGTCATTACGGTCGAGACTCAATGATCTCGTTAGAGAGAGAGTCCCCTCATCCACACCCCGATCTACACCCTCCACGAGAGGTGGTACTTCGGCTGGTGGCCAGGGTGACCTGAGGGTGATGGTGTGGAACAAAACGCAGATGATTTGTCCTCGGCACACGCCCTCCTCTTCACTGACGCAATGCGTGAGCGATCATGGGACGCCTGCGGGCCCGTCTTCAGACCCCCCGCGGGTTTCCTTTGACGGTCCTGAATCGGATCTGATGTCCCGCTAAATGCCGGGCTAAACGACGCTCCTGAGACGGGCTGCTCAGAGATGGGACTCAGTTCTTTCCAGGAGGTGGTAGCAGGCCCACTCCTTCCCCCGGTGGAGGGCCGGGGGAGAATCCTCTATTCTCAGAAAGAACTGACTCTCTCGTCTCTGATCACACAGAGTTCTCGGATGACAGTGTGTGCCGCCCACGGGCCTTGCCACTCTCGTCCCCCTGTCTCAGAGTTCTCGGACGACCATGTGTGCCGCCCCGGGCCGCACCACTCTCGTTCCCTTCTGTCGCCAGACCCCTGGCAGAGCAGGCCCCTGTGGAACGCTGGTCCTTCCCTGGACTCCTCTGTCAGGGTGCGGTTTATGACCGTGCCCCCACACCAGGCCGCTATGCCGTCCACGTCCGGGCCGGACATTCGGCTTCGCTGCACCACTGAGGGGACGTCTGTGGTTCGCATGACCCCCGCTGTCACAGTTCTTGGGAGCCTGGCTAGAGCTTCCCAACCTGTACTGCTTGGTTGCACGAACCATCAGGCTCGGGTAAGCGATTCAGCTAACACGGTCTCCTCCCTGCTTCAGGGGAGTCCGCTCCACTATGGTCGGTGGCAATGCCCCTATCTTGAGAGCAGAGGTTGCTACCCTACTGGCGAAGGGTGCGATCGAGACCCTCCAGCCGAAATGAGGTCCGGGTTCTACAGCCCCTACTTCATTGTCCCGAAGAAATCCGGTGGGTTACGGCCAATGCTGGACCTGCGCGTCTTGAACCTCTCCCTTCACAGGCTGCCGTTCAAGATGCTCACGGCCAAACGCATCTTCGAGTGTGTGCGGCCGCAGGATTGGTTTGCAGTGATCGACCTGAAGGATGCCTACTTCCATGTCTCCATTCTCCCTCGACACAGACCGCTCCTGTGGTTTGCTTTTGAAGGGCAGGCATACCATTACGCGGTTCTCCCATTCGGGCTAGCCCTGTCTCCTCGCATCTTCACGAAGGTTGTCGAGGTAGCCCTTGTTCCCCTACGTGAACACGGGGTTCGCATCCTGAACTATCTCGGCGACTGGCTGATACTAGCTCACTCTCGAGACCAGGTTTGCGAACACAGGGACCTAGTGCTCCAGTACCTAGCTCGTCTGGGCCTTCGGGTCAACTGGGAGAAGAGGAAACTCTACCCCGTGCAAAGAATCATGTCCGCGCAGCTTACGAGCGCGCGTGCGCAGTCACTGCTGACTTGCCTGAAACACTTCGAGGGCAAGAGTGCGGTTCCACTGAAGCTATTTTAGATGCTCCTGGAGCATATGGCATCCGCAGCAACGCCGCTCGGATTGCTTCATATGAGACCGCTTCAGCTCTGGCTTCACGACCAAGTCCCGAGGTGGGCATGGCAACACGGCACGCTCTGAGTACCAGTTACTCTGACCTGCCGTCAGACCTTCACCCCGTGGTCGAACCTCAGTTTTCTACGGGCTAGTGCCCCTGAAACTCAACACATGCCTTCACCACGGGCTGGGGCGCCATGCGCAATGGACACGCTACCGCGGGCTCCTGGACAAGACCCCAGCGCCTTTGGCATGTCAATTGCCTCGAGTTGCTGGCAGTACGCCTTGCTCTGCACCACTTTCTTGCACTGCTCAAGGGTCAACACGTACTAGTCCAATCAGACAATACCACCACAGTAGAGTAGATCAACCGTCAAGGTGGTCTACACTCCCGCCGTATGTCGCAACTCGCCCGCCACCTCCTCCTATGGAGTCAGAAGCATCTGAGGTCGCTTCGAGCCATTTATATCCCCGGAGCCCTGAACTGTGCAGCCGACGAGCTCTCACGGCTTCAGCCCCTCCCTGGAGAATGGCGACTCCATCCCCAGTCAGTTCAGCTGATTTGGGACCAGTTCGGGGACGCACAGGTAGACCTGTTTGCCTCCCACGCCTCGACCCATTGCACCCTGTTTTACCGAGGGCACGCTCGGCACGGACGCACTTGGCACAGCTGGCCGCGGGGCCTCCGCAAATATGCGTTTCCCCAGTGAGCCTTCTTGCACAGACCCTGTGCAAGATCAGGGAGGACGAGGAGCAGGTCATATTGGTTGCGCCTCACTGGCCCACCCAGACCTGGTTCTCCGAACTTGTACTCCTTGCGACAGCACCTCCCTGGCCTATTCCTCTGAGGAAGGACTCCTTTCTCAGGGACGGGGCACCCTATGGCACCCTCGTCACGATCTTTGGAACCTCCACGTGTGGCTCCTAGACAGGACGAGGCAGGTTTGAGTACCCTACCACCAGCGGTGGTGGCTACCATCACTTCCGCTAGAGCATTGTCCACGAGACATGCCTAAGCGTTGAAGTGGAACCTCTTCATCAACTGGTGCTCTTCTCACCGAGAAGACCCCCGGGGATGCCCAATTAGTGACGTGCTTTCCTTCCTGCAAGACGGGTTGGAGCGAAGGCTGTCTCCCTCCACCCTGAAAGTATATGTTGCCGCTATTGCCGCACATCATGACGCAGTCGAGGGTAAGTCCGTAGGAAAGCACAACCTGATCGTCAGGTTCCTGAGGGGAGCGAGGAGACTGAATCCTCCTCGCCCTCATCTTGTTCCCTCTTGGGACCTCTCAGTGGTTCTAACTGCCCTGCAGAGTGCTCCCTTCGAGCCTCTGCAATCAGTGGTGCTTAAGTTCCTATCAATGAAGACAGCGCTCCTGGTTGCATTGGCCTCCATCAAGAGGGTAGGGGACCTGCACGCATTTTCCGTTGACGAAGCGTGACTGGAATTCGGGCCGGCCTACTCTCACGTGATCCTGAGACCCTGGCCTGGATATGTGCACAAGGTTCCCACCACTCCCTTTCAAGATCAGGTGGTGAACCTGTAAACGCTGCCCCTGGAGGAGGCAGACCCAGCCTTGGCACTGCTCTGTCCAGTACGCACCCTCCGCACCTATGTAGACAGAACACAGTGTTTCAGGACCTCAGGCCATTGCTTTGGCATACCAGCAGCAAGGTCGACCATGACCCCTTGGTGTGACAGCCCACTCCACCTGGAGTGTGGCTTCCTCTTGGGCTCTAGAGCATGGCGGCCTCGCTAACAGACATCTGCAGAGCTGCAGGCTGGGCGACACCCAACACATTCGCCAGATTCTACAATCTCCGAGTGGAGCCAGTGTCCTCTCATGTACTCGCTTCAACCAGCCAGTACTAGGACCCGCTCAGGTGTCTTCGCTTGCTCGCCATTCCACTCCATGGACTGGATATGTGCGATATTTCCTCAGGTGAGCTTCCTCGACAAGCCCTGAGTTCCTCCAGCACTGCTGACGTCGACGCCAGTGTCTATTGCCTGCGCGTTGGCTAGGTGCCTCCGTGTGCATGGTCCCCCTTCTGGGCGACCCCCACATGTGTATTTCCACTGTAAGCCTCTCTGAGCATGTGTCTTTCCCTTGGCAAGCCACCTTGCCTCCCCTGGGTTTGAAATATTCCACCCTGCAGGCTGGACTCCCCAGTGTTCTCCATATGCATCCCCCCTCCGGGTCATTTGTGTATTCTGTAAGCATCCCCCCCCCATTATTTGCATGTTTCCTCTGACATATGAGATATGCTTCCCAGTGTACCTTGGTACTCCTGTGTTAAGTAAGAGTCCTTCGTCCATGCCAGTCTCACGACAGGGAGCTCAGACTTACGCAGGGCACTGGAAGACAGCTGTGAAGGTGGCGTGATTAGACTGGAACCCCATTCGTCGCCATGACGGAACTCATAGTGACAACGAAAGGGATTGTCTCGGTTACATATCTAACCCTCGTTCTCTTAGTAGGGATCGGAGACGCTCCGTCTTCCTGCCACTTATGCTGTACCGCGGGGATCGCCTGAGTTCAGTCTTGGCTCCTCAGTGAAGAAACATATCTGCATGTTGCCGGCATCCTCCTTTTATACCCACGAGGTGGGGCGGAGTTGCGCCATGCAAATTCCGCAGACCCATGGCATTTCCTTGCCATTGGCCTGTTTTGTATACTCGAAGTTAATAGCCTTTCTAAGCGAAACCCCATTCGTCTACACGACGGAACGTCTCCGTTCCCTACTCAGGGTTACATATGTAACCGAGACCGAGACCTTTTTTCTTTTTACAGATTGTGCAGGTTTGACATCTACAAGAATGGATTAACTGGACCATGCAAACAGCTAAACCTTGACCTTTTGGTTAGTGGCTCTGAGCACATAAATAATTAAATTATTTTAATAAGTAATTAAATAAATAAACATTCTCTATTTTGTCATCGGTTTGTCAGTAATGTATTTTTGTTGAATCTTGAGTCTTATTAATGTGAATATTCATTCTTAGTCTGCACAGATACACGTGCACTGATTTAATAAGATAATTCACACTGATGAAGAATGTGTGCTTGGATATCCACTATCAACTTGTCAGGACGGATACAGCGTTCAGCTTATTAAAGATTAACAGGGAGCAGCACTGGAATGCCAAGCTTTGTTGATTCACCTTGAACATAATGAGTTCATGTAAAATTGCAGCAGCAAAAACAACTTTCCTTTCATAATCACAACTTAATTTTTTAACAAACTCATATTCATAAAGTAGATGAATGGTGATCATGAACATGTAGCCTGTTGTGTTGACCTCAATATAATGAATAAAAAAATGGACTCGAAAACATTGTGTGGAACAATACTGAGTTGTAGGAGTGTCAAGGCTTGTGGGTTTTCAGAGAGCCCATATTTCAAACAACAATGCATGTCCATCACTAACAAAAATGAGAGCTACTTTATTATAATACCTCATAATGTAAGCAAAGCCCCTCAAAGGCTGTGAATGCCATTGAAAAGGCTAAAAATACTGCCATTGATTGAGTTCACCATGTCAAGTTGGTGACCAATGCAACGACTATATACATTTTACACCGAATTATACAGCTTTTTCTGAGTTGTGTTCTACAGCAGTTGCGATTTCTCAAACATCAGCAACTGAAATATATCAAATGCTTATGACCTAATACAATTATTTTCAAATAGGTTTGACTGGAGTTATCCTGTGCATACAACAGCTTAGATGAGTGGTCAATGCTGAGTGAATGAGTAAAAAGAAAAACACAATTTCAAGCGCCATCTTTTTATGGATAACATCCATTATTGACAATTAGCAATATCACAAGCAGAGTGTTATTCCGAATCACAAGGGAATCACAGCTTTGCTGATTTTCAGACCATCAGCATGACTGCGAAAATGGTATTGATTTTATGTAACAGTTCCGTAAATAAGAAGTTTGATTAAGTTTGGTTTTATAGACAAATAGTTTGTGTATTTTTGCTCTGCCACTGGAAATTCCAACAAAGCCAAAGCAAAATCAACTGTTTAACCGAATCAAACACAACAGTGGTGTTGCATTTCTGAATGAATCAACCCTAACCTTGAACAAATCAATGTGGATGAGTGAATGATTAAATGACTCACTCATAGGCAGTCATATGTTTCATCTTTGAATGAAACAATATTTTTGAATGAATCGGTTAGGCCCCTCAATGATTGCTTGTTTGTTCATGGATAGAATAGCCTTTTTGAACAAATCATTAAGTGAATGAATGATTCAATATCGTAAGTCACTTATACTGTAACAATGTAACTTGCAGAAAGAGTCACTGAAGAGTCTTATTTGGTTATTGAATTTGGAGGAAGATTCCAAAGGCCCTGATCAGAGAGGGGTCCCGACCGGAAGCCCGAACGCTATTTCAACCCTTGGTGACCACCAACCCGCAACATGGGCCAGAGGCAACAGGCCAGAAACCTGTTGAATGCAGTCAAGTCACTGTCGTTTAAAACCTGTGAATAAATGTCAACATATTTAGCAGTCTGAAACCGTGCTGCGAGTATGGCGGGGTGGTGGAAGGGCAAAAATTACACTAATGTACAAAATGGAGCAAAATAAAGAGCAGACTACACCACCCCGTTTCCGTGAACAGGAAAATTTCATAAGGCACACAGGTTCACTACCACGAAGGACAGGAGACGTGGCTATGAATACAAAACACTTTTATTTTCACAACAATAACTATATAAAATGTATAAAAACTGTTGACTCGGGGCAAGAGTTTACACAACTTCAGTGTGCACCAGACCAAATATGAAAATAAAGAAAAAAAAACGAAAAAAAAAAAAAAACCTTTCAGGCTGAGGCTTACCAGTAGGGCGGCTAGCTGAGCAGTGAGTATCCTAAGACCACACCACTCACCCAATTATACTCTACACAAACACACTCACACTCACACACACACGCTAAGTGAGGGAGACGCAGGTGCCAACGGCAAAACACTCTGTGAAGGAAACACCGCCACCAAAAGGGCAAGGACAGCTAGCTTCCCTACACCGGGGGCCTTCAGCTCCTGAAAGAAACAACAACAAAAAACAATATATTAACCAACAGACACACATTTATCAATAAATTATAATCGAACAAGTTTAAACCATAAAGGAGGTCAACAACTGGCGAGTTACTGGCCACAGAAGTTAGACAAGACTGTTGTAGCCCAAGAGGTTTACACCAAATTGCCAGTAAAAACCTAGACACAAACAGTGGAGCAGCCAACAGCGTAGTATAAATGGCAGCAGAACAAACAAAAACAACAAAATATATCAAACAATACAAATTAAAAAAATAATGAATTGGGCTTCAACCAAATTAAAGCACATGAAACAAAAAGTAATTAGTAAATGAAAACAAAAAACTTGACAGAAATGGCAGGGCTTTCACTGAATAGCCTACACAAATCAAAACATCCAAGAGATTTTGGGTGTTCTTAGGTACAGAATATTACTCACTTTGCCCACAGTCACTAGGAGAAGCACAGACCTAAGAAAGCAACAAAAATAATAAACAAACAATCTGCTGGTTTGCCAGCATGTGTTCGACATCAGCTGCGGCTGGATGTAACCGATCGGCCAGAGTTGCCGCGTGCAGGCGGCGAGGAGCTGCAAACAGATACATGAAGTTGGACACTTTCTGGTTCCTGTAGTGACCGCTCACGTGGTGTTTGCATACTTGAAATAAATGAAATATTTGCCAAATACACAGATGTTTCAGAGACATTTTCATTCAATACTTTATGTACTGCTTCATACAGCGTCTGTTTGAACAAGAATTCAACATAAGCCTATATAGCTACTATCAATGAAGTGGAGTCTACATTTTTTAATCAGTTTTATTTTGATAAACATGTCACAATATAACATCGCGACTACATGAAAAGACTGTTATACAAAACTGATTTGTGAGTTTTAGTGGAACTATAGGTGTGAGAATAAACACACGTGATCGTTGTCATGCGGTGAATTCGGCCAATCGTGGAACAGCTGTGTCGTCATCAGCGCTCGTGCTTGAGAAGCTTCAGGCTTGTTTGAGATGAGCAAAATCTGCGCAGAACCGATCACCGGTGATCAGCGCGTAATGCATGCCAGTTAGAAATGTGTCCGAGTGCGGTCCGCCTTGCTCTGATGTCATGCGGACGTGTGTCAAAAAACTCTTGCAAGGGCAAGGCGCACGTGTCGGATTCTGCAGTCGCGCGCATTTGCTCTCCACCGACTGCGCTGATCAAAAGTATGATGGGAAACGACTTGCTGACGACACAGCTTGATGTTGATTGGTTTAAACAACCGTGATGTAGTGTTCTCTTTTAAAATGTTTGATTTTAAAACTCGGATATCATGTTTTATGTGTATAGGTTATGTGTGAATATTCCCAAACTCTCGGACAGTGCAATCTCTATGGGTTATGCAATGTCATTTTATTATAAAACACACACACACACACACACACACAAAAAAAAAAAAAAAAGAAAAACACATAGCCTATGTCTGTATTAAAGAAGAAATGATTGATAAACACTTATTTGGAATGGAATTAAATAAGTACTTTGGGTGTCTTGTTCATTATATTTATTTTCATATAAGCAATAGAACTTAAATTACATCCAGTTTATTAGCAACACTGTGCACGAGCATGAATCCCGTGAATCCCGCGATATCCATCATTGATCTTGCAGGTGTCAGATCCACTGCGAGAAGCGAGAACTGTCCGGCTTGCCTGCGCTTTTTTCACTCCTCCTCTCACTGCAGCCGCCTACTCTTGACTACATTTCAGGCGAGGCAAGGTGCATCTCAAACAAGCCTTTCGCTTACTGTTCTCCGGCTACTCTCAAATCGCTCTTGCGGTACTTTGATGGCATACGTCACAGTCAAGTGGCGTCGGCGCTGTATCAAGTCGTACAAAATTTCTAACCGGCATGCACTGCTTCAAAAAGCCTAAAAAGGTCGAAAAGCCTATTGTTAGAATGTCCTATATAATGTAGAGTTTCACTGGTCTGAGTGTCCATCTAATCCTTGAAAGCAAAAACAAATGGGGATGCTGTCTGTAAAGGAGGGAGTATCTTGAGGAAGGAAAGTATAACTGAAGGTGGTTAATATTAAAAAAGGAAGGTGGAGAGATGCAGAAGAAATATCTTTAAGAAATCAATTTTGTTTACTTTTAACAGTGACTTTAAAAGTTTTTAGCTTTAATGATGTCTTCTCTGAATTTGTGAAGAACTCCGAGTTCTCCGCACTGTCAGTGTCTGGTGTGAATAATGACTCATTTGTGCAGACGGTCACTTCACATGTAGGCAGCAAATCACTGCCGGATGACGGCATAATTATGAAACACTGTGAAACCACCAAAAACTCACTTAAAATAAAGGCATCGAAATCCATCTGTAAAGGTTTTAAAAACACACGCTGAAGTACAGTACCAAAACACTACTTTGATCTGCAAATAACAACTTGTAGTCAACAATTGTTTTGGTTTATCATTTCTTTTCTATTCAAGTCTTTTAAATTTTTATTTTTTTTAAAAAGTATGAATGCATGGCAAAACTAAAGGCAAACCTGAAAGAGTTTCCACAGTGGTTAAATGTGGACCTCCTGAGGCAATAGCGAATAATAAGTAGCGGTGACATTGATGGATGGCCACTCCACAAGGATAGACACACCAATTGTTCTTGTGATAATGGTTTCTCCTGAAGTGGATTAATCAGACCATCAGACTCTTTTTATGTGAGTGCATACATGTCTCAATAAAAGATGTGAAATTAATATTAGACTCCAATCTAACACTCAAGACTTGGCAGTCTCTTAATAGAAAGAGTGGTTAAGGAGGTGTTACAAATGTTGTTGCCACTAAAACAATCACACAAATGTTTCTAAATATTTTTGCAGCCAGGCTCTCCTAATAGAGCGATGCAGTCAATGTTTTACCCTTAATTTATACCAAAGTAAAGCCACTACTTTTATGTTAGACTAATGGAAGTTTAATTATGGATTCAGGACGACCCTTTTCAGAAAGCTTTTCAATAGTTCAGCTAATCAGGGCCTCTTTAACAGTTTAAATTAACTTTGTGTTCAGGATGACCTGCTTTGTCAAAAACCAGCTCGCTATACATTATGAGATCTGTCATATTGCGTTTGTGGTCATTCAGACTGAAGCAAGCGCCCAAGGACAAAGATGGCATGCAGAAACTGCCATTCGCTCTATCAATCTGACCTACCGAAACACAAATACCAAACTGTGCTAATTTCCCTAGTGGCGTATCGTCTGAGTTTTTGATAGAGATATCAAACAAGATTACTGGATCAGTTCTTGCTCCTTGGTATGTGATCACAAAATATGAGAGCTTTAGTGGGCGCATCAACCAGATTAACTGCTAAAGCTGTGGGAGTGATGTCCAATGGGGTTTTGGGCCCCAAACCAGAATCTCTGTTTCATCTGACTTCAGAGCAGAAGTATTACCTCTGTGTCTTGGAGACACGTTTTCAGCCACAGCAGACTGAGTTCTTCATCTGTTCTCGCTGATATGTGGATGATGTCCCTTGAGCGACATATAAAGCATACGCGCAAATCTCCTACTCAAGATTCCACAATGATACCTCATAAAAAATTAAGGGCCCCAAAATGAAACCCCGCACTACGCCACTGAGAATCTTCATCTAGCGAGAGTGGAGGCTTCGCTCTAATTGTTCAAACTGATATATATCTGATGGGTGGTCGCTACCGCGGGGCAGGCGTGGGGGCTTACACACACGGGCTTGAGCGCAAACACAAACACACGCAGGGACTCCAGAGCGTGCCAGTGTGATTCCAATCTCCCTCTTATCTCTGTTTGTTTTCATTTAGATCAGTATCTCATCCACTGTGGCAGCCACTGTTATCTCCCGGGGGCTACACTGTTCTCTCCTCCTGTTCCACCATTTGGTTCTGTTCAGCTCCATATCCTAACTCCACAAAAGAGTCAGTTCGTGTGTTCGTCATGATAGGGATGCACCTTCTGTCAACTTGATAAGTGGAATGGTGATCTGTTAAAATCCGATGCCAGAGTTAGACTTTGAAGAGTCAATATAAACGTTGTGGATGAAGAAGTCAATGCTAAAATTAGAGCTCCAAAGACTCAAAGCAGTCAGAGTGTTTATTCTCAAATGTGTTGGTTTGCTTTCCAGTCACTTTACTGAATAGTCTCAGTTGTTGTACTAAAACGCTTTGGCTTGTTTTTACACTTATGCTGCACTGAAATGTAGGCTGAAATTAATAATAAAAAGAACTCGAGAAGCATTTCTTTCACAGGAGATGTAGCAAGAGCCTTTGTAGAATCACACACTAAAAACACTCATTATTTATCACAACCAAAAGTCAGAAAATATTAATATAGTCAGGCAGAATAGAATGTTGCCGTTTTGAGCACAATTATAGGATTATTTTCTCTTGCAGAGTTTTGTACAGGACGTTTTTACATTTGCAGTAGAGAAATAACCCAAAAAAATGTGTTTTATAATTAACTACTGCAAATGCACACTGACAAATTTAAAATGAAAGGAAATCATAACTGCATGGAAGAAATGTGATTTTTTTATTTATTTTATTTATTTAGCTGAAATGCCAATAGGCTGTTTAGTGGCAGGTTCCACTGTGACAACTTACCCCATTTCACAAGTTCACACTTACAAATAATCAGATCAGAGTAAAGTAGTATGCATATTTGGCGTGCTGTCCGAGGGGAGGCCTCCGAGCTTGGAATTTGGCTCGAACCTAAAGTACTCCCCTTGTATTTCTGGTTAGGAAAGTAACCAGGTGAGTGAGGAGACGGGTTGGTGGAGGGATGCTGAAAACTGTCAAAGAATAGGTGAGTCGAATCTTTGTATATATAGGCCTCAACAGATTTTGCTGATTGGGTAGACATGTTGATTACTGACTGTTGACAGCTGGATGGAATGATGTGATGATTGGAATGACGTGATGATTGGATAGATAATTTGAACGTGTTCCTCCCGAACTTTGTTAAACATCATATAGCATGACAATTTTCTATTGGAGAATGCTGTCACACCAGGGGCACGTTCAAGTTCAAAACGGTGCGCAACGTTTTGCTACGGTTTCCGGGTTGAACGTCATGTTTCCTGGAAACGGCGTACACTGGTGTGCAACAGGGTTTGAGATATGTTTTCTCTTGTTTGGTGGGTGTGTCAGGACTGCAGTCCAATCAGCAGCAACATGTATATAAAGCACGCATTATTAAAGTGAACTCGCACAATGGGTTCAAGGAAAGTAATTTACAAATGTGTTCGATGCAGCTCGGTATACGCTACAACTGAGGATATTAGAAGACATGTTTGTCATAAGTTTTATTGTAAAAATATAAGATATCAACATAATGATGTAGTTGTTTATATTTTTAGCTTCATTGCAAGTGTATGACATTTGGTATAGAAATAAACAATGGTAATTAAGTGCTTTTCCTAAAAATGAGAAAGAAAATATAGGGAATTAAAACAGTATGAACTACAAATAAAGTCAGTATGTGAGGCTTAATAGATGTTTTAGTCTGAAATAGGTAAGATGTGTGCTTCCATTTCAGTTTCAGCAATCCCTTCACTCCATTGGGATGTTCTCTTGTGTTCTGGGCGGCAAGTGCAGTAACTGTAACATTGGGCATATTTTGTAGTATTAAACACATATTTATACCGACTTCATCAGGCTCCGAAAATTCTTTACAAAGAACACAAAGAATGGCCTTCTCAGCTGCCATAGTTGCAACTCTTGCGTCACCAGAACAGTGTGTTCAACGCATCACCGTTTCTGTTTAAAAAACGTTTTGCAACGTTTTGTCGGGGCTGAACGCAGCCCTGGTAAATGTTTAGTGAACTTTATCTTGGTCAATAGTGGTGGAAAACCCTATCCTTCTATATAGAAACGTACTAATTTTTTTTATTTTTCTAAGAGTGACAAAATAGGGCTAGTATGCTGTGATATAACCAAGCGGCAACATTCTAATCTGAAAAATGAAGCCTACCCGGAAGAGCGAAAAACTGCAATACATCGAAAATCCGCTAGGGTCAGGTCCCAAAAGGGAGCAAATGTCCATAGACTCCATGTTAAAATGTCCGTTTTTACAGGTTGGTCCCATGGACTTTTATTGTATTTTTCGATAGGTTCCGAGTGCCTGACAACTGTGAGGGGGGTGAATTTTTTTCTAACTCGTTAGTTTAGATCGTATTTAGATATAAAATGTATGACAAATATGGGCGTGGTTAACTTTGATTGACAGCTTGATTGACAGCTGATAACGGGCTGCGCCGAGTGGAATTCCTGAAATTTGACGTCTCGGTCATGATCTGACACAACACATCATACCACCTCTGTATCCTTTCTGAACATTTGTATTGAAATATAGTACATAAAATGGGTTGCTCTGCTATAAACTGCACTAACATTAACCGACACTGTAGGAGTACTTCGCTCCATTTTTTTCCGGTAAGTGACATTCCACTACTATTTCACGTAGTTAGCACTATTTAGCAACAATGTTTGTGGGCAGTGGCACTGCAACAGTTAGCATTAAATCGCCTCAGATAAGTTAGCGTCCGAGGTACTTTGCCTATGGTTTTAACTGACGTTTGAAACACTGTAAATGCGTCTGCCAAATGAATAAATGTAACATAAGAATAGACTGATATGTCCCACATTGGAGTGTTAATATATTTTGGGTTGTACTCTTCAGCAGCTTTGCAGTGAATGTAGTAGCCATAGACTGTAAAAAGTACCCTAGTCTGCCAGTCGATCTTATAACGTTATGGTGTGTTCACACCGAACGCGAATAGAGCGCCAAATACGCGCCTATCGCGTCTAGTTAGACGCTTGAACATTCGCTCGAGTTCAAATTTTTCAACTTGCGCGGAAGACGTTCGCGGCAAACGCGTCACCCAATTCGTGTCATTCGCGACGCCCGGTGCGAATGATGCGTCTATTCGCCACTTTGCATTGACTTTGTATGTAATCTACTCTCGCAAATAATTAAATTCGCGTTCGGTGTGAACACACCTTTACAGATAGCTGAGGCTGCCGCTGCTTAGCTGAAGAGGCGCGTCCACCCTTGGCTGAAGAGGCTCAGTCTCACACAAAGCCCGCCCTTTTACCCATATATGGATTGGCCAGAAGGTGGGCGGGGTGAGGATTTCCCAAGATTTTCAAAGATGGCCCATACCCCCCATAAACGGCTTCAAAACCGTTATTCAGAAAGTCTATGGGTGACGTCACAGACGCTTTGTCCATTTTTTTACAGTCTATGGGTATAACGAGTCGACGTTCTTCAAAAAAAAAAAAATAAATATATGTATTTAATATTTCCTCTGTATTTAATAATGTTCTTAGAAACATTTTTTTAGTTTCTGTGTGATCAAATTATGAATAACTGTCTTGTCATGATGTCTACAGCCCTATACTTGGACTCACCTTATCAGACAGAGCCAAATAAAAACTCAACATAGTTTGTTTCACCCTGCTGGACGCTGGTAGAAATATTGCTACCCTTTTAAGCCAGAGGACAGGGACCAGGCTGAAGATGAATGGAAACTCCCTTCGAGATTATGCTGTGAAAGGGATGTGCAGAGATGTCAATAGAGACTATCTTTAACAACTTTTAAAGTGTTACACAAATCAGTATAGCTAATGACTGGGACACAGACAGCAGAGCTTGGGACCTGCCGTGGCCGATAAAATTGATTTACCTGCTAACACAGAGATCAGTGCTGCCTGAGAAAAAAAATAGCCCAGGAGCCTTGAACAAATAATAGCACTTTTATCTGAAGAAGGGAAGCTGTGCCTATAAGTATAATAAGAATAATGACCTCAAATCAGTATGTCAATACTGCCTGAGCTAAGAGCTTGTGGTCCTCAGGGTTCGCATTTTTTGCGTCATATATGTCCTATGTTTTCTCTACAGCAGTAAGTAGGCTAATAGGCCTATTTTTACATTGTAGTACTTAAGTGCATTTTTCTAGTATCTGTATTTTGTTAGACCATTTTCATTTAGGGAAACTTTCACTTACTACATGTCAAAGCACAATCTCTGATGTTTTACTCCAGTACATTTTATAAAAATGAATTGTTCATCATTATTTCATACTAAAGAGAATGAGAACTGCTATTAGAGAATTCGAGAAATTCTTTCGAGCCAAATCCTTTTCATTGAATCGGTTCTCAACAGCATTGAACTGTTCAATAGAGAATTGTACTGTTGCTGCATGTTGAGTCAGCAATTCACTGATTCAATGATCTGCTCGGAGCGAGTCTGAAATTACTCAATTGTTCTGATTTAAAAATTAGACATGAACAAGAAGTACCTCCTCAAAGCTTGAGTATGCTGTCAATTGGACTGGTGGCACAAAAAGTAAGTTATAATGTACATAATTAACTATAATGAAAATCATATTTAGGTTAAATAAGAAGTTGTTATTGATGTTTGTAAGCGGAATCTTTTTGTACATTGTATGAAATGATTGATTGTTGAAGACTATTCAAATTGTATAGTACAATTTATAATAATTCAGAATAATTTCAGACTGATCTATAACCTATTAGCTATATCCTGAATCTGTGTCTATGACATTCAACCTCTTTCTTTGATATTTTGTGTTCATATCAAATTGAAAGCAAACATGCAATAACTATCTATGTAACAAACTACGCAAGTAAATAAATAAATAAGGTTAATTTATCAGTATTTTTACAAATGTAAGTACATTAAAAAAATAAGTAGGGATACTTTTTTACTTAAGTAAAATTTAAAAAGATTTTGTTTTGGGAGGGGGTGGGGGTAATATTTCATTAGGGTATTTGCACATTAACTTAAGTACACACCACAGCTTTTCAGATCACTAAAGTATCACCAAATGACCATAGACTCCCTCGCTGCCCTTCCTGCAGAGTTTGCTTAAGGGTAATGTTATACGACAACAGGCAACGGGAGCAGATGGTTAAGCATATTTGTGTATGTGTGTGTTCTCTCTGTCTCACAAATGGCCAGAATGTGACCCAGAAAGGACTTGTGCTTGTCAAGAGCGGAGGGTCTCTGAATGGTATCTTCTGTATGGGACTTTGTTAATGCATTTCACAGTGGGAAGGGACAACATTTCAGAAGCTGACAAACAAATAGACCCATCAACATTTGGCTAGCATCTGTTGATTTAACACGCTCACGAATGCAGTTGAAAGAACGTTTTCTCCAAGTTTTCTCTAAAGTATTTACCTGTGTGCTGTGCTGTGTTCCTGCTATATAGGTTTTAGTTTTTTTTCCCCATCTGTAAAAAGAAATCAAACCACTTTAATCCTTGATTAGCGACCCCAGCCCAGCTCATTTTTAAGGACACACCCCTTTTCTTTGTTAGTATTCTGAATGTGTTTGAGATCAGGCTACACTGGAATGAATAGAGCTGGCACTTAGCAAATTACCAGGTTTACTTTCATCATTCTACTGTGGTATTTATTCTGTTTATCTGTGATTTTTAAATGCATCTAGCTGAGAAGGTCATGCAATTTTATGACGACGGTCAAAATGTTCAGAAAGAGTGCTGCTATAAGGAAGAAGCTGTGGTTTTCTATTCACTTACTTTTCTCTTTCTTCTAGAGTTCTTGGCAAGTTGAGCTCCCAACTGGTGCAGCATATGGTGGCTGAGGTCCTAAGGAGCGAGGTGTGGCTTTCTATGCATGTGCCAGAGCCTAATTACTTACACATTAGTACTCAGGTGGCACCTACAGCTTACACACACACACACACACACACATACACACACACACACACACACACACACACACACACACACACACACACACACACACACACACACACACACACACACACACACACACACACTCTCACACACACACACATTACACACATTACACACATACACACACACAAACATCCTATTCCCTCGTTTCAGCAGTTACCTTTACTCAGGACAAACAAATAAAACAATTCACAGGCGTTTAATTATACCAACCGTCTATCTGCTACTAACAACAAAACTAGACTCTTATTTGGTTGTTTGAACCTGTCTTTAGAGATACTGAATGTTTGATGAATGTTTTTCGAGCACTTATAAAGATTTAATGTTCACCGCTTGTCACCGTGGGATACAATAGCAAGGATAGGCAGGACATGATTGGTTTCTTCAATCTGCAGACGATGCATTTGCACTATTATAAAGGTTACAAGATGAAAGGCTGCCTGGAATGTTTGTGAGAGAGACGAAAAGAGACGTGTCTGCATCATAAACACTTTCACGAATGCTCTGTTCAGGGTGTCATCACCCTGTGTCGAAAAAAAGGATAAAAAACGCAATCTGAGCTCTCGGGGAGGAGAGAAGAGTGAGAGAAAAAACAATCTGCTTTTTCCACCAACTTCAAAAAACATTTAGGAAGGTCACAGACTTCTCAGTGTAAGAGTGAACAAAAACTTTGTTTGGGTGATTCTCTGTGTGGGCATATGTGTTTTTAAAAGATATGATGCCAAGTATGCTTCTCTGATTATTATTATTTTAATTGTTCCTCTAAAAACAACAGCAGTAGCAAAAATATTATTATTATTATTTTTTTTGTTGTCATTATTATTATTATTTATGAACTATATTCATATATTATAGTGATGCCATGTATGTTGCCAAGTATATTGTTATATATGAAATTACATTTTTATAACTATTATATTAATACACATTATTATTATTATTATTATTATTATTATTATTATTATTATTATCTACACATACGTTTTGATTTGTGTGTGTATGTAAAGAATGCTGACAGTTCAGTAAGGAAATAGGCCAAAGGCACTAAAGATAGATTAACATTTATTCAGTGAAGTAAATAGGCTTACTGTCAAGTGGACTGACAGCTCTTCACTCAAATGCTCAGTGAGAGTAAAAAAAAAAAAGAAAAAGAAAAGGGTTCACTCAGGTTCACACCGAGTTTAATCTAGTTTATTTCACTGATTTCCTAAACTATAAGCCATTGTAATAGAGGTCTGTAGTTAGAGAAAAGCTGTTCAAACTCACAGCCTATGATGGCGCAATTGTCATTGCAAAGTCTTTTCTGAGCCTTTTTGTCCTGAAGTCTCACTGGGGCCGTGTCACTAACAGGTCTGATAACAGTGGTTGAGAGGTGTAAATGTCAGAAAAGCTGTGTACACAGAGCCCCTGGCAGAGCTCAGCTCACGGGGGCTCTCTGCCCCTTTTTTTCTTCCTCTTTCTCGCTCCTTTCACCCCTCCCGTCACGCTCCCGACTCTTTTGTCATCTTATCTGCTGTCCGTCTCTCTTCCCGCTCCTGCGTAACAGACAGCACACCTGGGATTTGCGGCCTCCCTGCTCTCACGTTCCTGTCCTGCTCCGTTTATCGTTTTTTTGGCGCCTTGTCGCTTCAGACGCTTAGGCAGGGGCCCCCAAGGCCCCTCAGAGAACTGCCAGGGGTCCGATGAGCCTCCACCACGTCTCACTGTCACCTCAGACATCAGACATCTGGCAGTGCCACACACACACACACACACACACACACACACACAAGCACACAGCAGAGATCTTCAAAACATTCCCTACAGAGAAGCATTTTGAAGTGAGAACAGACACTGAACACCTTGACAAACCAGCACCGAAGATGCTCTCTTTTTCTCTTTTCTCTCTCTCTCTCTCTCTCTCTCTCTCTCTCTCTCTCTCTCTCTCTCTCTCTCTCTCTCTCGCTCTTTAGAGAAGAACAAAAGTTGCCCTCATAGATGTCATCAGTCAGGAAGAACAAATGGAGCGCTGACCTGTCAGAGGAGATGAGGTGTGTGCAGGAGGAAGGAAAAGAGGGGTGAGATGAAGGGAGGAAAGGCGTGAGGGAGGTGAGAGAAAAGAGTCTGACAGGGGCTGGGGCTGTTAGCATATTTATGAGGACAGATTTTCTGTTCGACTTCAATCTATCTGTCAGCGGTGGCCTCTGCTTAAAACGTCACCCAACACCCACCCTCACATTATCATTTGAGGCCCACCTTCTCACATTTTACGTGCTAAACAAATAATATCCTGTTAGAAGAACCTATTTGTATTCAGCAAAGCTTAAAAAAGTTAAGCGAACATCTTTGAGTGACTTTCTCCAAAGCACGTCTCTTGGAAATGTATGACTTGTTTGGGGAATTGTAAGTCATTTATTTTATTTCTTTAATTATTCTTATTATAGCCCAGTGATTTCTGTATTTAGGTCCCTTGGTCAGCTCTACCGTTCAGATATGAAAGCCTGTGGTTTGTGAAAGAGATTAATTTGAGTGGAGGTCAAACATAATGGAGTCAATTTTAGGGAAAATGAGATATGATCACATTGCTTTTGTCCTTTGTTTCGTGCTGCATTAAGTTTAGTTCTGTGCGACTGGCTTTAAATTGAACTTTGCTGGAAGATATATATATATAATTGCATTTCCTGCTCTTTGCAAATGAAGTGTCTTTGTTCACATTTCCCTCCGTTTTTGTACAAAACTGTATTTGAGCTCAGGCGTCAATGTTAATAAAACTTAAATAGTATTTGTTTTGAACAAATAAATTGCACTAAATGCTCATTTGAGTGGTTGCATCCATGTATGCAAAAATAGACTTTAAGATGTCCTGACCTACAAAACAAAACCAGACAGCTGAGCCCGGTCTTCTATGACATATTTCACTGGAAAATATTGTTTTGTGTGGTTTTTGATTTTTGAAGGAATGTGGCTTAATTATCGAACTGTCTGCTTGTATTAGTTCAGCTAAAGTTGTCTTAAAATAAAACACGGGAGTCTAAGATGTAAGTATACATTTTTCAGTTTATTTGTCACCTCCTGGTATTAAGGTGTTTGTGTGCAAATGTGTGTAAATATCAGTATCAGTGTGTGTATTTGCTTTGCATTGTGTACACCTTTTGTATTTGGCCTCAAATTTCCAAACAGATCTATTTGGCTACAGTAATACGCAACTGCCATGTATTCAAATCTAGAATATTACGCCCCTCTTTATTTATAGACATGATTCTCAATATCCAAAAGTGAAAAAATGGATGAAAAGTTTAGAGATAAGGCCTTCTGTCATGTTAAGAACCCCTGTAAAGTGGATTAGCAATGCTAACTGCTCCCTTGTGGAGCCTTACACACTACACTTGAAAAAAACGGCGCAAATGAAGACTGCACTTTCAGAAAAAGTATATATAGATAGATTTATAGATATAGATTTATATTTATTTTGAAGTTTAAAAGAGTACAGTTAAGACTTCTCACACGTGATATAACCTACGTATTGTCTGAGAGAGTAAGATTTAGGCCACTGCTGTCCCGCTCACAACGTTAAACACTTAACCCTGACGGAAAGAAAATCCCTCTGTGGAATTCGTTGCTTCTTTTTTTTTTTTTTTTTGACAAAGAGTTGGAATAGATTTAGGGAAAACACCTGATCACACACACAGCCGCACACAGAATATAAAAACAGTCATGTCTAAAAGAACAATATTGCATTTGTAATGCACAAATGAATTTCCTGTACAATTGGCTTTTCAGTAGTGTGTGTGTACATAAACAACTAAAGGGCTCAGTGAATATATCTCCATTTTTGTCGTTTTCGTTGGTGGTTCTCATCATCGTTCACAATGTGGTATTTTTGTTGTCTTTTTTCTTTTTTTTTTACGATGAACAATAGTGCTGTAAACAGGCACACGCAGAAGCCAAGAGGAATAATCATCCTCTTGTTTCTCTCCTTGTCTTCCTATCCTCCATGTATATTAACGGCCTAGTTTTGTCCTCTGCTCAGTCCTGCTGAGAAGCGCGTAATGTCCAGCCGCTCGGCCTTGCATCTAGCTCTGCGAGTCTGACTCTTTCATCAAGTTTTTTGAGGTCTCGGAGGCTCCGGAAGCCTTCGGGAACGCACGATCATCTGACGCCTCTGGAAATAGAGTCTGAAAACTTGATGCTCTTCGCATTTCCATCAGTTTCACTGATTGTGCAAAATCACGCCGTCTCTGGTATGTCCACTCGGAAAGAGCTAGCATATCCTTTTCCGCGCTAAAAAGGGAAAAAGAAAGAACGCTTATTAAAGATGATTTTTAGACAGCAGTTTTAAGTGTAGTGCTAAGCTATTAAAAGACCATTGTTTGATGCATACAGAAGCAGTGCTTTGATGAGGAACTATAAGCCTACAATCATAAACTATTTCCTCAAAGTTAAACGCACCACCCACACAGCCTCGGAGCGCTCTTTCTGAGACAGATGTCTGAAGGTTTCAACACAACAAGAGCAGTCAATAATATCTCAATCAATCCCACTACCACTTTCATCCCCTCTAAAACAACAAACCGTGGTAGGCAGCCTAAACCTTATAAACTCCGGCCTTTTGAGAGCGTCTGTTTCAAGCTTCTGAGTTGATGTTTGGCATGACTAGTCAAACGTTGCCTCAATAAACATACTGCCTGTGTACAAAACAATAGGGAGTTTCTGATTTCCTTTTATCTCTGTTTTTTACAAGTTCATTTTAGGCATTGTCAATCTCTGGTGGGTCTTTGCCTATGGTCAGATATCTGACAAGGTTTTATTGTTTGATCTAACAACTTATCACATTAAAATCCCACAACTAGACATCAGTACGGTGGCAGAGAGAGCTCAATGCACTGCAAATAGAAAAAAAAAAAACACCAGCAAATTTAGACAACATCTTCATCAGTTTGACAACACATGCGCTGCAAATACTCACAACGCTACCAAATACATTTAATTATTTATTATTATTTTTATTGAGATGATCATTTGCATGTTTTCTTCAGTTGCAGCGGGTTGAGCTCTTTCGGCCACCATACATGAGCTTCTGTAATTCCCTGCATTTACAAACACTGTGCAATTGCATAGTGCAATTTCTTGTTTCAAAGCATGTGCAATGTAAAAATAATTAATTTAGCAGGGTTGTGAACCATTCTGATTTTGAATTAGAAATTAAAGTACAATGGCATTCAGATGCTTGAATACCACAGTCATTTAAAAAAAAAAAAAAAAGTTGGTCAAGACAAACTTTAAACTTTGGCTTAACCTGTTTCAAAAGTCTTGAAGGTTTATACACTATAAACAACTTACTGTAGCGTGTGTCTAATTCAAAAAATTTAAAAGGGAGTTAATTCTTCAAATCAGATTTTTTTTCACAACCCTGGTAATTTTTTTTGAATGTAAGCAAATGTATGAAGAAAAAGCTAATCAGACACTCTTATAAATAAAGATTCTTCAAAGCTTTAATCCATTTTTTTTTTCACCTCATATGGTTTTTGCTATTTGGTTCTCTGAAGATTAAAACGGTTCTTGGTGCTACATTAGAGGTTCTTAAGATCAGCATATTGATTCCTCCGTTTAAAACGAGCAGCCCTCCTGGGGGCTTTAAAACACCACTAGATGTTTTTTCTAAAGAACTAAAAGATAAAAAAAAATCTTTGAGGAAGTTAAAAAGACTCTTATGTTCTCTCCTACACTTTTTCCTTCTATCGGATCCTTTATTTGTAAGAGTGTGCACCAGGAACCAGTAGATGAAGAGCAGATGAAGGATGGGCAGATGTTGATGGGTGAAGGAGAGCAGAAGTGTGAGGGCTAAGAGTTCTAAGAGGAGAATTCAGCAGCACTTCACGCTAGAGGCCTTGAATTTGGAAGGTTTTTTAGGTCAGATCAAGAGAGAGGAAAGCGCTCTCTCTTTGAGATACTCACACAGACAGGTGGCTTTGTAAGGCATGCGCGAGTTACACAGAAGTGCATCGAACTCTTTCCTCTCTAGCGTGGAAGCATTGAGGTGGTGTTGATGGTGTTGATGTTGGTGTTGGTGCATCTGGTTGGGGTGGTGTGGCGTCTCTTTGCCAAAGGTTGAGAATGACTGATCACCCGCCAACGTCTCGCCCTCAAATACCTCAGAGTCGGGTACAGAGTCCATGCCCGGCACGTGCAGGTTGCTACGGTAATCGGCACCCTGTCGTGCCTCGGTGGGCACGAAACTTGGCATCCAGCAGCGATCTGAGTGGCCGAGGGCTTTGCACTCCTCTGTGCAGTTGGAAAACAGGTCTGCTCCTATGAGAGAGAACAGAGATATGGGTTAGCTTGTGCTTAATTGTCCATGTGGGTGGATGGGAGAGAGAATATGCTCCCAATTGCACTGGAAGCATGTAAGTGCATTAAAACAAGACAAACAAACATAAATAAATACAATAAACCATGTGTATGCAATGCATCTACGCTATAACATGCCCTCAATGTCTCCTCTCTTAGATAAAAGAGCAGACCGTCGAATTCTGCATTAATTCAACCAATCAGAAGTTATCCAGCATCTTTTTTAGACTTAATGAAGCATTATAAATATGTAAATCCAGATGAAATGTAATGCATGTCATTCACTTTGAAAACATTAAAAGCTGTATGCATGAAATGTCTTTGGCACTTAACGTGCTAATAATGAAAAGATTGCATGGCGCTTTTTTCCCCCCTTTCTGTGACTTTTAAATTACAAATTACCCTGATCAAAGCACGTGTGGAGAACATACACACAGCGAGTGGATGAAGTCAATGCTGTAATCTCCTCTTGAGGTCTCTCTTCCACTTCTCTCTTTCTATTTGACATCAAAGGTAAACTCTCTGAGACACCAAGCTTGCAGATAAACCCAATCCTCTGTTCTCTTTCCTTCTCTTCCGCCCAGCTACAAGATGAAGGGATATATTATAAAGTTTATAACCCTCTTTACTCTTTTGTCTCTTTCTTGTCGTCTCAATTAAAAGAACAAAAAGAATGAGTGACACTATAAGACATTACGTCACCTTAAAATAAAAAAGAAGCAATACTTCAATAGGTGGAAAAAGGCTTTGGAATGTAGAGTAAAATATTTTAAAATAAACTATATTATTTATATAAAATATTTATATATCTAAACAAATTTATTGAATTGCTTTTCCCAGAGGTTTATCATGAGCCTCTTTGAAAAGGTATTTTGTTTATCAGCACATAATTCAAGCACCCCCCTGCTAATATCCAATGGCGAACGACCTCGCAAATCACAAAGCCAAGAGAAAGCTAGCGCTACAAGAGTGTTACAGCTAAATCCAGCATGAGGGACAAGATCCTGTTAGTTTGTGCGTGACAGTTGCATGATGCCTTTTACCCCCACCGTCACCCCAGATGATGTAAGCCGTGCCGTTTTGACTGCGTGCATCTGAGAAGAAGGGAGAGGTGAGCATTTTGAAATCCCCTTTTGGCTCCTGTGTCTAAAAACCCCATGTCTAAAACAGTCAGTAATTACAGCTGGAGGAATAATGAAGTGCCATTTTCAAAGAAGCGCTAAGCGGAGATGTTGAAGGTATAAAGCAGAGTCAGTGGTGTGGGGTGGGGGGGATGTTCTTATTGCTAATCCTCAGACTAGCCCTTCAGACAGAAGACAGGTCAGCATACACAGACTTTGGGTTTCTGCTTTAAAAGAGGATTAGAGTCCTTTGAATCTACATGCAAACAACCTACTTAGGCCTGGGCTTGGTAAGACTCTCCTAATTACAAACCAAAGCATAGGACCACCTTACAATTCAACAAGTAGTTTAGACACTAAACATATCTGGAAGCTATCTATGACAACATTCAGAGGTCTCATTTTTATAAGAGACAGTGAACAAAGGTTCTTTGTGTATATATCTGACATACAAAGAAGGTGAGAGTGAGAGAGAGAGAGTTTGATATTTAGAGAGTGTGCGATAAGACACTTCCTCATTGTGTCATCGCAGGGAGACATCTTGATATTTCCTGACATTTTCTGAAATTAATTACTCTCTGTACTCATCCAGTGTCCTTTTTTTTCAGTGGGAAAAAATGGAAAAGTAATTATATTGTTGACTTGTGGTTCAATATTGCAAGAAAGTGTCAAGTCTGATGAAAATACAATGCTCCATATTCTCTGGTTTAAAAATACATGCTATTTTTATACCTAGTAATCATTTCTGTTTCAAGTAATGCAATGCTAGACACAAATTTGAACAGTGGCCAGAACGATCTGGAATGTGTCCACATCGACCATTTGGATTTTGAGGAAAATGTTCATAAGTAAATCATCACCTACTGACCCGACAAGGTTTTTAATCTGTACTACACTAAATTATTAAATATTTCAAGTTTGGAGTTAGTGAGATTTTTAAATGTTTTAATGTTGAAATATTATTACGAGAATAAAGATTTTCAGCATCATTACTCCAGTCTTCAGTGTCACATGATCCATCAGAAATCATTTGAATAAGCTGATTTTGGAGCTAAATAAACATTTCTTATTATTATTAATTTTGGGTGAAATGTTGCACCTTTTTTTTTTCTTTATAAAATTGCAATAAGACCTTGCCAGTTACACAACGACAATATAGTGATGTTATGTATTATCTCAAAATCTGATCAAATCACCCAGAGGTAGATTTTAATACAATGTTTAAACAGGGTCTCTAAAGACCACGAGAACACCACAAACATTTCCCCAAAAAAGAAAACCCTCAAAACATGCATTTTTGCACGTGTTAAATTTGTTTGGAAGTTGTCAGAAACTCTTTTTTCTGATGTTCTACAAAGTGAGAGAAAGAGAGAGAGAAAGACTTGTAGATTAAAGAAGATATATGACAATGGACTGTAAACGAAATTATCTATTGAAAAATCTCCCCTCTCTATCTGCTCTGCTGCTTTCTGAGCAGAAGCCTTGCTAAGCATTAGATCCGATAATAACCTTCATTTGCTAATCAGGCTGAAAATAAATTACTGATCAGTGAGCTGTTTCTGAATTCTGAAAATGACCTGCAGCCCAAATGAGGGATTCTGTAGCAACGTGGCAGATCCTCAGGATAAAAGAAATTAAACTGGAATGAAATGATTCAGGTGTGTCATTGCATCAGAGAAGCTATAAAGTGTTCCATATTACAGATGCATTTTTATGCATTAGAGAGAATTTAAGCGATGCTTATCTTTGCCTTTTTTATTTATTTAGTAGAGATGACTAGATCGGGATGCGTCTATGTTGTGACACACTAGGCGTTTGGATTACTAAAATGTCCTGTTTCAAAAAGCCCATAAAACAGCAGCTGGTTAAGAAACAAAGCGTCTGAAATAGATTTGAAAGGATGAAGGCCGTTTCCACCCAATTCTCATTAAAATGAACAATGCACACTCCTGAACACTCTCCAAGTCTGCATACCAAGCGGCGCTTTCAATTATCTTAATTAAAGAAGATAGTATGGAGCAAAACAATTAATTTTTAGTAGGGACAACATGCTCGCAAATGGGGAAAAAATACACAACAGTTTTTTTTGTCTTTACTTTATAGAGCTGTATCTTAAAAGGAAAGAGTTTTTTGATGGCCTACGACAACAAAGGCAGATGGGCTAACTGACCTTGTATGGAAAACAAGTCTTGATTTTAATCTAATGTTTAACTGAGCAAAAATAGGCTAAATGAGAGCTGAAGCAGTCCAGCCACAGCATATGGTGCTCTGGAATAACAGCAGAGGACATATGCTCAACCAAAGAGAAATTAATGATAATAAGATGCAACTTTTGGTTGTATTCATTTGTGTCCGACTTTGTCATAATTACATTATACACTCAACTTCACAATGCACTTCAAGCTAGGTGTCATTTAGCAACAAAGCACCTTTTCCAATGCAGCCGAATCTCACACATGTGGTCTTATGAAGGTGTCCTCCATCAGTGGAATGTGGGGAGAGGGATTATGGTGGAAGGGTGGGGGGGTGGGGGTGGGGGGCTGAAGAGAAGTTGGGGGGGGGGGGGGGGTCGTCAATGAATCGCTTGTTTGTTTGCTGCTCAACCTATTTGGTCCCATTCCCACAGAGTCGATGACAGACTGCCTGGACTGATCTAAATTCCATCATGTCTTTAGAGACGTGGGTGAAAGGGTAGATCCTACCACTGAAGTAAATACTTATTATCAGGGAGTATTCATAAACAATTGGATTATTTTTTCCGCTACGGCTATTGTTCGCATGCTCTCGCATTCATACTCAGAGGCTCTGTGGCCTAAAATATTTCTGCTAGGTTTCAAACAGTCTCGACATGCCTTGATCAGGGTTTTTGTTCTGATTGTTTGGATGAAAAACAACCAAACTATTTAAAATATTCCATCTTTCAACCCATATGTCTATCTCAAGTGTTTAACTAAAAAATGTAAGCCACATCTCTACATGCTCAGCCTGAATATCATCTCTTTTTAATCAATAACAAAACAAGAGAAATATGAGAAAATTACTTAAATAAACGTACCTGAGGAATGCCCACGATGCATGGCGTCATGGTCACTGTCTCCCTGCTCACTGTCTCCATGACCGCTGTCTTTTGAGCTCACGATATCTGCCTCCTGAAATGCAGAGCTGAGGGAGGAGAGAAGGTTTGAGTTGACCGCTATGCCACACAGCTCTTATATAACCACAATTTTACTGCTTAGCCTTGAAATGGTCTCAGTCTGTCACAAATGCTCATGCTGGCTTAGTTCGAATGTTCATAGACTTCTCATATTTATTTACTTCTATCATATTCATTTCAAAAAAAGAAAGTCGTTCCATAAAGTAGGGTGGAAATAAGTTTCAGGTCAGTTAAGTTAAGTGCTTACCTGTTAACACGCCTTGGTCGGTCCACCAAATAACTGAGTTCTGCTCTCTGGTGTTTTGTCTGCAAGAGAGGGATCGATTTGAAATAGGCTCAACATCATTGCATAATACTAATCAAAAATTTCAAAAATAAAATATTATAAATACATAAATGACAATAATGATAATAATACAGGTCAGAATTCAAGCTTTGCTCACTGGGGGCATTGCAGGGACTTTATGGGCAGTCAAGATCATTAGGCTCTGCTGCTATTCAGCAGAATTAAACTATAGACGGATCTTTGTTCTTGTGAGGCTCTGCAACACCGTGACTGGCATATATAATGCCCTATAACCCGGAGAGCTTTTCACAAACATGCAAATCTATCAGTTCAGTGACTCACTATGTTTACACTCTAACATGCACAGTATAGACCACACAAAATATATAATAATAACAATAATAATATTAATAATAATAATAATAATAAAGTAGAACAGATTAATATTGTTAGTGTCAGTCTGCAAGCAACCAGTATTCAACATGTTTGTTTTCAGAGCTCACTATCCTGAAGAGGAAGATTGTTTTGTTTTGAGTTGTTTTAATTCACTGAATGTGTATTTATTTTGAAATTTAAGATAATTAAAATGTAAAATAGCAGACATTTTTTTTAAATTGTGACTATTGACACATTCACACAATAAAGTCTTTCAATATTTTGATAAACTGTAGCCTATATCAGAAGAAAGCTAGATTTGCTTTCTGAGTGCCATTGATAAAAAAATCAAACCAAAAAATAAAAACGGTATTACTTATAGTATTTTTTTTAAATCGTGTAATTATAAAATGAGTAAGGTTTATAAGTGCTCGTACCTCACTGGAGAGCAGGCTGCCGTTGGATATGATGTCCGGCTGCTGTTGGTCCGTATAGCCGGTCACTAGAGCTCCGCACGGGTTGTGCTCGGTGTCGTTGCTGCGCGACGGGCTGCAGGCCTTAAGGAACATGAGATCCGTTTTGGCCGATTCCGGAGTCAGACAGACCTGATAGCAGTAGTTCTGACTTTGATGTAGCGAGCCGAAGCTCCCTGACTCCTCCACTGGTACCTGCGCGGCGCTCGCCACGCTCACGTTTGCTGTGTTGGTGCTCTGAACCAGCATGATGTCGGACTTGCTCAGTTTCTTCTTTTTCCGGGCAGCCCGGGCCTGTCGACCGCAGCAGCCGCCTGACCCGCACGACCCGCAGCCCACCAGGCAGCAGCAGTCGCTGGCCAGGCAGGTGCTGTAGATGTTCAGCTTTTTTTCCTTCTGACAGCGCACGGCCAGCACAATCATAGCCAGGAGGAAGATGAAGGAAACGGAGCCGAGCGCGATGATGAGGATGAGTGTCAAGTCCAGAGACGCGTCTTTGGCCTTGGCAGTACCGCGTTCTCCACTGTGGCCTTCCACGAGACTGTCCACGAGTGTAACCTGCACTGCTGCGCTACATGACATGGGAGGCTGCCCGTGATCCCTGACCTCAATCAGCAGCTCATACAGCTGTTGCGGGTCTCGTTTGACTGACACCCGGCGGGCCGTGCGCAACTCGCCAGTGCGCCAGTCCATTCGGAACATCCCATTCTCGTTACCTCTCTGTATACTGTAGGACAAGCGCGCGTTCTCTCCGTCATCTGCATCCATGGCGACAATGCGCGTAACTAGGTAGCCTGGCTCGGCAGAGCGCGGCAAAGGCTCCCGCGCAGTGCCATTTTTTCCAAGAGGCGCAATCACAGACGGCGCGTTATCGTTCTGATCTACTATAATGACGTTCACCGTGGCGTTGGACCAAAGTTCGGGGCTGCCTGAGTCCCTCGCTTGAACTATAAAGCTGAAGTCTTTCAGTTGCTCATAATCAAATGATCTAAGGGCGTACAAATAGCCATTCTCCGAGTTGATGGACACATACGTGACCACAGACATTCCCTGGATTTCACACTCCACTATGGAGTAAGTTATATAAGCATTCTGTCCGACATCAGGGTCTACTGCACTGACAGCGTAGATGTAAGCACCGGGGACGTTGTTTTCAGTCACATACACATCATAAATGGGCTGCGTAAACGTGGGCGCGTTGTCGTTCTCGTCAGACACGTGCACTTTGATTGATTTGCTGGTCGCCAGAGATGGAATCCCTTTATCTCTCGCAACCACGGTGACCGTGTATGCTTCTACAGTCTCTCTGTTGAGAGGACCGTCGGTCACAATAGTGTAATAATTTCTAAAAGAGGTTTTGAGTTTAAAAGGAACATCTCCGAGAATCTCCACATGCGTCTGACCGTTGTCTTCAGAGTCTTTATCGGTGACGCTGAGCAGAGCGATGACGGTGCCCGTGGCTGCGTTCTCGCTCACTGACTCCGTGACGGTGCTGAAGATGATCTCTGGAGCGTTGTCGTTCACGTCCGCCACTTTGACCAAAACTTTACAGTGCGCGGGCACAGCATTAGGTCCCATGTCTTTCGCTTGAACGTAAATCTGATACAGACTGCTCTCCTCAAAGTCCACCTCACCTCTGACCTCTATACGGCCAGTTCTGGCATCGATATCGAACAGTTCCTTGACCCTGCTTGAAATGTGGTTGCTGAACGAGTAAATTACTTCTCCGTTCGGGCCCTCGTCTGAATCGGTCGAGTTCAGCTGGATGACGAGCGTGCCCACGGGCACGTTCTCGGCCAGGTTAACCGAGTACACCGGTTGATCAAACACGGGTACGTTGTCGTTGGAGTCGAGCACCCTGACCACAAGCAGTGCTGTACCTGTCCGAGGCGGCTGGCCACCGTCTACGGCCGTGAGGACATAACGGTGCATCGCCTGTTGTTCCCGATCAAGAGGCTTCTCCAAAACCAGCTCTGCGAATTTGTTGCCATCAGTCTGTGTTTGCACGTCTAGGTAGAAATAGTTGTTATTGGTGATGTCGTAAGTGCGCAATGCGTTACTACCAACATCCGGATCAAAAGCGCTCTCCAAAGGGAAGCGCGTACCCGGGGTCGCGCTCTCGGATATTTCCACGGTGATGTCCGTCTCCGGAAAGCTCGGCGGGTTGTCGTTGATGTCCACCACCTCTATCTCCACGCGAAAGAGCTCGAGTGGGTTCTCCAGGAACACCTCCAGGTGAAGCAAACAGCTGGCGCTCTGCTTACAGATGCGCTCCCGGTCGATTTTCTCGTTCACGAAAAGCACCCCGTTTTCCAAGTTTACTTCCAGGTACGGCGTCCGCGAGCTGGGCACCACCTGAAAACGGCGGGATGAAAGTTTTGTAAGGTCCAGTCCCAAATCCTCTGCTATATTCCCCACAAACGTTCCATGCTCCGCTTCCTCGGGCACAGAGTAACGTATCTGCGAAACCACCCCATCCGCGAGACACAGCAGGAGCAAAAACACAATCATTTCCACTCAGGAAAGGACACTTGGAATATTTTATCTCCGTGGAGCACACAGCAAAACCATCACCCTCTTCTCCAAGGTAAGGCGCGCAGGCGTGCGTAAGGCTTTGGTTGTATGGTAATATATATTTTTTTTCCTTAAACAGGGCTGTCAGCCAAAAACCATGCTGTCTGCGTTCTGGTTTACACAGGACCGATTTCCCAAGGCGATTTCCTCCACGAACAAGCTTTAGAGTCGCAGCGGATTTCTGGCACAAGTGAACATTAAAACATTAAACTGACACTGATATAAATATATATATATCAGATGGCGTGTGATAAAGCACAATATCATAATCCACAGAATTAATGCAACAAATGCATTTTATATTAGAGCTACAGTCTCTGATATCTGAACGGTCCCAGTATATCTGGTGCGCTCCTGCGGGGTCCGCTGGCACAGTACTGAAGCTTCAGCGCTTAGCTGTTCGGTTTTCCCGCAGCACCCTCCCCTCGCCAACCAATGGGAGCACCCAGCACCAGCAGAGCTGAAACTTTATTGGCTGTGTCCTAAATCAGTCAAGCCTCCTGGTGGCTGATAAACACGCCCCTGGTCAGAGCTGCGGGATTTCTGGTCATAAGGATTGAATGGCTGATGAGTTCGTTGGAGAATGAGTCAGAGAGATGAGTAAGGTGTGATCAATTTGTGGGGGATTTTTTTTATTTGTTTTATCTCAGAACGGGATTATGCATGACGTTATTATGTATGCTATATGTGTAAATTGTGTGAATATATATACACCGTGACATTTATTTATCTACATTATTTGTCTAAATCAGATTGTTGACTTGTGTATACGTGAAAAAAAGTAAAAAGGGGGGAAACCAGCATTTGTGCATTTCATTTCATATCAAGTGCTTTGATTAAGCTTATTGTATTTATCTCATTTTAAACGGACAGTCCCCCCACCCCCACCGATACAATATTTTACAATTACTTTTGTATTATTTTTATAGGAATAACATGCATTTAATGTTTCGATTGCTCACATATAACAGGCAGATTCTCTACTACATCTCACAATGTGCTGTCTTTGGAGCTTTCTCATGTTTGGTTCCCAAGCGCGAGCCACATGCGCCTCCTAGCTGCCAAAAATAATCTGTTGCGCTGCTGTCAGTCACGCGCATGGGATTCCTCGTGGCAGCTCCACATAAATAAGAAATCTGTGAATATGTCCAGCACTTGTATTTCATCCCTGTAATTAAATAAGATGCAATTGTGCTCGCTGGATTAAGTAATTAACCCGCTTAGACCCAGTGTCCATTCTAATGGACATCACTTTTCTCTGCTGCTTTTTGTCATTTCGTGCAAAGCAAATCTTAAAGGATTAGATTAAATACTGCTAAAACAATCAACGAGTCTTATATCATTGCATTTTGATTAAAATTAAATACATGCAATTTTATTTAATGGCAGTCACAGTATACAAAAGAGCAATAAAGCTGTTAAATGTGATCTCGGTAAATAAATCCTATGATTGGTCAAATATTCGCCAAAATTGAGTTAGACTATCTCTATCTTCAGACAATCATGGGCCGAAGTTATTAAATGCACATTTTGTGTTTTCCACCGTTTACAAAATCCGAAAGAGGCTAGTGGCATTCCAACTGTCTGTTTGAAAACATGTCAAAAGTTGTGGGTGGTAAGTGACACATCAAACCAATGCACAGCCTATAGATGTTGTCAATTGTAATGAAAATTGCAAAATAAACATTAAAACATTATTGTTACTGATTATAATTTTTAGAGTAGAAGTAAGGCACGGTCATTTTTCTCTCTCTCCATGGAATAACATATAATTCGTTTCTGAATGGGGTGGATTAGGCCTAGTCATCCATTCCCTTATGCTTCAAATAATAACTTTAGTGCCTTATATCAAACTGTTGGTCTATACATGCTCCCCGTCTCCCAGCAACCAAATGTCACGGTTTTCATCTGAGTGGAATAATGCAGGATCCACGGTGGCAAACACAAGGAACAGTCGGAGCGCCCCCTAGCGCATCACATAGGCACTACATCCGAATGGTGTATACGCCATAAAGGACTGATGGCTGAGTTTAGTGTCCCTCAAGAAAGGAACATTTGAAGGAGCGTCTGAAACGGTGCTGGGCCAGAAAGAATCTTAACACCAGTGGAGTGTAAACATGAATCGCTTCCAAAAAGAGATTTTCTAAATCAAGTTTTGGCGAGCCACTGGCGCACTCACTCAACTTTATGCTTTAATTCCCACAAGGGTGCCGGAAGGATTGAATAGATTTGAGTTTTCATGAATATTTCAAGATTTATGGACAAACAGTGATTTGAATATGAGAATCAGATTATCTCCCCTCCTGTATTATAATGTGAGCATACCTCAACAGCATGAGGAGAGCTGCCATTATGACTGGCACCCAGGCACGCTCTCTCTCTTTCTCTTTTTGTCACTCCTGCAAAGCTGATTTACGGAAAGGTGACGTTTTGAGATTCAGAATAAGTAATTTATTCCATTACTTGTGTGAAAATGCACAATTAAAGATTTGTAGAGAAAATATAAACATGTGGTGGTTCTTTCTCTGTGGGATCACCCCCAAATTTGCCAAGCACAAACTCGGTTTTTGGCAAAGTAATTCATGCAACTCCGCTAATACGGCTTGTTTACTTTCAACCATCATCTGTTCAAAAAGTTGTGAAATATACTGCAGTGCTGCCAGGTTCCCAGCATGCACTGAAGGCGAACTGACCTGAGTTTAGGTTTAAAACATTTTTCCATGTTAAAATTGGCATGAAATTGAAGTATTTTGTTCCCTATTGTGATGTATATCTTAATTAAACTATTTCTAAAACAAGGAAAAAAAAATGTAGGACGGGACTTGATTTTGTCCATCAGTTGATTGGATCATTGTAGTTTGCTATTGCTGTGAGCTCATGTGAGTGACAGGTTGAGAAGGTTGACAGAAGAGAAAAGATGTCGCTGCAAGAGGTAGGGGAAGTTATTTTGATCAAAGATTATGATGGCACACGAATAAAAAAAAATACAATTGTTAATTTGGATTTCCTGGTGACTTTAAGTTTTGTGGGCCTACCATCTTCTAACTGTAGTTGTATACAGTGTTGTGTCTGAACGCGTTCATTGAACGATAGTTCATTTTGGGCGAACGTGAACTGAACGTACTTTATTACTACCTGATGAACGTCACTGTGAACTCTTTCATTTTGGTATCTGTGAACGGCACGCTCTCTCAGTTTAACTTCGTTCAATAGGGTGCCAGATTTCTATAGAGCCTTCCAGGCGGAAACCTGGCTAAAACACACCGTAAACAGGCCTTAAAGGTGCATTGTGTAATATTTCTGAGGATCTATTGACAGAAATGCAATATAAGATCCATAACTATGTTTTCAGTGGTGTATAAAGACCTTGCATAATGAACCGTTATGTTTTTATTACCTTAGAATGAGACATTTATATCTCCATAACCGCGGGCACCCCCTTCTATGGAGGTCGACATATTGTGTTGTCATGTTTCTACCGTAGCCGACAGCGAACAAACAGCGCTACAGAGTGCGTTTCTTCACTACCTTGAAAAATAAGTTTTCAGTGGTGTATAAAGACTTTACTTAATAAACCGTTATATTTGTATTACCTTAGAATGAGTAGTTTCTATCTACATCTATCTACATGTCCCCTTACATTGAAATGCGCCGACGTGTTTCTACAGTAGCCCTAAACGGACAAACGCGTTTTGTTACTATGTTGCTCTTCGTGCAAGGAAGCAAGCTTAGTTCAGTGAATAAAACACTGACACAATGATGAACAATAAACAATAATATTCGCAATAACAAATAGTTTTACTGAATAATTAAGTAAACATAATTTCTTAATTTATCCTTGTAAAGAAACCTCATTGCTGAACATGGCTACTCTCTGCTGTCTCAGACGATGACATATTTTCCTGTCGGCCACCGAAACTTTTGTTGGTTGCAATTCGTAACCTCACCACTAGATGCTGCTAAAAATCACACACTGCACCTTTATGTAGTGGAAAAAATACCCAATCTGGCAACACCAGCCACTAGTGTCGCACCGCCGCATGCGTCATCAAAACAAAAAGCAGCAAGGAGGCGTCTTATGATCATTTAAACAAGTTTTATGACAAGGTCGGTGAGGATGGGAAAAATCGTACATTTCTGTTCAAACTTTGCCTGCCGATAAAATAATTGCTGTCTATGGTTCTATATGGGCTGTGGCAATAATTTTGAAAAATAATAGCTCTCAGCAACATATGGAAAAAAAAAGAACTATGAACTATTTCAAATTTTTAAAGTATGAACTATGAACTGAACTAGTTCATTTTAAAATTTGTGAACTAAACTTTGAACTAGTTCATGTAGAAAGTGAACTTTCCCAACACTGGTTGTATAATAGTAGTAGTCTCAGGTGACTTCCATAATAACAACATTCCAGTTAACAAATCACATTTTGAAATCAGGAATTAGAGAATATAAGATATTTTTTTACTCTTCAAGCTCAATTCTCAAAATTTCTAGTGGAAGCGAATGTTAGGGCTGTGATTGTTTCCAGGAGTGTTGATCCAGGAACCAGTCCAATGTTGTGCAGTGTTGTGAAATCATCCTTGTGTAATTTTATACAAGTTTAAAGCTTGTTTTGATCAGTTAGCATGCTTTTTGGATTGAGTTTTTACAGTTCAGGATGCCATATTTAGATCTGCCATGGTTAGTCTGGAAAACAACGGGTACTCATTAGGTGCGTGATGGACAAGGATCAGTGACAGAGCCTTTAAACCAAATCATCTTCTGAGCTCTAACTAAGTTTCACCATGTCAGAATCTTGAATCTGGAGCATCAGAGGAAAATAGCCTCAGTTCTCCAATCCTGCTTCCCTTTACCCCCAAAGAAAATAGACAGAAAACAAAAGAAAATTGAGTTTTTGGAGATAACAAAAGATGTCTGTTCTCACATCTTAATATCTGATGGCCATATGTGGCGTCGGTCTGTCGATCAGCCCTGCGTGTGGTTATGTATGCGTCTGGACGTCTGGCTGCTTTCATAGAAACTCTCTTGTGTGTCTCTGGCCCGGAAGACCTTTTCATCTGCAGCCTAAACATGGATATGTGTGTGTGTGTGTGTGTGTGTGTGTGTGTGTGTGTGTGTGTGTGTGTGTGTGTGTGTGTATGTGCAGGTCTGACACTGCAGTGACAGGATGAGATGGGACAGAGAGTGCTGGTTGACAGGAGGATTGTTTTCACTCCAAAGGCCTTATTAAAAATGTAGCTGTCCCTCAGAGACTGGGCGAGGGCGTGTGTGTGTCTCTGCTCTTGGTCAGTCATGAGGAAAATGTAATGTGGTATTTGGTATTTGAGTTGTGTTAGAGGGTTTTGTGAAGTCTTCTCCTTTGTGAGTTGAGTTTCACGTGAAACTTCCAACCCAGATATCTGCATGTCAGCGTATATGACCCAAATAAGTCAAGAGTTTGACATGCTTTCACAAAAGATCCTGTAATAATTCAATAGCAACAAAGGTCAACAAAAAAAGCTCAATTTTGTTCTATATCTTCCTTCTAAGTAATGTCCTGAGTTCGGAGTGTTTAGTTGTTTGCAACAGTTGTTGGGGTAATATTTAGGGAAGTCCCTGTTTAACATTTTTTTTTTTTTTTTAAGGAAGTCTGTTATACTTGCCAAGGCTACATGGGAACCATGATGAATGTTTTGTAACATTAAAAATACCTTTACTGTCACTATTGATCAAATTAATGCATTCTTGTCTTTGGAAAAGAAAATCTGTGCTACAACTATTAAATCTCAGAGTAAAAAAAACAAAACAAAATAAATAAAACTGTTAATTGTGAGGTAAAGTTTAACATAACAAAGTAAAGTCACAATAATTAGAAATAAAGATGCAACTGTGAGATATAAAATTGTCATTAAATAAATTATCTTATCTAGCTGGCTTCCATTTGAAACATTTAGCTGATAATTGTGTTTATTATTGTGAAGTTGCTTTGAAACAATCTGTTTTGTTAAAAGTGCTAAAATAATAAATAATGTATTTTTGGTCTTTTTGGGGGAAATAGTTTTGGACTTCAAATACTCAATAAAAATATTCTCATAACCTCTATAAATGTGTGAGGAGATCTTTGAAGGTGGCACATTTAATACACCTCTCCTTATTGCTTTGATCATACACTCACAACTGCACACAGCAACATTCTCCAGCTATTGGTCATTCCAGTATACCATAGTAATCAATACAAGACATCTATCAGAAATGCAAGGATGATAACAAACCTACATTTCTAGGTCCTCTTCGACATGCAAATTATATCCAGCGCCAAAATGCAACACCCACACATGTGTGCACACACACACAAGCAGGTTGTGATGAGAAACATGATCCACACAGGATCAAAAGGGATGTGTACAGCAGGATGAATAAATGGAAATGTGCGCTGATTTCATTTAGGTCAAGAAGTCTTTACACAAACACACACACACAAACACACTCACAATCCATTAAGATGCTCAAAGCAAAACACTTCAGCAATACACAGCGATACCAGTATGATTACCTGTAATACAGTTTTGCCCTTTCCGTCATATACAGGTAGCATTAACATAAATACATCAGCATGCTTCCCGTTAGCATTAGGGTATGTTTCTTTGAGATATTACTTGCATTAAAGGTGCCAAACTTTAAGTATTTTGTGAGGGATCAGTTTTTGTGACACATTGATGCAGCTGCTGTCAGATTGCTGTAAGTGACTGATCATTCTTTCATTTTTTCAAGTATTTATAGTTAATAGAGCAACAAGACTTGCTAAGAGAGAGAGCAAAAGAGAAGCAGATGGGGTTGCCAATGTCAGCAGAGGAAAACATTCTTTTTTTACACATTTTCTGTTTTTCACATGTGCCATATGAGCATGAGCCTTAAAAAATTGTAATCCAAAAATTCCCCTTTAAATATTCTAAACTTTCTTTCTTCTGTGAAAAAAAAAAAAAAAACTTCTTCTGCTGTGAGTTGCAGCCAAACGTTTTGTTCATGCTTGTATTTGTGCACACGCAACGTTAAAGAGTCTGAACATGCACTCTGCTGTCTCTGACGATGACATATTTTCCTGTCGGCCACCGTAACTTTTGTTGGTTGCAATTCGTAACCTCACCACTAGATGCCGCTAAAAATCACACACTGCACCTTTAATATGTAGCGGGAAAAATACCCAATCTGGCAACACCAGCCACTAGTGTCGCACCGCCGCATGCGTCATCAAAACAAAAAGCAGCAAGGAGGCATCGTATGATCATTTAAACGAGGTCGGTGAGGATGGGAAAAATCGTACATTTCTGTTCAAACTTTGCCCGCCGATAAAATAATTGCTGTCTGTGGTTCTATATGGGCTGTGGCAATAATTTTGAAAAATAATAGCTCACAGCAACATGGAAAAAAAAGAACTATGAACTAGTTAAAATTTTTTAAAGTATGAACTATGAACTGAACTAGTTCATTTTAAAATTTGTGAACTAAACTTTGAACTAGTTCATGTAGAAAGTGAACTTTCCCAACACTGGTTGTATAATAGTAGTAGTCTCGGGTGACTTCCATAATAACATTCCAGTTAACAAATCAAATTTTGAAATCAGGAATTAGAATAAAAAAAATGTAAAAAAAATTCTTCTGCTGTGGGTTGCAGCCAAACGTTTTGCTCATGCTTGTATTTGTGCACACGCAACATTAAAGAGTCTGAACATAATTCAAGGTCCCGACATACTTTTTTTCTTTGCTTAGAAGTAATAAGTTGTAAATTATTTTGCAGTGATATACAGTGCCCTCCACTAATATTGGCACCCTTGGTAAATATGAGCAAAGGCGGCTGTAAAAGTAAAACTGCATTGTTTATACTTTTGATCTTTCTTCAAAACATTCACAAAATCCTAACCTTTCATTAAAGTAAAACAATTGAAAGTGATGGGAAACTCACACTATGAAATAAATGTTTTTCTCTAGTTCACGTTGGCCAAAATTATTGGCACCAAATTATTGCAACATATTTTTTACCAAGATAACAGCTCTGAGTTTTCTCCTATAATGCCTGATGAGTTTGGAGAACAACTGACAAGCGATCAGAGACTATTCCTCCATACATAATCTCTCCAGATCCTTCAGATTCCCAGCTCCATGTTGGCACTTCTTATCTTCAGTTCACTCCACTCCTTTTCTATAGGGTTCAGGTCAGGTGACTGGTATGGTCATGGCGGAAGCTTAATTGTGTGCCTCAGTGACACATTTTTGTGTTTTTTTAATGTTTATTTCGGATCATTGTCCATTTAACCATTGACATGGGGGTACATTTTATCTCTGTTTGCACCAAACCCATCTAGTGTGTTTGCTGCCAAAAACTATTTTTTTTTTTTTAGTTTCATCTGACCAAGTTCCAATCGTATCTGAAAACTGACTATGCTGGAGTATGTTTTTGGAACAATTTTTTTTTAAACCTTCCCAAACAACTTGTGGTAATGTAGGTGCTGTTTGATAAAATAAATTGTAGGCTTTCTGACCCCCAAGACTCAACTAACCTCTGCAATTCTCCATCTGTGATGCTTGGAGAGTCTTTGGCCACTCAAACTCTCCTCCTCACCGTGCATTAGGATGATATAGACACATGTCCTCTTTCAGGAAGATTTGAAACATCTTTAGTTGTAACATCTTCTTAATCATTGGGTAACACTTTATTTTGATATCCACTTTAGACATTCTACTAACTATAAGTAACTTTGCAGCTTCATGTCAACTAACTGTCATTAGAGTATTAGTAGACTGTCTGCTTAATATCTGCTAACACTTTATTTTGTTGGTCCCACAACAGACATTCTACTGACTATAAGTAACTTGGCAACTACAAGTCAACGTATTCTCCTAACCCGAACCCTAACACCTAAATATAACCTAACAGTCTACTGACAGTCTACTACAGGCTACTAATGTTCTAATGACAGTTAGTTGACATGAAGTTGAAAAGTTACTTATAGTTAGTAGAATGTCTGAAGTGACTATCAAAATAAAGTGTAACCAATCATTGCCCTGATTGTGGAAATTGGTATTTCTAATGCTTTAGCTATTTTCTTACAGCCACTTTCTATTTTGTGAAGCTTAACAATATATTGCTTCACATCAGAACTATATTCTTTGGTTTTACTCATAGTGATGAATGATTAAGGGAATATGGCCTTTGTGTTTTCTCATATTTATACTATTGTGGAACAGGAAGTCATGGCAGGACAATTTCATGCTCCTAGTCACCCTGATGTGCTAAAAAATAATATAAATATGATAAAATATGAATGTGAACATAAATAAAACATAAATATTAATGGGAATATACTTAAGAGATATTTTACTCAGAAGAATTTCTAGGGGTGCCAATAATTGTGGCCAACATGCATTGGAGAAAAACATTTAGTTCATAATGTGAGTTTCTCCCCACTTTCAAATGTTTTACTTCAATGAAAGGTTAGAAGTTTATGCATTTTTTGAATGAAAGATCAAAAGGATAAACAATGCAGATTTATTTTCACAGCTGTCTTTGCTCATATTTACTATAGATCTGGCTGTGTGAGACTATAGTTTGAATTATTTTTTAAAATTAATTTCTCTACAATCACTTTGATTCTGACTTACTGGAGCACATCTGATTTAAAAATAAACACATGTTAATGCCATGTTAATGTGTCACAGACACATTATAAATTACAGTTATCAATTTAGTTTCTACTTAGGGATATTAGAGAATCATTACTGTATATAAATGTCAAGATAAACAGACTCACAGTTCAGTTTGTAAGTTATTTGTATTTTATGTTTTAGCAACAAATGCAGTGAAAACACTAAAGAAACTGATTGAAAGTGAACTTATTATCTTTATACATCCCTTTTTACACATAAACAAGACATTCTGATCTGAACAGTGCAAACAAAAGTGCAAAAGCCAACAGATAAAAGTTAGCTATTGGTAGCTGCCCTCCCTTGATCTTCCTTGATCCTTCCCACGCATAGCATTCATGGTGTTTCACATCCATTTTTCACGATTCTAATCTGAAATTTGAAACATTGACAATTTTATGCAAAACTAATCAAATTAATCATGTGGCATTCACAACCGGTCCCTGGTCCCCAGCACGCAATAATACGTACACTTTGTCCCTTATAGATTATTAATACATAAAGCAATTGTGTTCCCTTAAATACAGGATGATTCTGTATTATATGGGAAAGTTGGCAACCCTAGAAGCAGAAAAAGATGCAAATGTGATTCATTTTATTTGGAGAAGGTCTGAGACACAATGAGAGCATCTATGATGAAAGTTAAAGACTAAGTTAATTTGACTATATGGAAGCCAGATGAACTGTCTTGTAACATGATATATGGCAGTTAGTATAACAAACTCACAAAATCTAGTGAGCAGTGAAAACTGTGCCACGTAGTCACTAGTGATGCGCGGGTCGGCTTTTTTTCCAACCCGCGGGTCCCGCTTTTATGAAATTATTTGGCCCGCCCCAGCCTGCCCCAGCCCGCCCCGCACCACTGTATCTATTTTTACAACCCGCCCCGCGGCCGCCCCGCACCCGCGACCGTTAAATAGACATACTAGGTATTATAATGTAGCCTAAATGAAAACAGCCTTTATTTCAGCCTGAAAGTGCTTGGAAACATCGTCCTGTAAACTCGTCCTTTAAACATCGTCCTTGCAACAACAGACGATTATGAATATGAACCATAAATCTGGTCATATTAATAAGATAATGATAAACATATTCAACATTTACAAAGCAGCATTTGTATTCATCTAATAGGCTAAACTATTTTTTATTTCTTAGACCCCCCACAAATATGTCTTGACATGCTGGAAAAGTGAAAATGCCGTTTTGTGGCTCTCCTGTTTGTATATTTTTCACACGAGTTGCACTTCACGTAGCCGATACTGTCTCCTGCTGCAACTATTTTTGAGAACCGGTTCCAAACATTAGATTTAGCAGCCTGACCTTTTTTTCTTTTAATTATGTAAATTCCCGACCTCAAATTCTCCTGCACCTCGTCTTCCATCTTCACTTTTATTTCTCCGCTCTTGTTGTCATGGCTGGCTGCGGGAGCTGCTTGGCGCGCCGCTTTCGTGACGTGTCACGTGACGCCAAAAGTTTGGGGAAATCACACAAGTTACGTTGCTACGGCATTCGTATTGTAACCTTATCAAAGAACTTAATAAAATATGAAAATATATATTCCCAAATATTTAATATAGGCTGGAAATTGCATGCAACATACATAGATTTTTATTTTATTTTGCTTTTAATAACCCGACCCAACCCGCCCCGCAAATAAAGTGACAATTTCTTTCCCGCCCCATCCCGACCTGCTTTTTAACCGCGGGGTCCGCGGGTTATGAGACGGTCCGCGGGTTATGAGACGACCCGCGCATCACTAGTACTCACCTAAACAGAATTTGCATACAACTTCCTGTCTGTGTCCTGGTGCGCACTCGTGAGATGGTAGACACAGAAAAATATATGGATCCTGTGGGATGTCCAATCTAACCACAAACGGTGCACATTTCAAACTCAATTAGCCATATAACACCCACTTTAGAGGAATCGGAGCAGAGAGATCTTGCTTTGATTATCAGCATAAAGGCTAAAGCACTCAAATCTTATAGATAAAAAAAGGCTAACATATCCACCCTATGAGAGTAGCAGGTAGGATCTATTTCTCCAGCCCCCAGATATAAACACTCGAATCAGTAAAGAAAGCAGCAATGAATCACCTTAATGTGTGGTCAATTACATAACTGAAGAAACTTATAAGCCTGCGATAGCACTGCTATCCACCCACTTTTTACACCCCGTGAGGCCCATTTTAAGCTCATACGTTTTAATACGTATGGAGTGCTCTAATGTAATTCACATATCATTGAACCCCAGTGGATTACAACAGTCTCATCTTTTAAGTAAAATTGCATTTTTAATTTCAATTCCTTTGTTCATAAAGTCTGTACCCTCATGCATTATTAGAACGGGTTTTGTAGCTTGTCCTTATTTCATGGCTTTACAGAATACTTGGTCAGTCACAGCTTAACTGACCATTGCAACATGCCGGTGATACTTTAATGTCACTCTGCGGACTTAACTTGAACTTAACTTAACTGTTAGCTATTGGCTGTTTTAAAAATGGTCTTTAATTATTGTTGACCCCAGTTCAAAAAGTTATATTAAAAAAAGTTAACACCCCTTCCAGACAAACAATGATTCTCAAAACTGCCCTGTTGCTATAGCTAACTTTACAACAACAGAATATAGGCTATTTGTTCTGTGCAACATAGCAAAACCAATGTTTCTGTTCATAAGATGTCCTTACAGACTGCCTGCTGCCATAGATGTCTCATGGTCAATAAACAATACTGTATCCGAAAACAATAGCTTAGTTTCTAACAGGGCCACTATCCCAGGTGTGTTGACAGGTGTGCAGTTTAACTTGGACCCCACCTTCATTTAAAAACCACTGGAGCTCTGGAGACATCTATAGAGAAAAACCTTTAAAAATACTTTCACAATTAAAAAATAAAATATATGATGGAAGCATAATAATACTAGTATAACAGAAAAATAATGACCAAAGTTGAAGGTTGCACAGTTGATGAAATACAAAACATATGGTCTAACAAAACAAACACACCAACTTTCAAGCAAAACGTTTTTTTAGATGATATTATGGTTACAAGCAGTAAATAAATATTTTATTTTGTTTGTTTGTTTGTTTTTGAAAGAAGTCTCTTATACTCACCAAGGCTATATTATTTAGGCCTGTACGATCAAAAGTGCAGTGATATTGTGAAGTATTAGGCTATTACAATTTAAAACAACTGTTTTCTATTTTATTATATTTTAAAATGTAATTTCTTCCTGTGATTGCAAAGCTGAATTTTCAGAAGTCATTACAGTGTCACATGATCCTCTTTAAAGGTACAGTAAGCGATTTCTGAGAAACGCTGCTGAAAGTGGATCGGACCGAGCGCCATATACACTCATGATAGGGGAGGAGAGAGGGTGAACAAGATGGAGATTTGAAAAAAGACTGTAGAAAGAGAGATGGCTGAGAGACATTGTAAAAGAGATAAGGTCAGAGGAATATTACTGGAAAAAGAATGGTTATGATCAGGCATGACCCGTGTTAATTTTAGAAAAGCTTTCCGATGCTGAAGAGAACTTAGCAGGGAGGCCTGGGAACAGATGCTGATGTTGCGTTGTTTCTGCTCCATACGTGAATAACCACTATTTGGCAGGTCTTTTATTCCTGAGCCTTTTATAAAAATCATTCTTAGAGTCCCACATTCATCTTTGAGTCAGTTTGTATGGCAGGTGGACAACAAAAAGCAAATGAAAAAGCAAGGAACCATGGGCAGGCTTGACACTGGGTGGCACTGAGTCATTTGTGATGTCTCCGTTCACTTTTTCACTTCGACATATGCAGTCACTTTAGCAGGGCAGCTTGTGAGTAAGATCAAATGTAGTGGTGTTTTTCACAGCCAAATTGTGACAGGGGTGAATGAAGACAAAAAAGCCTGGGTAGGGAGAAGGGAAGATTGTATAGCAGCTGTTACAGGGCACGGGATGCTGCTGGATGAATCCTTTTATCTGCCAGTTGCACATTCCCATGTAGACCCGAAATACTCTCTCTGTGTCATTTGTCATCCAAAGCAGCCATTAGATAAGTTTGCATTTGGTGTGTTTTGAGGGCAGGAGCGAGGTGCAGATTGTTTTGGCTAATTGAGTTAAATCTCTCTCTCTCTCTCTCTCTCTCTCTCTCTCTCTCTCTCTCTCTCTCTCTCTGTTTTTTGCTCTATTGTAAACTCACTTACCCACACACACACACACACACACACAAACACACACACACACACACACACACATAAGTTCCTTTCTGTGTCGAGTCTCTTTTTCTCATTCTGCATATAGCTTAATTATCATCCTTCTTAATTATTTCAATCGATAATTAATTCAAATATACTTTTAGAATTAATTATTGTTGTATTCATGATAATTAACTCTTTTAATTAACCTAAAATTCTAATTCCTCTGCGCTGATGAGGAGCACAGAGAGAGAGAGCTGTGGACTTTTGTTTACCACAAACCATCATTAGAACTCCACTGTCACAAAGGAACTGAATAATTTCTCGGTATAACATTTAACTTAAGTAATCTGCATAGTATGAAGATTTGCATGTACTACTATGGTTCCCTTTCGTTGTCACTCCGAGTTCCGTCGGATGACGACGAATGGGGTTTCGCTTAGAAAGCCTATCAGCTTCGAGTATTACAAAACGAGCCTATGGCAAAGAAATGCCATGGGTCTGCGGAATTTGCATGACGTAACTCCGCCCCACCTCATGGGTATAAAAGGAGGAAGTCCGCAACAGCAGTTTATGTTTTCGCTTCGGAGCCAAGTTTATTCTTCTCTCCACAAGCCATCTCTGAATTGTCAGCTTCACGAACGAGTGCCTCGAGTGTTGGTGTGACGGCGATCTACGGCGAGAGCGTGATTCCTGCTGATCTGCTGCAGTGATTTGCCAGTCGGCGCGTTTCTCCCCGGGCGCTTCAACACTTGAGTTTTCTCACTAAAAGAGCTTACACGCGGCACGTCTTTTTAAAGATGCCTCGCCCGTGTACTTCTGGTTGCGGCAGATTGGTATCGGACTCTGATGGGCACGAGCGTTGCATAGTATGTTTGGGCATTGATCATGCTAGAGCAGCGCTCGTTGATGACTCATGTTTTCTCTGTGGGAACATGACCATCGCGTCATTACGGTCGAGACTCGGTGAACTCGCAAGAGTGAGAGTCCCCTCATCCACCCCCCGCCCTGCGGCTGGTGGCCAGGGTGACCTGAGGGTGACGGTCTGGAACAAGGCGCCGACTATGTGTCCGCGACCCCAGCCCCCCTCTTCAATGACGGTGCCCGCTAGTGAACTGCCGATTCGGGTCTACCCTCTGGTGGCCCGCGTGTTTCGGTTGAAGCTACAGAGGATGATGTCATGTCTGTTGCTGCATCACAAGGTGGGTTTGATTCTTCTGGAAGTGAGGGCTCGTCACAGCTGCCACCTTCCGGTGTGCATACGGCTGTGCTCGAGTCTGATCCGGAGATGACGGCCATGCTTTCCCGGGCAGCCACGAGCATCGGGCTTGAGTGGAGGCCTCCACCCTGTCCTGAGCGCTCGCGGCTGGACGATTGGTTTTTGGGTAAGGCCGCCGACCCTCGTCCTCGGCAAACCCCAATACCTTTCTTCCCGGATGTGCATGATGAGATCTCGAAGTCCTGGAAGACCCCGTTGTCTTCCCGTGACCGCTCGTTGGTCTCATCCGCCTTTCCTCCCCTCGATGATGCAGCCGCCCGTGGGTACACTGGGCTCCCCCCGGTTGAACGCTCTGTTGCCATGCAACTATGTCCTCAGAGTGCTTCTTCTCGTGGCGAGCCTAAGCACCCATCCAAAGCCTGTAGATTTTCGTCGACCTTGGTGGCGAAGTCTTACAGAGCGGCGGGACAGGCGGCTGCGTCACTGCATGCTATGGCCACTCTGCAGGTCTACCAGGCCCAGATGCTCAGAGACATGCACGAGGGTAGGACAGACCCAGGGCTCTTCAATGAGCTGCGCGCCGCGACCGACCTTGCTCTCCGGGCGACGAAGGTTACCGCGCGCTCCCTGGGTCTGGTGATGTCCACAGCCGTGGTCCAGGAGAGACATCTCTGGCTGAACCTGGCTGACATGCGGGACGCGGAGCAGACCCGTCTGCTTAACGCCCCCTTGTCCCAGGCCGGCCTCTTCGGCGGTGCGGTTGAAGACTTTGCCCAACAGTTTTCAACCGGCCAGAAACAGACCGAGGCCATAAAACACATTCTGCCCCGCCGGCCAGCTGCTGCCTCCACCCAGCCGACCGGGCAGACGCCTCGTCCTGTTTCCCGCGGAGGGCGCCCTCCTGCGGCTCCCGCCCCTCCCGCCCGGCCCACGCAGCAGCCTCCACCCCGGGCCGGTCGCGGAGGAAGACGTAAGAAGGCGCCACAGCCCTCTCCCGCCCCGCCCCCCGCTAAACGCCGGGCCAAGCGGCGCTCCTGAGACGGGCTGCTCAGGGAAGATGGTCGTTTTTCAGGAGATGGTAGCAGGACCACTCCTTCCCCCGGTGGAGGGCCGGGGGAGAATCTTTTGTTCTCCGCTCCCCGCTGCTCACCCACGGGTGGGCAGCACCCTAAAGTGGTTAAAGACAGAAACGACCCTCTCTTCCCTGAGCTCACAGAGTTCTCGGGCGACACAGAGCGCCGCCCACAAGCCGTGCTCTCCTCGCCCCCCTCTGTCCCAGAGGCGGTTGACAAGGCGTGCCGTCCACGGACCGCGTCGCCCCTGTCCCCCTCTGTCGCCAGACCCCTGGCAGAGCAGGCCCCCGCGGGACGACCAGCCTGGTCCTCCCCTGGCCCCCTCTGTCAGGGCGCGGTTGCTAACTGTGCCCCCACACCGGGCCGCTATGCCGTCCACGTCTGGGCCAGTTACTCCGCTTCGCTGCCCCTCCGGGGGGACGCCTGTCGTCCGCTTGATCCCGCTGGTTCAGTTCCTGGGAGCCTGGTTAGAGCTTCCCCGTCTGTCCCGCTGGATCGCGCGCACCATCAGGCTCGGCTATGCGATTCAGTTCGCACGGTCTCCTCCCCGCTATAGGGGAGTCCGCTCCACTTTGGTCGGTGGCAATGCCCCTATCATGAGAGCAGAGATTGCCACCCTGCTGGCGAAGGGTGCAATCGAGACTGTCCCTCCAGCCGAGATGAGGTCCGGGTTCTACAGCCCCTACTTCATTGTCCCCAAGAAAGCCGGTGGGTTACGGCCAATCCTGGACTTGCGCGTGCTGAACCGCTCCCTTCTCAGGCTGCCGTTCAAGATGCTCTCCGCCAAACGCGTTCTCGAATGCGTGCGGCTCCAGGATTGGTTTGCAGCGATCGACCTGAAGGACGCCTACTTTCATGTCTCCATTCTTCCTCGACACAGACCGTTCCTACGGTTTGCTTTCGAGGGGCAGGCATACCAGTACGCGGTTCTCCCTTTCGGGCTAGCCCTGTCTCCTCGCACCTTCACGAAGGTCGTCGAGGCTGCCCTTGTTCCCCTTCGGGAACACGGGGTTCGCATCCTGAGTTATATCGACGACTGGCTGATCCTAGCTCACTCTCGAGATCAGGTTTGCGAACACAGGGACCTAGTGCTCCGGCACCTAGCTCGTCTGGGCCTTCGGGTCAACTGGGAGAAGAGCAAACTTTGCCCCGTGCAGAGGATCACTTTTCTCGGTATGGACATCGACTCGGTCGCCATGTCCGCGCAGCTTACGAGCGAGCGCGCGCAGTCACTGCTGACTTGCCTGAGACATCTCAGGAGCAAGAATGTGGTTCTACTGAAACATTTTCAGAGGCTCCTGGGGCATATGGCATCTGCAGCCGCGGTCACGCCGCTCGGATTGCTTCATATGAGACCGCTTCAGCTTTGGCTTCGCGACCGAGTCCCGAGGTGGGCATGGCATCAAGGCACGCTCCGGGTACCAGTTACTCCGACCTGCCGTCAGTTCCTCACCCCGTGGTCGAACCTCAGTTTTCTCAGGGCGGGTGTCCCCCTGGAACGAGCTTCCCGGCATGTTGTGGTCTCCACGGATGCCTCCACCACGGGCTGGGGCGCCATGTGCAAGCGACATGCTGCTATGGGCTCCTGGACAGGACCCCAGCGGCTATGGCATGTCAATTGCCTCGAGTTGTTGGCAGTACGCCTTGCCCTGCACCGCTTCCGGGCGTTGCTCAGGGGTCAACACGTACTAGTCCGCTCAGACAATACCGCTACTGTAGCGTACATCAACCATCAAGGTGATCTACGCTCCCGCCGTATGTCACAACTCGCCCGCCACCTCCTTCTATGGAGTCAGAAGCATCTGAGGTCGCTTCGAGCCATTTTCATTCCCGGAGCCCTGAACTGTGCAGCCGACGAGCTCTCACGGCTTCAGCCCCTCCCTGGAGAATGGCAACTCCATCCCCAGTCGGTTCAACTGATTTGGGTCCAGTTCGGGGACGCACAGATAGATCTGTTTGCCTCTCACGACTCGACCCTTTGCGCCCTGTATTTTTCCCTGACCGAGGGCACGCTCGGCACGGATGCACTGGCGCACAGCTGGCCGCCGGGCCGCAAATATGCGTTTCCCCCAGTGAGCCTTCTTGCGCGGACCTTGCGCAAGGTCAGGGAGGACGAGGAGCAGGTCATTTTGGTCGCGCCGTATTGGCCCGGCCGGACCTGGTTCCCCGAACTTGCACTCCTCGCGACAGCACCTCCCTGGCCCATTCCTCTGAGGAAGGACCTTCTTTCTCAGGGACGGGGCACCCTGTGGCACCCTCGCCCCGATCTCTGGAGCCTCCATGTGTGGCTCCTGGACGGCTCGAGGTAGGTTTGAGTACCCTTCCACCAGCGGTGGCGGCTACCATCACTTCCGCTAGAGCGTCGTCCACGAGACACGTCTATGCGTTGAAGTGGAACCTCTTCGTCGACTGGTGCTCTTCTCACCGAGAAGACCCCCGGAGATGCTCGATCAGCGTTGTGCTTTCCTTCCTTCAGCACGGGTTGTAGCGAAGGCTGTCTCCCTCCACCCTTAAGGTCTATGTTGCCGCCATTGCCGCACACCATGACCTAGTCGAAGGTAAGTCGGTAGGGAAGCACGACCTGGTCATCAGGTTCCTGAGAGGAGCGAGGAGACTAAATCCTCCTCGCCCTCCTCTCGTTCCCTCTTGGGACCTCTCAGTGGTTCTAACTGCCCTGAAGAGTGCTCCCTTTGAGCCCCTGCAGTCAGTCGAGCTTAAGTTCCTGTCAATGAAGACAGCGCTCCTGGTTGCACTGGCCTCCATCAAGAGGGTAGGGGACCTGCACGCATTCTCCGTCGACGAAGCGTGCCTGGAATTCGAACCGGCTTTCTCTCACGTGATCCTGAGACCCCGGCCCGGATATGTGCCCAAGGTTCCTACCACTCCCTTTCGGGACCAGGTGGTGAACCTGCAAGCGCTGCCCCCGGAGGAGGCAGACCCAGCCTTGGCACTGCTCTGTCCAGTACGCGCTCTTCGCGCCTATGTAGACAGGACGCGGTGTTTCAGGACCTCAGACCAGCTCTTTGTCTGTTATGGTGGGAAGCTGAAGGGAAAGGCTCTCTCCAAGCAAAGGTTGTCTCACTGGATAGTGGACGCCATTGCCTTGGCTTACCAGCAGCAAGGTCGACCGTGCCCCCTTGGTGTGACGGCCCACTCCACCCGGAGTGTGGCATCCTCTTGGGCTCTAGCGCATGGCGCCTCGCTAACAGACATCTGCAGAGCTGCAGGCTGGGCGACACCTAACACATTCGCCAGATTCTATAATCTCCGAGTGGAGCCAGTGTCCTCTCATGTACTCGCTTCAACTAGCTAGTACCGGACCCGCTCAGGTGTCTTCGCTTGCTCGCCATTCCACTCCACGGACTGGATACGTGCGATATTCTCCTCAGGTGAGCTTTTCCGAAAGCCCTGAGCTCCTCCAGCACTCCTGACGTCGGCGCCAGTGTCTCTTGCCTGCGCGTCGGATAGGTGCCTCCCGTGTGCATGGTCCCTCCCCTGAGCGACCCCCACATGTGTATTTCCACTGTAAGCCTCTCTGAGCATGTGTCTTTCCCTTGGCAAGCCACCTTGCCACCCCTGGGGTTGAAATATTCCACCTGCGGCTGGACACCCCAGTGTTCTCCATATGTTTCCTTCGGGTCATATGTGTATTCTCTAAGTCCCCCCCCTCTGGGTTGGCATTAATTGCATACTTCCCCTAGCTTGGGATATGCTTCCCAGTGTACCTTAGTATTCCTGTGTTAAATGGAGTCCTTCGTCCAGTCTATGACAGGGATCTCGATTTACGCAGGGCACTGGAAGACAGCTGAGAAGGTGGCGTGATTAGACTGGTAACCCCATTCGTCGTCATCCGACGTAACTCGGAGTGACAACGAAAGGGAACGTCTCGGTTACGTATGTAACCCTCGTTCCCTGAGTAGGGAACGGAGACGTTACGTCTGCCTGCCACTTTCCGCTGTACCGCGGGGATCGCCTGAGCTCAGTCTTGGCTCCTCAGCGAAGAAACATAAACTGCTGTTGCGGACTTCCTCCTTTTATACCCACGAGGTGGGGCGGAGTTACGTTATGCAAATTCCGCAGACCCATGGCATTTCTTTGCCATAGGCTCGTTTTGTAATACTCGAAGCTGATAGGCTTTCTAAGCGAAACCCCATTTGTCGTCATCCGACGTAACGTCTCCGTTCCCTACTCAGGGAACGAGGGTTACATACGTAACCGAGACGTTTCCACTAATGAATCTCCCTCTGCCTCAATGGATGGATGAATGGATGGATGGATTGATTGTCCATATTTGACCCAAACATGGGTTGAAATAACCCAGCATTATTTAGTGTAGGCTACAGAGAGCAAAGTTTTGAAAGAACCACAATAACACAGTTCACCTTTAAAAAACAAATATCATACACCATTTCAGCTCATTTAATACAAATGCATGCATGCATGAGCAAACATGTAGGCCTATTTATAATGAACTAACTGATTGTTGTGTAAGCCACTGTTCATAAATGTAAAACGTTGAATATAAACTTCAAATGCAGTGTCTCTATCAGAAACACCATAAATGCTCTCATCTTTGACCTCTTTTTCTTTTCTGAGGAGGTTGACGAGAGTTGCGTGTGTAATGAGGGTAAAACATGGAGGTTTACTGATAAACACGGTACCAAAGACAGAGCAAAGAGCCACATTAATGAGAAAAATAATTTCTATTAACTTGACAGTTGTCTAAATATGCAGGCTGTCCTTCAATATGTGCAGAGTTTGTGTGTGAGCGCAAGTATCCGTGAAGCGTAGCAAAAACCAGGCTGAATTTAATGACATGTATGACAATTAATGTGCCGTCCAAGGAAAGAGACACAAATTTAATAAGCCACTGAGTTTAGCGTGTGCGTATGTGTGCTCGTTGCACTCGTCTCATCACTGTGCCTGTCTCGGGAGCTGCCGTTGTAATCTCCGTTTTTCTTTTTTCTTTTTTTTGCCTTACGCCGTAATAGGAAACATGCGTTTAATTAATTTAATAAGGTCAGAAATTATTACCTCCATACAAGGGATTTCGTCTTGCCAAGCTGCTCCCATCATATATTTTATTTTTTAATTGTGAATGTATTTTTAAAGGTATTTCTCTGTAGATGAATCCGGAGCTCCAGTGGGATAGTTTTTAAATGAAGGTTGGGTCCAGGTGGGGCCCAAGTTAAACTGCTTGCTGGTTCTGCTCCAATTACACATCCACACTTGTTCACACACACATCTGTCAACACACCTGGGATAGCGGCCCTGTGAGAATCTAAGCTATTTTACTCTGAGTGGAGAAAATTGTTTTCGGATGCAGAAGTCCAACCTAAATGAAGGCCTTCACTCAGAGATTGGAGACCCTCATGACTGTAACTTGTGGAACTGCTTTTAAAACTCTGCCCAATGGCAGGGTGGAAAAATTCAACCAGGAAGTCAATATTTACCCCTCACTCTGCACCAGGCCACATCCTTTGAAAAAAATGCCTTTCAACGCTGGTGAGAGGGAGTCAATTTGAATTAAAAGGTGATGCAATGTGTCTTTCATTGTGTGTGTGTTTTTTTTTTTTTTTTTTTTTTTCTGTGAAGGAGGAAGTAGAATGTCTGATTTGTGCATGTGACATTTAGATGAGTCTTCTACACTTTGGGGCAACGGAGATTAGGAACGTGTTTATTGTGTGGGTGGGTGTTTAACTTTTCACAAACAAGTGATTATTATTTTGGAAGATCTAAAGAACTCACCAGGGCCACCAATTCCACTCTGCCTTTGCTTAAACACACACACACACACACACACACGCACACACACCTTTAAACCTTTGATATATGCTATGTACACTCAGTCCTTTTTTTAAAGTATGAAATGGTGTTCACAATTTTGCTTTCATAATCTGACATATTTCTAAGTGAAACAGGATATTTAATGACAAAATATCAGAATATACGATTTTATCCGACATTCAAAAACAAATGAAGGGATTTCTCTTTGAAATAATAATACAAAATTATAAAACAAATAATAATAATAATAATAATAATAATAATAATAATAAGATCAAACATAAGACTACACTCCCATCAAATTATTGTTTCATCAGATTACGAGAAGTGGATGGATTTTACATACCAAAATGGTGATTTTAGGGGAAGCAAGATATAACATTGTTATATGAGGACAAAACAAATTGATTAATCATGCAAATTAAGAGTATGAATGTGCATTTTTAAAAGTAAGCAGGGTACATTTTGATTTCATTCTCTCTCTCTTTATATATATATATATATATATATATATATATATATATATATATATATATATATATTATTTCTTGTTTATATATATATATATATATATATATATAGATAGATATATATATATATATATAAACAAGAAATAATAATTTGAAAAAAAAAACAAAAACAAAACAGACTACAAAAATAAATGCATTCACTCTATGAAATTCCTATTCCCAGCATAATTCCATGGATGTGCTTATGGCAGTTTCATGACAGGCGAGAGCCGGACAGTGGGGAGACATAAGCGTGTGACAGTCATTAGAGTGACTGACAGGTGTTGAGGAGGAGAGGGAGGTGCACTGGCAGGGTCGCCTCTGTCACTCACTGACTCACCTCTGTCTGCATGAAGAGCGCACAAACTGAGTTATGCCACGGGTGTTGTATGAAGTGTGTGCAGAGAAGGTTTTTCATTCCTCACCCTTGTTTGTAGCTCACTGTTGACAACAAAAACAAACAAAAAGACAACATGTGACAATCTGTTCATGGGTTGGACTGAAAAAAAATCATTCTGTCATCTTTCCCCTTTTCTTTCCCCTCACCTTTTTTTGTCTTACTTATTATTTAAAAGTGTACAGCACTGGCACTTGGTTTTGAGCACTACTGATGCCGTGAAACCCATGACCACACACCATCAGGATGTGGTTCAGCCATGTGTTTGAATGTCAAATACACATGCAAAGTCACTGGACATCTCTGACCAACTGCTCCCTAACTCTCATTTCAATAACATTTGTGTTTGACCTTAGTCTCTATTTAGAGGAGGCAACCGTATAGAGCAATGTTGGCAAGACATGAGTGGGAGTGGATATTCATACCTCCTGTTAGTCTCAAATATGGATAGGATACAAACAGAAAAGCGTTAAAACATATATACTATCAATTTTCATAGTTAATAATTGATAAATAAATGGTGCAAATATTGCTGCCCTTCTTAAATATGAGCAAAACTGACTGTGAAAATTAGTTTTTGCAATTTCTCCTCTTTCATTTAAAATATTCACAAAAATCTTACTTTTAACTAGACAAATAGTTGAAAAAAATATTCTCCTAAAACTTTTATTTTCCTAAAATATATATTCCACAATGTTTGGCTCACCTTCATTTAATATTTTGTGTCATGTCCCTTTGCCAAGATAACAGATATAAATATTCTCATATGCTGCCTAATAAGGTTGCTGAACATATGGCAAGAGATCTAAAACAATTTCTCCATACAGAATCTCCAGATCCTTCCTATTCAGAGGTTCATGCATGTGGACTCTTTTCTTCAGCTCAGCCCACAGGTTTTTATGGGTCGAGACTATTATGTCCATGGCAACACCTTCATTCTGTGGTCAGTGAACTGTCCAGTTTTTTTTTTTTTTTTTTTTTGATTTGTTTGGATCATTGTCATGCACCATGGCCCAGTTTAAGCTTCCTGACAGGGTCAGTCAGGTGCTGATTTAATATCTGCTGGTACTTGATGAAGGTTATGATACCATGTATCTTAACAAGTTGTCCAGAGCCTTTGGAAGAAAATTAGCCCCACAGCATTAAAGATCCACCACCATACTTCACATTGAGGATGAGGTACTTTTACATATATTTCTGTCTATGTCAAACCTGTCTTTCAAAAAAAGCTTTATTTTGGTCTCAGCTGACCATAAAACCCAATCCAACTGAAAGTTCCAATAACGCCTGGAAAACTGTCCATGAGTTTGCTGTTTGATGACACCAAAGGCTTTTTTTATTGCAACCTTTCAAAACAAGTTGTGGTGATAAGGTCCGATCATAGTTTTGGAGACATTCTGACCCCAAGACCCAACTAGCATATGCAATTCTTCAACTTCTATCCTTTCCTCAGTGCATGTGGGGCCAATATAGATAAAGATCCTCTTCCAGTTAGATTGTTACCATTTAAACTTCTTAATTATTGCCCAGATAGTGGAAATGAGTATTCCAACAATTCAACTATTATCTTATAGCCATTTCCTGATTTGTGCAGGTCAACAATCTTTTGTCAAACATCATTAATGTATTCCCAGGTCTTTCTCATTGTAATGCATGGTTATAGGAATTTGGCCTGTGTGTGTCATAATTAGAGCCCAGGGAAACAGGAAGTAATGACTTTTACTTTTGACTAAACAAGTAGCAAAATTTGGCCCAATGTAAAGTAAAGGCTATTGTTTTTTGTTTTGTTTTTTTGTGGAAAAAAAGTGTGCCATCTGAACTTTCTGTTTCAAAAGGAAATACACCTCCAGAAGAAATTATGTTCATCAAGCAAATCTTTAATTCCTGTAAGCTAAGTCAGAGAGCTGCTTGTATGATACGGTCATATTTATTACCAACAACTTCATCACGCTGTCGCTTTTAATTTCTTCAGCTTCCCGTTGCCCGCAGTGGACATCTGATCAACTAACCTGACAGCTTCAAGCTCAGTTAGTTTACACTTTCTCTCACACTTATCATCAGCCTCTAGATATGATAAAGTCAGAGTGTCCAAGCAGCACATATCTTCATTGCCTCAAATGAGGACTGATTGGATAGGCAGAATTAATGTAGACTTTTGAGATACTTTAAGAAGTCTGTGAAATCTAAACCAAAGTATTTACTTTTGCATAAGAAGTGGCACTCCAACGCATTACAGTTGATGACAGGTGACACAATACTTTTGAGTGTTTGACAGCAGCTTAGTGAAATGTCAGGTGACAGTGTCTATGCCAAGGCAGTCAATAAGCTCTCACAGGTTTGAATGGGAACGTCTGTTAAGCTTAAGAGTGTGGGCTGTAGATTTCCATCAAGGCTCAGTCAGTGGGTTGCCATGCTCACAGTTTGCACATGAGGTGTGTGTGACGGTGCTAAAATTTGGGTTTGCAGAATGAAAATGTCATTTAGAAATGTGTTTCTTTATCTGGTGAGTGGCCAATGAACGATTTTTATTGGCCTGAGTATCTCATTGATCGCTGGTCTGTGTGCTTGTGAGAGTGTGTGTCTCTCTGTGTGTCAGGAAATGGGTCTCTTATTGCTGCTTGGATGAAGAAAAGCAGTGTTTTAATCGGAGGCTCATTCCCATTACAGAGTTGACGGGATTCATAACAGTTAAGCGGAGAGAGCCTGGGGGCCGGCCGGGGCCTGATGGCTCCTAAATTGGCTCTTTTGTTGGACATGCATTAAGGAGGACGGCTGACCTTGCCAGTGCCTGCTGGAAATAGCGGTGAGAGACACAGCCTTTGTGTTCTGAGTGAGCCCTAAGGTGCAACACAAATCACACCGTCAACTCCAGCACGTCAAGAGAAAAGTGCCACACAGAAATAGAGACATGTACTTGACATGCATTTCCATAGCATTCTAGCAACATATACCTTTATAAAGGAGAACCATTGATATATGGTGGAGCCAGTGAACTACAGACATCAGTGGTGTGCACATCTCCCTTTTGTTCATCAAACTTAAAGTGTTCTTCTGGTAATCAATCAATTGATGACCTCATATATGAATTATAATAAATGAAGTTACAGTTGTTGTTGTTTTTAATGCGTACACACTAAAAGTGGAACTTGAGGCTCACTTAGCGAAACCATTCACTCTTATACAGTCCTTAATCTTCAGACCAAGTCTACAAAACTTTACACTCAGTTTGCATTTGTAAAACAAACTTTTACAAACAAACAAAGTTCTCTACATTAGACACATGATTCAAAACTAACAGCTCTCGAGTTTCATTTGGAAAACACAGCCATTTCAATGCCACAATCATTTCCCAATTACCTACACTCAATGATCACGTGTGAAAACGCTTACAGGTACACATAAATTGATCAGCAATCAAAACTCAATATTTTTAGAAACAAATAAATTCAAGTCAAGTAACCTTTCAAAGATAGTTTCAAAGCAGCTTTACAATAGTAAGAAATTCAAATTCTGCTCTAAAGCAGCTCTAACAAGCCAATATTGCCATTAAGTCAGTTGTTCAATAACTGTAAAGTTCATCAACAGTGCATACATTCTGTATATACAGTGTCTTTGTGCACATAGATGTAAACACAAGAGATTAGTGTTTTACATTTTCTGTGTGTAGTTTTGTGGCCTGTATTTAGAGTTTTGAGAAATGGAGCCATAGTTTCAGAAATTGTGTGTAAGCAATTAAAAAAAAAAAAAAAAAAACTGTTATAATAATATTAATAATGTCACATGATGAGATTATCTTTGAAAAAGAGACTGTGAATAAAGCAGCCTGTGAATAAAAATCTTGCTGACCCCAAACTTTGGAATGGTAATGTAAATATATTTTATTGATAAAACTATATTTTCTACTACAAGTCTGATTGCTCCATTCAGCAAAGTCAAATTTGCTTTAATAAAGGAAAATACTGTTGCAAAAAAGCAACCCGACATAACTTGAACTCTCCCATTGTAATCAACAAAGCTCTCTATATTTGTCTATAAGAAAAAGATAAAAGATAAGGAAATGGGTTATTGGAGAGGATGGATATTAGAGAGGAAGAGGATATGGTCCAATTTGTCATTACAATTTTTAAAAATACAACAAACAGAAGTGTAGTGCTCTTGATTTTGTGGATTTATAGCTCTCAGCTGGATTTTATTTCAGGACTCAAATGTAAAAATGTTTCGTACACAATTATGCACTGCCTTTGATGTCGACAACAGAAAGAAATGGGAAGTGTTTCCTCCTCTGTTGATAAGTTGATACGCCAATTTATTTTGCTATCCTAACTATGCAGGATTATTATTTTATATTTTTATATATAACATATAGCCTAGCATTCAAAAGTTTATTATTTAGCATTGCTTTTTCACGACCCAATCCACAGACTGCGTCCCATTTTTAGGTTGCGACCCTTCATTTGAGAACCACTTTTATTATAATTGAGTAGTGTTCAAATATAAAAAAAAGTTATGTGGTGCTAATTAATTTAGTTTTTAAGTTTTTATATCAAATATGCTCCACACTTCTTATCACACTGATGAGCTTTTCTTTTTCGTTCTTTGCTTAGAAGTAAAAAGAAGTTGGAAATACCTCTGCAGCGATCCTGTTAAGGAACACTGTGACACCTTCCAGCTTCCACGCTGCTGAGAGTGACATTTAGATTAATATATAAATATGTGCTGCATGCTTTCCTCTCAATAACAAAATAACAACAACAATTACAGCGGTGAGAAAAAGGCAGTTAAGAAAGCATCTGATCACAGCGATGTGGATATGTTTGCAAAAGCTCTGTGATTCACCGGGATCATGTCAACAAATGAGGTAGGCCTAATTAAAACTACACTGTTATGATAGTCTGCATATAAAGTATGTTTGAGACTATAGATGTATGTTTATGTGAGAGTATAGTTTGAATTAATCCCTTTTCTTTGCATTACACATTGACATTCCAAAACAACTCTTTCGGCATTATCCTGAACAAGTGTTCATTTCATGTGTCATAGAACAGAAGAGAGGCTTTAGGGATCGTGCGATCTTTGATCTTTGGCGTTTTCCGGCAAAACCGGAAATCCTTCACGTGAAAATGCGTCTATAGGCTTTCATAGACAACTTAGGAAGTCAGAGATGGTCTATTTTTTTTTTTTTTAAGTTTCGTTACAAACTGTTCACACATTGGCAATACAAAAAGTGATTAATACATGGAAATTCTTACATATAGCTTAATGTGGCTTAATGCATTAAGACAATGGTAATTCATAACCAAATTAAGTATATACCTTATTAGTAAAACCTACTATGTACAGGCAATCAGGTGAACCCAGAATCAGGAGCATTTTCCCATATAAACATTAGGCCTATACATAAAAATGCCTAAAGTGCAATTTAGCGCATTACGTTCATATTCTTGGTTCATCTGCTTGCCTATAGTATGCATTATCAGTTGCATATTGAAATATATTAGATCATGTTAAGTGTTTTTCACATCAAGACTTGAAATGTTTTGGCACATGCTGTATATGGATCGCTTTTGCCCAAAACTTGCAGTTTGTTCACATATCTTAGATTGTCTTCTTTTGAGCGGCAATCTGGATATCCGAAACACATTGAAACAAATGAAAAATGGACAGGTCTGTACTGCAGTTCTCTGGATGTCTTCCTCTCCAGGTCTCCGCATCAGTCAAGTGACTGAAAACTATGAAGAGCAGACATCACATTATATAGTCACCGCAATAACTTTAGCAAAAATAAAGTCAGAAAACTATTAACTCTACTTAAACCAAGCCCATCATGTCAAGCAGATTAATTTATTTTCTTTAAATAAAAAAATAAATAACAACTTTAAGTCTTCAAATCGACCTTTCCAGAAGCTGACAGATGAGAGTGGAGGGATGTGGTGTTGATTTGGGGGCAGGATTTGATGTTAGCCATGTCCAGAGGGGTGCACAGGCTGTTGAGATCTGCTGATAGCTATCATCAGGATGCAGGTCCCACTCCCTGCACAGCAAACTCTTCTGATGAAGAACGAATACAAATTGCATCGCTTTAGATTTCAATTCCCCCTTCCTTGCACCCAGCATGTTAAATCTATCATTTTCCATCAGGTAAAAGAGGAGAAAGAAAAAAGAAAAGAAAGGAAGGATAGAGGGAGGGGGAGTGAAATGTCTGTTAACCCTTGAATGCGATGAATACAATGCCAACCACTTAGATCAGTCTGTGTACAAACCACATTTCCTGCATGAGGACGTTAAGGGCTGGCAAGACCCTCAATGGAAATTCAGGGATATTGGGATTATTTGCACCCTAAAAATTGAAATCGCAACTATGTAAAGCTATAAAGCAAGAAACAGTTAGTAATCAGAATGAAGCTTTACCACCATCAATACAAATAAAAAAACTGGTGAAATGTGTTTATGCACCATAACATGCAGCATTAGGTGGATTGAGCATTTATAAATATATTGCAATATAAACTGTCATCATTTGCTCAACCTAATGTCTTTCAAAAGCTGTATGACTTTCTTTCCATCTGTGGAACACAAGAACAAGCAAGTTCTTTTGAACTTTCTAATCATCAAATAATCCTGGAAATTTCCACAAAAATATTACACAGAGAAACTGTTTTTAACATTGATTATAACAAATGTTTCCTGAGCAGCAATTATTAGAAGTATTTCTGAATTGACATTTAGTTTAATAAATATGTGCTGTGCGCTTTCCTCTCAATAACAAAATAAACACACAACAAAAATTACAGCGGTAATAAATGTTTCCTGAGCAGCAGTTATTAGAATTATTTCTGAATTGTAATACTATTTCACAATATCAGTTTTTTTTTTATTTTTACTGTATTTTTGATCAAATAAAATGCAGCCTTGGTGAGCAAAAGAGATGTATTATTTCTTAAAAAAAAATTTGAAATGTAATGCATGGCTTCAGAAGATTTGGAATATCGTGCAAAAATTGTATAGACCCCTTGTTTATGATGATTTTCTTTTTCTTTCTGGAGCTTCAATGCCCTTAGTGGACAAGAACAGCTCTGACATTCTGCTAAATGTCTCCTTTAAAGGAATAGTTCACCCAAAAACTGTCAATGTCATTCCAAAACTGTATGACTTTGTTCTTCTGTGTAACATTAAAGAAGATAATAGAGAAATGTCTCTGTGTTTTTGTAAATACAGTGAAAGTCAACGGTAACCAAACTCTTCGTATCCAAAACATCTTCGTATGGGTGCCATAGAAATAAGTAAATCAAACAGGTTTGGAACGACATGAGGATGAGTAAATGATGACAGAATTCTTCATTTATCACCTATTTCTTGAAAACAGCTACAAACAGCAAGGTTTTAATTTGTGGTAGAAAACATACACAGTGTACAGTGGAACACACATAGAGTGTGCTGCAATGAGAGAGTCACCATGAGGTGAACTCATCTCCACCACCACAAACAACGGGTCATTAACGACCACAGAAAAATGCTCCAATCTCCCATTACCCACCCAATCATCTCTCTCTCTCTCTCTCTCTCTCTCTCTCTCTCTCTCTCTCTCTCTCTCTCTCTCTCTCTCTCTCTCTCTCTCTCTGACTCTGTTTTGAGGAGGGGAGTCAGTGCTTGATGATGTGAATAAAGAGGCATTGTGTTACTGTCAGACTAACTGCAGCTTTCTTCCAGGCAAAGAGACTTTCATTCCCAAGTCAAGGTTAAAAAAAAGAAAGGAAGAAACTGCTAGTGCCAACTTATAGAATGGACTGAAAGAGGGAGGAATTGAGGGTGAGTGGAAAAAAGGGAGAGAGAGTTTTAGATGACACAAGGCTAGATTGAAAGGGTAATTTGCTTTTCTTCTTATAGCTGCATTAGAGTCAATGTTGTCTAAATGACATTCTCCCCCAACTAATTATTTGGATATATCAGAACCCCTTGACTAGAGTTTCACAGAGATAAACAAAGAGAGAAAGATGGAGAAAGAGAGAGAGAATGGATAGATGCAGTTGTGGGGTGAAGTAAGAGATAAACCAGATATACTGAGAAACAATAAAAGGGACCTGGGAACAGACGGCAGAGGAAAGTGTGTTGGGGACAAAATTAGCTGCTCCATTTCTATTGGTAGAAAATGTTTGCTTTTGATAAGACTCAGCACAAATTAGTCATCAATTATGTGCTATAAAAGCAGAACACTTGAGAGAGAGAAAGAGAGAGAGAGAGAGAGATAGAAAACCTTAGCGAAAGCATGCTAATAGCCAAAACACCTAATCAAGTCCAAACTTTAGCACATAGTCTTTATATATCTGCTAGATTTGAAATTTTCACTAACTTAAATGGTTTCTGCTGCAGCTGTGAATCTGTGATGTTTAAGAGGACAATGGTGTCATGTCACCCCATGTGTGTCTGTGTGTGAAGGGAAAAAAATCTGTTAATAACACAATGGTACCTTACAAAACAAAGAAGGGCTAGGTGAGATCATCTCAAACTTGCACTTATTTCACATGACAATGACGATCTGTGGAGAGACGGTTAACCTGGAGGGGGGGAAAACGTTTTTTTTTATTTTTATTATTGCATTTGTACAAATCATAGAAAGAAGCAATGCACTCACACTTTGATGCATTGTTGGCCGTAAAACCTCAGTTTGCAATGAACAATGCCTTTTTAAGGATTTGTGTGTGTATATGATTGAGAGTTGGTCTCCTGGGATGAAGAAGAAAAGAGCATGGTTATGCTCGATTTTCTACTGATATTAAGAAATGTATTTCATTGTTGTTACAAGATTTAAATGAACTCAGCTCTGTGCAAAGAGTAAAAATTGACTGAATTGCTTCACCACTCATTCAAATCATGTGCACAAAGAAAAATGTTTGAATCAGGACCCTTGTTCTCTCATGAAAGCATATGGGTAGCATTAAGTTCAATATGATGTGTTCATACGTGAACTCAGTGCTTGTATTGACTGCATGTGCCGCTCTGAACATTAATAGTGAGATCAGCGAGAATGTGTGAGTCTGCATAATGTGAAGAATATAGAAAAAATAAAGACTCAGTGGGGAATATTGATGAAACATGCAACCAACAATACAACTCACGCAACCATTCAAACGTTTGGGACTGTGAGATCTTTTTGTTTTCAAAATAAGTATCTTACACTCTCCAAGGCTGTATTTATTTGTTAAAAAATACATGTGAAATAATATTACAATTTATATTTCATTAATGTAATAACCATTAATCCAGTTGTCAGTGTCACGTGATTCTTCAGAAATCATTCTAATTTGCAGATTTGCTTCTCAATAAACATTTCTTATAATTATCAATGTTGAAAACCAATGTGCTGCTTAATGTTCTGTGATTTTTTTTTCTGTTTATGAATAGAAAGTTCAAAAGAACGGCATTTATTTGAAATAGAAATCCTTTGAAACATTATAAATGTCTTTACTGTCACTTTTAATCAATTTAATGCATTCATGTTAATTAAATTTTTTTTAAAGCACACAATTACTTTTTTGAAAATTTAAAGTATGTAGGAATGTAAGTTTTTTTGAGTCACACACACAATCAACAAGAATCAAAATGTGTGTGATTTACTTAATAAGGTGTCAATAATGGCAACAATGATGTTGATTATACTCATTTTTATAATTGTTGTAGTTGATTATGCTATTGTCTCTCAGCAAAACATACCTTAGCCATTTTCAAAATCTTTAACCCTATTTTTTTTTTATTAAACAAAAATGTAAAATTCAGAATGATTGAAAAAAAAAGAAAAATCATACAATTGAGCTTTGTCCTCTCAAAACGTCAACAGCCACAGAGTTGTTTAAAAATGCGCTAAATGGGATGATCTCAATCAATTTAATTTTTTTCATAAAATGGGTCACCTCTGCTCTGTATCTTTTTTCTTGATGAAACTGAAATCAGTGAAGCTCACAGCTGAATATTTCATCACCAGTCTTTCTCTTCACCCTCTAAAGAACATGCAGCCTATACCGTACCGGTTCTGTTTTAAGCTGAGATTGTTCTGTAAAGCCAGGGTAGATTTTCTGTGTGTGTGTGTGTGTGTGTGTGTGTGTGTGTGTGTGTGTGTGTGTGTGTGTGTGTGTGTGTGTGTGTGTGAGAGTGTGTTTACGTGTGAGAAAGTAAGAGAGGTCAGTGACAGAAGGTTAACCATGATGACTGCTAATGGCCATCAAACGGCATTTAGTAGCTGTTAACCCTTGCTGATCACAGTCAATTGCATGTCACAAATGAAAAGAGAACGACTAATGGGGAGAACACCTGTAGTGTGAAGGTGATCCAATGACTGATGTGGATGATTTGAGGGGTAATTGTCCCATTTCAGGATCTTGGTCACGTTAATCACATTTGTGATGTCATATGTGTGTGCATCTGAGTTAGCCTGACGCAAACTGTAATGTAAACATTAGCCCTTAGCAGCTGCCACACACACAGAGCAAACACAAATGTGACCTATTCAGTGAGGACACAACCTTGTGTTTTTGCCCCAATGCTTTTGGACATTAGCTTGAAACATGGGTACAGACATGTTTATGTACGGGGTCAAGGTTTGGCTAATTAGCATGGCCTGGTTAGCCCCTGGTGGTAAATACCGTAACTACATGATCTGGCTGCAAACATGGGCTTGTTTGAGTGTGTCAGCGTCTAGTGAGGGTTTACTGCTTTATTTGTAGACAAAACATGAGGATCAAGCCCTGTTGGATGAGTAGCAGGCTTGGCAGGTAAAGTGATTTGCCTGTTTTGTGTATTATTCAAAACGTTCTCACCACAATTTGTTCAAGTGTGATTTCTTTTTTAAACTAAACAAAGTGTTTGGTATGAGATAAAGAGAAATGAAGAGCAAAAAGAGAAATATAGAGGGAGGGATGAGAGGGTCTACAAGAGAGGAGTAATTATGTGTATCCAGCTCCTGATCTCAAGTAGGAAATTGTAAATCATCATGTCTGACCTTTGATCTTCTGGTGGTTTGGATGAGGGGTTAAAAAGACAACAGATTCCCTTTGCTCAATTTCTTGTTGATTATAACTGACATTAAACAAGATTATAGACATCATTAAAAAATAGTACATGGAAGAATCTGCTAAATGTAGAAGAAACAGAGCAGGTTTCCTTTTTCATCCACCCATAAATAGAGTCCACAGAAACTCTTTTTTTTTTTGTCAATATTCTTAATGGCAAATGCTATTTGCACCACAGTGTAAGTGATGGATGTGCAAATGCAGGAAATTTTGACCAACTGTAGACTGATCTGCTGGATCTTAACATAAACCTTTCACCCTGAAACTTCTTGACATCCTGCACAGATGTGATTTGAACATGGTGATGCAAAATGCTTTCACTGTCAACATGTTTCTCGCACACGCTCAGTCGCAAACAGCAAATTATGACTCTTGAGTTGTTATTTGTCATGGAGGGTCAATTTAAAGCAGTCAAAAGCAATGCTGGATCTCAGATGGTGACAGCACAGTTGGTATAACAAATATAAGAATACAAAAGATAGAGAATATAGACAATGTATAGAATTATACATTATAGTTATCACATCATTTGAATGGAATGTTTACCTTCAGTGTTTGCTTTTCCTGTGCATTTTAATGTTGTCTTGTAGTTATTTTTTAAGATGCATTTACATTACATTTACATCTATTCATTCAGCAGATGCTTATTTCCAAAGCCATTACAAATTAAATTAACACATTCTGAAGCTTTGTGGCATATGATGAGAGCAGAATAGGACAGAGTGTTGTATTGTTGTGAAGAACAAAAAAGCATGAGTGAGATGAAGCGCACAGCTACATTAATATATCGCTGTCCAGTGTATTTTATATGCATACATACATAAACACACACACACACACACACACACACACACACACACACACACACACACACACACACACACACACACACACGCTTGCACGCAAATGTCAGAAGATTGGAAGCAGGGTCGCAGGCACATTAGTGTCACTGAGCAAAACATTGGAACACAAGCACTACCCTCCAGGCTATGTCTCAGATGTCAAATATGCATTTTGTCTGTCTCCACCTGACTTCTGGGGTGCAAATATCTACACTTTGTTGCCAGACTCATTTATGCATCGGAGTAGTCACACCGATTCTTGATTCACTTCAACATAATTACATTTAGAGAAATACAAGTGAGTTATTAAGTGAGTTATCAAGTAATGAGCTATTAGCCCTGTTCACTTCAAGAACGATATTAGCAGTCACAACAGTGAACGACAACGTTGTTTATTATAAGCACATGCTGCAGTTTTGTCATCTGACACTTTAGATGCTCGGACTCTATAAAGCAGAATATATTCTAATTGGCTCAATGATTATCGTTCATCAGCTGGAAAAAAAAAATCTGAAAGTATTCAAATAATATCATTCCCCTTTGTTGTTATTGATGTAGTTTGTGTGGACTCTGCTATTCTTTTAAATGTTTAACTATCTTTAAAACTATATCAGTATTGTTATGCAGGCCTTTATATGCATTTGAAAAAAAAAAGTTTACCCAAGTGGCCATTCATATTGTTGAATTCCACATACTGGCTGTTTATAACATCTTTCATCCATATTGCAGTCAGGATAGTGCTGGAGTCTTAAAATTAAACAAAGCAAATCACCAAGTACCAAAATCATCATGAGCTTTCTTGGCACCAGTCTCCAGTGACCTTTCTATGACTTTCTCTAAGGAAACAACTATTTGGCTAAATTAAGAGGCAGCAAATTCTCAAACTGCAGGGCACCCAGGCATGTTTTTTCCTGCAGTCTTATGTTTGGTAAGCACAGAGAGCAGTAACACTGCCGTGAAACAGCATCAGCACTGTTTATTTGCCTATAAACTTGTTTATAGAGAGATAGTGCCGCAGTCTCAAGAGATTTTCAACAGACACATCAAGCTACAAGCGGCAAAATAATTTGTTAGTCACTGATTTGAAATACTCCAAGGACAGGGCCATGTGCGCTGTTCCAAAACCTTGGGCAGTATTTTAAGGAATCTATGTATTTATTTATCAGTCTGTTTGTCTGTCTGTCTGTCTGTCTGTCCCACTTTGCTTTTTAATAAATTTTAATGCTACTTTATTACTTCCAAATTTAAATAACAATTCTGCATCCTCTTTGCAATTCAAGTTTAATTCAAACTCAGGAAAATAATTAATCAGTTCTGAATGGCACACAACTCTGATTAGAGTCCATTAGCTTAGCAAAATGCTAACATGAAACTCTATTGAGCATCATTTGTGCGGTGCTGAGAAAATAGTTTTGGTTTGGTGCAGAAACCAAAAAGAGCTATGGTGTAATTCAGAGAGTTGAGAACAAACATTTATTAGGAGAAAGTCCCAGAATAAAGAGTTCTTGAATGCTAATCGTAGTTCTACCAGACAGACTCGGGAGAATAAATACTGTAACAATTATACATTTATTGACAGCCCAGCAAGCAATATAACGTTCTTTTGCGTAGGCCACCGTGCATAGCTTGCATTTCCTGCCTGAAGACGAAGGCAGGGGCGCAGCAGACCCCCTGGGAGGTATTGGAAGGGACCATCCTGGTGGTGGTGGGGAGGATGGAGGGGAAGAGCCATCCTGGTGGTGGTGGGGAAGATGGAGGGGAAGGAACCGTCTTGGTGGTGGTGGGGAAGATGGAGGTGAATGAAAGTATCAGCATCCGCGAACTCAGACATGTGTAAGTACGGATCTTTTATACCCCGAGTATTAGAACATGATTGGATAGATGAGAAATTAATAAGTGATGTAGCAATTGAGTCTTCCCTGCAGAACTTATGCTAAAGCTTCCATTTCTTCATATCTGCCTATTATCTGAGAAAGAATATTTATTCTGATAGCAGATGCTGAGTAACATTTGATGAGCTTAACAAATAACATTTATCAGCTGTGTTTATGAGAGATGATTCATTCAGTAATACTCTACAGTCAAATCTTCATCTCTCTCTGAGTCATTGGTACATCACCATTAATTACACAGATCTTTTAGGGTCTCTCATTGTTCGCTCCATTTCCAGTAAATCTTTCATTCAAAGTTCTACTTCTCCCACCATCCCTTGTTCAATAATGCCATATTCCGGGTCCACGGGAATGCAGCTTTCTCTTGACGAGGTGACAGACAGGCAGAATATGAAGACATGCACACAGAACAGCAGCGGCCATACGCACACTGACATATGCTGCTGAGAACGTGTGCCACATCTGAAAGAGAGGGAGAGAGAAAACAGGGGGAAGGATGGAACAAAGAAGAAAGTGGGCAGATGGCATTTCAGATTGATTTTATGGGTACGTGGCATTGCAGAATGTCCCTGTTGTTGGCCAAGCTCGGTTTGAAAGGGTACACGGGTCACTCAGGGAGACAGTAAACGGCTTTTTAAGAGGAATGATTCAGATTTGTGCTGACACACAAACAGAAACAAGAGAGTTTTTGTGTGTTTGGAAATAGGACAGTGCTGTGTGGAACTCCTAAGAGAGGTTTTAATTATGAAGAAAACGAGAGGACATTTCCCCCTCGTTTTCATGTAAGATTGTATTTTGTCAAGCAGTGTGCTTTGTTATTTAAAACCATATTCATATTTAAAGGCCAATCAAACCCCAGCTGCTCGTCGCCATTACTTCAGATGCTCTTCTCAACTGATCCCAGTCCGGAGCTGTTGCATTATGCGGGGAAAACAACAACAACAAAAACTCAAAAGATCTCAGATATGACCAAACTAGAAAATGTATGGCTAAGGAAAATTTAATGTTCTTTAAAATACAAACTTTTCAGATGTTACAATCCCTTGGGAAAATGCTGTTTGAGTCGACAAACCAATTCGAGTTGAAAACAAATACTCTGATTATGTAATCCAAATTAAAGGTGCATTTCTCGCTATTCTCTATACTGCGGAGATGACTTCAACTTCATCTTTGCAGCCAACACTGACTCAGAAAACACTAGTTTATCAATAAACAATTAAAATGTCTTCTTGCTATTTTTTACACATTCATAATCATGAGGTTACTTGTGCCAGGGATTTGCAGCAAACTTTATGCATGCGCTTGATCGCAAGGCATATATATTCTTCCCCCCAGTGGCCTATATGAGTCTATAAAAAAAGTCAACAAACTGCAAAAATAAAAACCAACGTTTTTTTGTTTGTTTGTTTTTAGGTAATATGTAATGTAATATTGTTAAAACAGATTTCATAAAAAGAATAAAAAGAATAAAAAGAATCGTTCAGAAGCCGTTGTCGAAGTCAAGGTATCGTATCGATATCGAACATTTTCTAACGCTACCCAGCCCTAGTTTTTTTGTTTTTTTTTTTGCCAATCATACAGCCAATGTATAGCCTGAAAGCAGAGGGGATATTTTCAACTCTATCATTTTCAGGCCACAGAAAAATGGAGATAAACATATGGTGTATGGTTATTTCATAAGTTGCTAATAAGGATTTATGTCCCACACTCAGGTGTAGTAACACCAGGCGCTACACTCATACATCACAGAGTGATTAAGTGTGTCATCCCCGATCCGCCGACCTTGATGAGGGGAAACTATCAGGCACATGAAGGGGCCACAGTTCGGGTTTGAATGAAATATTAAAGAACGCCTCAACGGACGCAGCCTCACAAAACAACCGTACATTTGTATCTGCTCTGTTGCCTGTGTGTGTTTACTCGTGTGTGCTTGTGTGTGAGAGTTTCGTTCAGATGTTATCAGCACAGTTGGTGTGTGTTCTCAGTTGCACACAGTGGATAGAGTTTGTGTTTCTTGTTTGTATCAGTTGCTCCTAAGCTGGGAAACTTTCGAGTAAGTGTGTGCGTATTTGTATGTGTGTGTGTTTCATAAGGGAGGAGCAGTGGAGGGGAGACAGATGGTCTATCTCAGGACCATCCAAATGTAGATTAAATATTAAAGATTTATTTGAAATCTTCATGATGATATAAAAATAGATAGAGGTTGTAATGAGCAAACACCTGTTTATGGCCTGCTTCAATTTTTTCTCACTCATGTTGGAAAGTGTGTGATTTTATTTGTGTGTTTAACTTAATGTGAAAAACTGCTAACACTTTACTGGTGACATTAGTTAATGCATTAGGTAAAACTGGTAAAACTGGAAAAACTGGTAACACTTTCATAGTGACATTAGTTAATGCATAAGGTTTGACGGACATACAATGACCAACTTTGTTACATAATTTACTAATCTAGGTTAATGCTATGTTCTATATTTGCATTTTTAACATTTCAAGTTGTATAAAAATTTGTTAAAATTAGTTAAATTATGATCGAACATGAATCAACTATGAACAATAGATCATTATAAATTATTATTACATTGCTGGAATACTTGATCCGGATTGGACAATCAATAAGTTTGATATAACAAAGTTATAATAATGTTGGCAACTCTCTTTGTGAGTGATACATTGATAATTAATTTAACCAATTCTTAAAAAAAAAACGCCCGTCTCTATGTGTGGGTAGTAGAATCGCTTATTCAACCGATTCGTTCAAAACATTGATTCAGTCAGGGACAATGTTACTGCTTTTGTTGTAGTCCATAACTCTCTTCACATCCTGATAGCAATCAATAATTGAAGTAGTCTGATATATAAATTTTTTTTTACATAGACCTATCTTCTGTGGAAGTCTCAGGGCAAACAGATGTTCTGAATGTAATGATAAGATGTCATAGCTGCCTGTCAACTTACGTATTTGCATACCATACCTTGCAGACATCACAATTTATCAGGATGTTCCATGAGCCTATGCAGAGTCACTGAGCGGCACAAACAAACAACAGCCACCTTTTGCAGTTCCTCCTGAACCAAAACAACAAGCTTATGCTGAGTTTACATGATGTTGTATTTACCGTATTTAGGGTTGTTTAAGTTCATTATTTTAATGCTGTGTGTTTTCAGACATGAGGTAATTTATTGCCGTCTCTCATCTAGTGGCGCTTTGCAGACTCTGCTGTGTGCGTTCATGTGTTTTGGAGGAGATGTGGCTTTGGAGAGCTCTCTGAATGGAAGGGGTGGATCTCATGTTTTCAAAGCTAGCTTGCTATTGCTAGCCTCTTCGAAACTGCCAACCCTATCTTAATAATCAATAATTGTATAAAAGCAATGCCACTGCTGTTTTTTAGATATGACTGTGATTACCTGCAGCCTCGTGCCTATGGCAGAATCATAGCTCTGTTGAAATTCACAAAAACAGACTTCTGTGATATTGCTTAATTAGGTCATGATATAATGCATATTATTGTAAATTGTTACTGAAAACATGCCATTTTCAAGGAAACATAATTAGATTATATATTATCTTCATCCAGAGGGAAGCTATTGCTCATAGTAGTCATATCAAATTCTGCTGTCAAAACATGAAATTTGGTAGAAAAGTGCATTTCCATCTGAATCAAACTGAATATACTCCAATACTAACATTAACAAGTTACATTAATTAAGTTACATTAACAAGCATTTTCTACTTGAAAGCCTTAAAAACGTTAAGTAGTCAGGTGTTAAATAATATGTCTGACATAAATACTTGTTAATTTAAACATTATCACATGAAGCACACTTAAGGTTATCCGACAAAACATATTTTATATTAAGTCTATATAGAAAAAAACTTTAAACAATTTAGGAAGCACAAAGGCGTTACAGTGATGTACAAATATGTAAAGCATATGCCATATTTTTTTGCACTGCTGTTAAGCTGTTTACAGGAAAATTGCTGGCTGCCCATGGGATGTAGACCTTAACTAGCTCCCAAAACAGGCAGTTAGCACATATACATCTTACTCACAAACAGAAGTATGAGTGCACACACTTGCTAAAATGTAGACGTGATTTAGCGCATGCATGCACACACACACAAACCCGGATGTGTTTAAATGAGTTATAACGCACAAGATGTATGCATCAGAAACAATCTGTTGTGCTGATCATCTTAAGATCCTGTCCACACTCCTCTGGGATGGATTCCGACATACAAAGTTGTGATTGACAAGACAACGCATCCATCTTCATGAACATGCAAACTTCTCTTAGTTCTAGTTACAGCACCAGCATCAGGAGCATGTGTGTGTATGTGTGTGTATTTTTCACAGGGGACCACATTGTTCCGTCACCTTGGGGATGCTGTTTTCCCAAAGGAGAGTAGTTCTCAGATTCTTTGGGATGAAAAACCACACGTCTTATTGGAAACTAGGACACCTACCCCCTCCAACACACTGCAACCTTGCTCAGGTTCAACTTTTGTTGTATATGCTGCCGATGTTCATACTAGATGGTAAAACACTGTCAGCTGCAGGTAGGCAACATCTCACCACCCACCCACACACACACACACACACACACACACACACACACACACACACGCACACAGTCACCACAGCATCTGAATGTCCTCGAGTGAGCAGAAAGGTAATATGTGGTGACAATAGCGCCCAGCAGGACACCACACAGACTTGTCTTAGTGTGAAATCTGAACTTAGAGCGATTAAGAAAAGAGCTACTGTACAATAGAACAGGTGGGTGCAGATCTCACTTATAATATCATTAGGATTCAACAGCACCTCGTATTATGTGATGAAATGATAGATTGGTAGTTTGTTGCTCTGACGAAGAGAGATGGCTTGTTATCGTGACCTTCACAGGCAGACACACACACACACACACACACACACACACACACACACACACACACACACACACACACACACTCGCTCAGTCTCTTCTAATGTAGTTTTTCAGAGTCCATGGGGAAGCTGGAGCTTGTAGCCCACTCACTCTCACTCTCTGGCTCTTGCTTTCTTAGTGTCGATGGTCAGTGGTCATCAGTGACCTTCAAAAGCAGCCCCTGAGGCCCTCACAGCTGCCTGAGAGCCAGACGGGAACAATCGCGGGGGCGTAAAGGGGGCTGTCACTCAAACAAGAGACTCTCAGAATCCAACAAAATCAAGCACAAACATGTGAGTGACACGTTTATGATTAATAATGCAGTTCTGTTTTCCCTCACTCGCTAGTGCACACGTGTATACATTTCTGAGCTCCCTGAATATTGACAGGGCAGCAGGACAGATACAAAGGTAATCGGCCTAACTTTGTAAGGCTGAATAATTGATGGCGAGGTGTTGGATCCAGTTGGGTAGCTGTAGAAGGTCTGATAAATGTGATGGGGTGTTAGTATTTGCCGCAGGGCTCATATTAAGTATGCAGATTTGGTGATTCGCTCCTGGCCAGAAAAACACTGATTTTTAATTGATATATTAAACAGACAAACAGATTGCACAACCCCAGGACATGAACAAAACAGTCATGGAAAACTCTCTCGCGAGGCATTGGCATCTCTCTCTCTCTCTCTCTCTCTCTCTCTCTCTCTCTCTCTCTCTCTCTCTCTCTTTCTCACTGTTGCCTAAGTTCATTTTTATTACTTTCTATTTAAGAGGACTAATGGATTGGTGTTTGTCATATATTTTAAAATTTTATTTTCAGTATTGTTAAAAATAAGATGCTTGTAGAAATCTTTCATAAATGCATTTTTATTTGCATGTCTGTACATACATCTATTTCTGTATTCATTTGTTTGCCTATGACTTTTAATCTCAAATGTGTACCTTATAATGAGGGTGAGTCACTTTATTAGGCCACATAGGGTGGTCAAGCTACACCTGTTGCTGTCTTGGCACACGTTCGGAATCGTCTGGAGTGTTTTCTCACTCTGTAAAACAGTGATTTAGAACAACTATAATTAAAAGAGCACTTGATGAATTGGAATATTTGCTTAAAATCAACTGAAATGAAACCTGCTATTGAACACATAACACTTGCCAGCAATTAGGAAGGTTTTTAAGTTCAGCACCTGCATGTGCAGTTATGAATGAAGTTACAATTTATAATACAATTAATAGTACATGAAAGCATTACAAAAGCAGGGGTTTTTGAACCTTGGAGTATCAATGTAAATACCATGGTGCATGAACGATTGTTCAATCAACTTTAATTCAATCAATAACTGTTAAAGGCCATGTTGCAGGTTTAATTTTTCAACGAATTTGTGCAATTTGCTTGTTGGTAATAAACATTTAAACTGTTATCCATTGTATTTTATGTTGTTGGGTATCACAAAACGAAAAAAGTAGGTACTATCTTACAGCGGTTTGCAACGATTCTCCTTTCCCCCACAATGCATTGCATTATGTCACTGTCACGGTACTGGTGTGGCTGAAGAAGACTCACAGGCAAGAGATCCACTTGAAACAGTTTACTTGGAAATAGGAACAGACAAGCAGGCTGGGAGACAGGTAGGCACACACACTAACATTACCATCTAGGATGCATGAAGCTGACAACTAGATTAACGACTAGATTTATGACTAACAATCGACAAAGGAAGGCTAGATAGGAGGGAACTAAATACAAGTACAATCAGAGTGAAGACAGGTGATACAGATCATGAGGACGCTAAACAGGAGAATGATTAAGGGAGTGAGTTCAGGTGAGGAGAACAGGAGGATTCTGGGGAGTGTAGTTCGGACGCAGACAGGCAGGTGACGACGAGTACTCTGACATTACCCCCCCCTCCCCCTAGGCGCGTCCCGCGCCGTATAATACAGAATACGGGAGGGAGGGTGGGCATCCTGAAGTCCGTGCCAGGAAGGAGGACCGGGTACAGCAAGCCGGACTCCAGGAAGGTACAGACGGCCATGGCGGAGCAGGCCAAGGGCGTGGCCGGGGCGGAGCAGGACCAGGGAGCGGCCAGGGCGGAGCAGGGCATGGGCGAGGCGGAGCAGGACCTTGGCGTGGCCAGGGCGGAGCAGGACATGGGCGTGGCGGAGCAGGTGAACCCTCGGGCGTCCAGGGCGGAGCTGTAGGGCCCTCGGGCGTCCAGGGCGGAGCAGGCTGTGGAACTGACCACGGTGGAGCAGTAGGACCCTCAGGCAGCCGCGGTGGTGACGACCCTTCGGGCAGCCCCGGCGGTGAGGATCCTTCGGGTGGCTGTGGACCCTTAGTTTCCCACGGCGAGGGCTTTGGAGTAGGTGATCCCTCGGGCGTCCAGGGCGGAGCTGTAGGGCCCTCGGGCGTCCAGGGCGGAGCAGGCTGTGGAACTGACCACGGTGGAGCAGTAGGACCCTCAGGCGGCCGCGGCAGTGATGACCCTTCGGGCGGCCACGGCGGTGAGGATCCTTCAGGTGGCCACGGTGGTGAGGATCTTTTGGGCCCCCCCCAAAAATTTTAATGGGAAAAATAACAGGGTCAATACAAAGTTCAGGGCTGGATTGAACCAGTGGTGGCGGAGTCTCTGAATTGGAAGGAACCACCGAGGAAAGGGTCTCTGGGCTGTACGAAAACAGCGGTGGAAGGGGCTCTGTGCTGCACGGCGTCAGCGGTGAGGGCTCTGGGCTGAACGCCGTCAGTAGTGAGGGCTCGGGGCTGCACGGCATCAGTGGCGAGGGCTCTGGGCTGAAAGGCGTCAGCAGTGAGGGCTCGGGGCTAGGATCAACGGGCTCAGGCACAGGAACAACGGGCTCTGGCGTAGGATCAATAGGCTCAGTGCTGGATGGAACCAGCGGTGAAGGCGGTATACTGGACGGGGCCAGTGGTGAAAGCTCTGTGAAAACGTCTATTAAATCAGTGCGGAACAGGGACTGAGGTGAAGTCTCTGTGCTGGACGGGACCAGCGGTGAAGGCTCAGCGCTGGGCGGAACCAGCGGTGGAAGTTCAGTGAAAACGTCTATTAAATCAGTGCTGAACAGGGACTGAGGTGAAGTCTCTGTGCTGGACGGGACCAGCGGTGAAGGCTCAGTGCTGTGCGGAACCAGCGGTGGAAGTTCAGTGAAAACGTCTATTAAATCAGTGCTGAACAGGGACTGTGGTGAAGACTCTGTGCTGGACGTGACCAGCGGTGAAGGCTCTGTGCTGGACGGGATCAGCGGGGGAAGATCAGCGAAAACATCTATTATATCAGTGCTAAACAGGAACTGTGGTGACGAGGGCCTTGAGCTGGACGGAGCCAGCAGAGACGAGGGCTTCGAGCTGGGCGGAACCAGCGGAGAAGAGGGCTTTGAGCTGGGCGGAACCAGCGGAGACAAGGGCTTCGAGCTGGGCGGAACCAGCGGAGACGAGGGCTTTGAGCTGGGCGGAACCAGCGGAGAAGAGGGCTTTGAGCTGGGCGGAACCAGCGGAGAAGAGGGCTTTGAGCTGGGCGGAAGCAGCGGAGAAGAGGGCTTAGAGCTGGGCGGAAGTGTTCCGGATTTGGGGTCGACGCTCTCCAGACACCGGAGAACGGTTTCCCTACAATTCAAACCGGTGGTGTCTGGGAGGTCGATCCGGTGATGAAGCGTGGCTCCGATCCGGAACAGGACACACAACCTTTCGTCGTTGAGGGTGCTGTGGAGGGCGATCCGGAGGAACCCCTCGACGAAAGAAAGGAAGTGGTGGCATCTTTCAGCCAGGGCGATAATTATTACCCCATCGTCCATCTTGGGGCGGTCGATTGTTCTGTCACGGTACTGGTGTGGCTGAAGAAGACTCACAGGCAAGAGATCCACTTGAAACAGTTTACTTGGAAATAGGAACAGACAAGCAGGCTGGGAGACAGGTAGGCACACACACTAATATTACCATCTAGGATGCATGAAGCTGACAACTAGATTAACGACTAGATTTACGACTAACAATCGACAAAGGAAGGCTAGACAGGAGGGAACTAAATACAAGTACAATCAGAGTGAAGACAGGTGATACAGATCATGAGGACGCTAAACAGGAGAATGATTAAGGGAGTGAGTTCAGGTGAGGAGAACAGGAGGATTCTGGGGAGTGTAGTTCGGACGCAGACAGGCAGGTGACGACGAGTACTCTGACAGTCACCTTGGGGAGAGAATTTACCAAAGCCCGCTGCCCGGCTTGTTGAGAGAGACGAGTAGTAGACGAGAGTATTCAGATAGCGCAGATTATAGATAAATACATAGATATAGAGAGATAGATAGACGAGATATATATATAGACTAGATATATAGACAGACTAGATATATAGATAGTCAAGTATAGAGAGAGATAGGCAGACAGCATAACGTTAGCAGATATAGCTAACGTTAGCAGCTAGATAGAAAAATATACAGTTGTAGGTTACAGTTTGACAAGAGTTTTGAGTGTGACAGAAGCACAATGTTGTGTTTTATTGCGAGTGTACACAAATATAAGTAAACACTTTGCAGTTTGAACGATATCCTGTATGAACAAAATGACGATGTTTTTATGTTTCCACTGTTCGATCGCGCCCACGCCTCTCTCTCTCACACTCACACACACTACGAATACATGTATAATTCCACCCCTAACTAGCATGATGCTTTCTATTTCTAGATGACAAAGACAAACATTACCAGTACTACGACACTATGACAAAGGTTACCGGTACTTATCTGAACTAACGTCATGATCATATACTGCCACTAGATATAAAGAAAATGTTGATTTTTCACTCGGTGCTATTCAATGACCGTAAAAAAAATATATGTGTCGTTATTGTGCACTGCTGCTCGTAAGTTAAAACGGCTTGCCATAGCTTGTAGACTAGCTCCAGTGTTCATTTCTGCGTTGCTAAATGATAGCAACTCACCGGGACACTTCACCAACCCTCCACTCATTCTCCTCGGACCATGCATTCAATTGGCTTTGACGGCCATCAGTTCTTGGCAATTCTTCATTTGCCCTCTCACGTCTAGCAGGTTTAAAATTATACGGCTGCGGGCCATAATACATGTTAGTTCTTCTTGCCAACTCTTCCTCATCCCAGTCAGTCGCCATAGTTCTAATACTAGGCTGAGGCACCCTTTCCTCCGCTTCTCCCCAACGTGACGTCATCACAGAGTTGCGTAAAAAAAAATATACCAGAAACGTAAAAAAATGGTCTTTAAGACCATTTTTGAGACATTTAAAAAAAAAATACACATATCTTGAGTGATTTATGTACCCATTAATCAACAGTGGTGGTTAACCTGCAACATGGCCTTTAAAAAGTATTTTTTTCAAAGAAGCCTCTTATGCTCATCAAGCCTGCATTTGATAGGATAAAAACAGTAATATTGTGAAATATAATTACACTTTTAAATAAAATGTTTTATATTCGAATATTTGTTTTAAATATTTATTTTCTATTTAACATTGAATTTATTCCTCTGATGGCAAAGCTTAATTGTCAACAGTCTTTGGCAGTGTTGCAAAGTCAACGGTTTTCCCGCGGTATTGGGATATGTTTACACTGTTGCCGTGAGTTGTTTTTCTTGTCCATGGGTTCTCCATATTTAACACTTCATAAAACTTTATAAACCTTTATAAACTATAATGACTGGCTTCCGGCTACGGCCATACAAGTGTTCACAAACGAGTCGAGTTCTAGCGGAAGGGTGACCTTTGACTCCTCCTCTTCTCTTATATTGTAATCCTAAGTTTACGCTACACCTACGTCAGTGGTCACCCTTCCGCCGGAACTCGACTCTCTTCTGAACGCACATACATCCATTGCTGGTAGCCAGTCATTATAGTTTATGAAGTTTTAAATATGGATATTGTTCTTACAAAAACCAATCACTTCACTTTGGAAGGCATTTATTAATCCACTGGTCTTTTATGATGGATGTGTTTTTTGGAGCTTCAAAAACATGGGCACTATTCAATGCCATTACAAAGCTAGGAAGAGCCAGGATATTATTTAATATTACTCCGATTGTATGCGACTGAAACAAGAAAATCATATACACCTAGGATGGTTTTAGGGTGAGTAAATAGTATCATTTTAATTTTTGGATGAACTATTACTTTAATGATATATCGATTAGCATTGCATAATAAATACACTTTATTCTTATAAAATACCCAAGATGGCTTGAAGAACACCGATACACACTTTAGTTTAGCGTCCAAATCTCACTATTAACTTGCTTATTAGCATGCATATTGCTGGCTGGTTTTTAGTACTTATAAAGCACATATTAATGCCTTATTCTAAAATGACCATATTCTACATATCTTAATCCTACCCAATACCTTACCTGAACAACTACCTAACTAAATAGTAATAAGCAGTAACTAGGAGTTTATTGAGGCAAAAGTCATAGTTAATAGTTAGTTAATTAAGAGAATTTGACCCTAATCTAAAGTGTGACCGATAAACCATATATTGTCACAGTCGTGTGTTTATTGTTGTCATGATTAATAAGTCTAAGCATTTCTATCTTCTTTTTATTCAGCTACATTTTATTGGAGTTTCTGCACGAGGGCGCCCTCCGGCTTCCAGTATGAAACAGACATTGATGTGTTTATAGCACCCAATAATGCTACCACCACCCTATTTTGGTTAAAAAATATGAATAATACTTTTCTCTAAAGAAATTTGAAGTAAAATAATTCTTACACTTAATAATAATCATAATTATTATTATTATTCATATTGATGTATAAGCACAATAATTTGGGCCAAATTGTCCAGCCCTACAAGCTAGCACAACAAACCTGGTTCCCTTTCGTTGTCACTCCGAGTTACGTCGGATGACGACGAATGGGGTTTCGCTTAGAAAGCCTATCAGCTTTGAGTATTACAAAACGAGCCTATGGCAAAGAAAAGCCATGGGTCTGGGGAATTTGCATGACGTAACTCCGCCCCACCTCGTGGGTATAAAAGGAGGAAGTCCGCAACAGCAGTTTATGTTTTCGCTTCGGAGCCAATTGTATTCTTCTCTCCACAAGCCATCTCTGAATTGTCAGCTTTACAAAAGAAGTGCCTCGAGTGTTGGTGTGACGGCGATCTTCCGCGAGAGCGTGCTTCCTGCTGGTCTGCTGCAGTGATCTGCCAGTCGGCGCGTTTCTCCCCGGGTGCTTCAACACTTGAGTTTTCTCACTAAAAGAGCTTACACGCGGCACGTCTTTTTAAAGATGCCTCGCCCGTGTACTTCTGGTTGCGGCAGATTGGTATCTGATGGGCACGAGCGTTGCATAGTATGTTTGGGCATTGATCATGCTAGAGCAGCGCTCGTGGATGACTCATGTTCTCTCTGTGGGAACATGACCATCGCGTCATTGCGGTCGAGACTCAGTGAACTCGCAAGAGTGAGAGTCCCCTCATCCACCCCCCGCCCTGCGGCTGGTGGCCAGGGTGACCTGAGGTAACGGTCTGGAACAAGGCGCCGACTATGTGTCCGCGACCCCAGCCCCCCTCTTCAATGACGGTGCCCGCTAGTGAGCGGCCGATTCCCGCGGGTCTAACCTCTGGTGGCCCGCGTGCTTCGGTCGAAGCTACAGAGGATGATGCCATGTCTGTTGCAGCATCACTAGGTGGGTTTGATTCTTCCGGAAGTGAAGACTCGACTCAGCTGCCACCTTCCAGTGTGCATACGGCTGAGCTCGAGTCTGATCCGGAGATGACGGCCATGCTTTCCCGGGCAGCCGCGAGCATCGGGCTTGAGTGGAGGCCTCCACCCTGTCCTGAGCGCTCGCGGCTGGACGATTGGTTTTTGGGTAAGGCCGCCGACCCTCGTCCTCGGCAAACCCCAATACCTTTCTTCCCGGATGTGCATGATGAGATCTCGAAGTCCTGGAAGACCCCGTTGTCTTTCCGTGACCGCTCGTTGGTCTCATCCGCCTTTCCTCCCCTCGATGATGCAGCCACCCGTGGGTACACTGGGCTCCCCCCGGTTGAACGCTCTGTTGCCATGCAACTATGTCCTCAGAGTGCTTCTTCTCGTGGCGAGCCTAAGCACCCATCCAAAGCCTGTAGATTTTCGTCGACCTTGGTGGCGAAGTCTTACAGAGCGGCAGGACAGGCGGCTGCGTCACGGCATTCTATGGCCACTCTGCAGGTCTACCAGGCCCAGATGCTCAGAGACATGCACGAGGGTAGGACAGACCCAGGGCTCTTCAATGAGCTGCGCGCCGCGACCGACCTTGCTCTCCGGGCGACGAAGGTTACCGCGCGCTCCATGGGTCTGGTGATGTCCACAGCCGTGGTCCAGGAGAGACATCTCTGGCTGAACCTGGCTGACATGCGGGACGCGGAGCGGACCCGTCTGCTTAACGCCCCCTTGTCCCAGGCCGGCCTCTTCGGCGGTGCGGTTGAAGACTTTGCCCAACAGTTTTCAACCGCCCAGAAACAGACCGAGGCCATAAGACACATTCTGCCCCGCCGGCCAGCTGCTGCCTCCACCCAGCCGGCCGGGCAGACGCCTCGTCCTGTTTCCCGCCGAGGGCGCCCTCCTGCGGCTCCCGCCCCTCCCGCCTGGCCCACGCAGCAGCCTCCACCCCGGGCCGGTCGCGGAGGAAGCCATAAGAAGGCGCCACAGCCCTCTCCCGCCCCCCTCTAAACGCCGGGCCAAGCGGCGCTCCTGAGACGGGCTGCTCAGGGAAGATGATCGTTTTTCAGGAGATGGTAGCAGGACCACTCCTTACCCCGGTGGAGGGCCGGGGGAGAATCTTTTGTTCTCCGCTCCCCGCTGCTCACCCACGGGTGGGCAGCACCCTAAAGTGGTTAAAGACAGAAACGACCCTCTCTTCCCTGAGCTCACAGAGTTCTCGGGCGACACAGAGCGCCGCCCACAAGCCGTGCTCTCCTCGCCCCCCTCTGTCCCAGAGGCGGTTGACAAGGCGTGCCGTCCACGGACCGCTTCGCCCCTGTCCCCCTCTGTCGCCAGACCCCTGGCAGAGCAGGCCCCCGCGGGACGACCAGCCTGGTCCTCCCCTGGCCCCCTCTGTCAGGGCGCGGTTGCTAACTGTGCCCCCACACCGGGCCGCTATGCCGTCCACGTCTGGGCCAGTTACTCCGCTTCGCTGCCCCTCCGGGGGGACGCCTGTCGTCCGCTTGATCCTGCTGGTTCAGTTCCTGGGAGCCTGGTTAGAGCTTCCCCGTCTGTCCCGCTGGATCGCGCGCACCATCAGGCTCGGCTATGCGATTCAGTTCGCACGGTCTCCTCCCCGCTTCAGGGGAGTCCGCTCCACTTTGGTCGCTGGCAATGCCCCTATCATGAGAGCAGAGATTGCCACCCTGCTGGTGAAGGGTGCAATCGAGACTCCCCCTCCAGCCGAGATGAGGCCCGGGTTCTACAGCCCCTACTTCATTGTCCCCAAGAAAACCGGTGGGTTACGGCCAATCCTGGACTTGCGCGTGCTGAACCGCTCCCTTCACAGGCAGCCGTTCAAGATGCTCACCGCCAAACGCGTTCTCGAATGCATGCGGCCCCAGGATTGGTTTGCAGCGATCGACCTGAAGGACGCCTACTTTCATGTCTCCATTCTTCCTCGACACAGACCGTTCCTACGGTTTGCTTTCGAGGGGCAGGCATACCAGTACGCGGTTCTCCCTTTCGGGCTAGCCCTGTCTCCTCGCACCTTCACGAAGGTCGTCGAGGCTGCCCTTGTTCCCCTTCGGGAACACGGGGTTCGCATCCTGAGTTATATCGACGACTGGCTGATCCTAGCTCACTCTCGAGATCAGGTTTGCGAACACAGGGACCTAGTGCTCCGGCACCTAGCTCGTCTGGGCCTTCGGGTCAACTGGGAGAAGAGCAAACTTTGCCCCGTGCAGAGGATCTCTTTTCTCGGTATGGACATCGACTCTGTCGCCATGTCCTCGCAGCTTACGAGCGAGCGCGCGCAGTCACTGCTGACTTGCCTGAGACATCTCAGGAGCAAGAATGCGGTTCCACTGAAACATTTTCAGAGGCTCCTGGGGCATATGGCATCTGCAGCCGCGGTCACGCCGCTCGGATTGCTTCATATGAGACCGCTTCAGCTTTGGCTTCGCGACCGAGTCCCGAGGTGGGCATGGCATCAAGGCACGCTCCGGGTACCAGTTACTCCAACCTGCCGTCAGTTCCTCACCCCCTGGTCGAACCTCAGTTTTCTCAGGGCGGGTGTCCCCCTGGAACGAGCTTCCCGGCATGTTGTGGTCTCCACGGATGCCTCCACCACGGGCTGGGGCGCCATGTGCACTGGACATGCTGCTGCGGGCTCCTGGACAGGACCCCAGCGGCTATGGCATGTCAATTGCCTCGAGTTGTTGGCAGTACGCCTTGCCCTGCACCGCTTCCGGGCGTTGCTCAGGGGTCAACACGTACTAGTCCGCTCAGACAATATCGCTACTCTACATCAACCATCAAGGTGGTCTACGCTCCCGCCGTATGTCACAACTCGCCCGCCACCTCCTCCTATGGAGTCAGAAGCATCTGAGGTCGCTTCGAGCCATTTTCATTCCCGGAGCCCTGAACTGTGCAGCCGACGAGCTCTCACGGCTTCAGCCCCTCCCTGGACAATGGCGACTCCATCCCCAGTCGGTTCAGCTGATTTGGGACCAGTTCGGGGACGCACAGATAGATCTGTTTGCCTGTCACGACTAGACCCATTGCGCCCTGTATTTTTCCCTGACCGAGGGCACGCTCGGCACGGATGCACTGGCGCACAGCTGGCCGCCGGGCCGCAAATATGCGTTTCCCCCAGTGAGCCTTCTTGCGCAGACCTTGCGCAAGGTCAGGGAGGACGAGGAGCAGGTCATTTTGGTCGCGCCCTATTGGCCCGGCCGGACCTGGTTCCCCGAACTTGCACTCCTCGCGACAGCACCTCCCTGGCCCATTCCTCTGAGGAGGGACCTTCTTTCTCAGGGACGGGGCACCCTGTGGCACCCTCGCCCCGATCTCTGGAGCCTCCACGTGTGGCTTTCCTCGTCGTCCACGAGACACGTCTATGCGTTGAAGTGGAACCTCTTCGTCGACTGGTGCTCTTCTCACCGAGAAGACCCCCGGAGATGCTCGATCAGCGTTGTGCTTTCCTACCTTCAGCAAGGGTTGGAGCGAAGGCTGTCTCCCTCCACCCTTAAGGTCTATGTTGCCGCCATTGCCGCACATGACCCCGTCGAAGGTAAGTCGGTAGGGAAGCACGACCTGGTCATCAGGTTCCTGAGAGGAGCGAGGAGACTAAATCCTCCTCGCCCTCCTCTCGTTCCCTCTTGGGACCTCTCAGTGGTTCTAACTGCCCTGAAGAGTGCTCCCTTTGAGCCCCTGCAATCAGTTGAGCTTAAGTTCCTGTCAATGAAGACAGCGCTCCTGGTTGCACTGGCCTCCATCAAGAGGGTAGGGGACCTGCACGCATTCTCCGTCGACGAAGCGTGCCTGGAATTCGGGCCGGCCTTCTCTCACGTGATCCTGAGACCTCGGCCCGGATACGTGCCCAAGGTTCCTACCACTCCCTTTCGGGACCAGGTGGTGAACCTGCAAGCGCTGCCCCCAGAGGAGGCAGACCCAGCCTTGGCACTGCTCTGTCCAGTACGCGCTCTTCGCGCCTATGTAGACAGGACGCAGTGTTTCAGGACCTCAGACCAGCTCTTTGTCTGTTATGGTGGGAAGCTGAAGGGAAAGGCTCTCTCCAAGCAAAGGTTGTCTCACTGGATAGTGGACGCCATTGCTTGGCATACCAGCAGCAAGGCCGACCGTGCCCCCTTGGTGTGATGGCCCACTCCACCCGGAGTGTGGCATCCTCTTGGGCTCTAGCGCATGGCGCCTCACTAACAGACATCTGCAGAGCTGCAGGCTGGGCGACACCTAACACATTCGCCAGATTCTATAATCTCCGAGTGGAGCCAGTGTCCTCCCATGTACTCGCTTCAACTAGCTAGTACCGGACCCGCTCAGGTGTCTTCGCTTGCTCGCCATTCCACTCCACGGACTGGATACGTGCGATATTCTCCTCAGGTGAGCTTCCCCGAAAGCCCTGAGTTCCTCCAGCACTCCTGACGTCGGTGCCAGTGTCTCTTGCCTGCGCGTCGGCTAGGTGCCTCCCGTGTGCATGGTCCCTCCCCTGAGCGACCCCCACATGTGTATTTCCACTGTAAGCCTCTCTGAGCATGTGTCTTTCCCTTGGCAAGCCACCTTGCCACCCCTGGGGTTGAAATATTCCACCTGCGGCTGGACACCCCAGTGTTCTCCATATGTTTCCTTCGGGTCATATGTGTATTCTCTAAGTCCCCCCCCCCCCCCCTCTGGGTTGGCATTAATTGTATACTTCCCCTAGCTTGGGATATGCTTCCCAGTGTACCTTGGTATTCCTGTGTTAAATTGAGTCCTTCGTCCTTCTATGTCAGGGACCTCGATTTATGCAGGGCACTGGAAGACAGCTGAGAAGGTGGCGTGATTAGACTGGTAACCCCATTCGTCGTCATCCGACGTAACTCGGAGTGACAACGAAAGGGAACGTCTCGGTTACGTATGTAACCCTCGTTCCCTGAGTAGGGAACGGAGACGTTACGTCTGCCTGCCACTTTCCGCTGTACCGCGGGGATCGCCTGAGCTCAGTCTTGGCTCCTCAGCGAAGAAACATAAACTGCTGTTGCGGACTTCCTCCTTTTATACCCACGAGGTGGGGCGGAGTTACGTCATGCAAATTCCGCAGACCCATGGCATTTCTTTGCCATAGGCTCGTTTTGTAATACTCGAAGCTGATAGGCTTTCTAAGCGAAACCCCATTCGTCGTCATCCGACGTAACGTCTCCGTTCCCTACTCAGGGAACGAGGGTTACATACGTAACCGAGACGTTTTCTTTATAAAAAAAAAATGTTAAATTGCTTTTTAAAATTGCATTAAAAATAAAAATAAAAAAATAATAATAATAATAATAATAATAATATATATATATATATATATATATATATATATATATATATATATATATATATATATATATATATATATATATATATATATATATATATATAATTTCCCCAAATCGTGCAGCCTTATAAACATTTAACTGATTAACTATATTGAATCACAAATATTTAATATGATTCAATCAAACTGACTTCATAAGGTACACCAACAAAAATAATTTTCAGGGTCTGATCAATTAAAAAAAGCTAACTAGGAACATAACTGAACATAATGTTTTCACATTTCACAGTGTGTATGAGGTAAATTAAAAACACATTGGGTGTTTCTGCTCTGTCAGTGCTGAGAAGGTCGTAAGTAATTTTTTTTTTTTTTTTTTTTTTTTACCCATTTTAATAAAAACCTTCACACCCAAAACTGTCACTATTTAGTCTTTCACCAGCTGTAGTATGTCAGATCTCCTGATGAAACTAATTTGTTTTAAGCATATTATAGATGGAGGATGTTCTGTCTTCTGTATATCTGAGGCTTTTATTTTTAGACTTTGGGTGCTTTAAGCGCGTGTGTCAGCTGCAAACATACCATATTTTATTAAATATGAAATCACTTGTCAATTGGCACGGCTCATTAAAGTGATTTATAGTGCCTGGGCTTAAAATCAGAGTCAGGCAACATGGATGCAAGCAGATAAAAATGCTACATTAATCTGTCTTTCTCACATCAGAAATAGCTGCCAATCCGTATGAATAATTAAAATATGGGTCAGTGGTAAGCGCTTGAGTGGCTTTCCCTAGCAGGGTGACAGAGTTTATCCATCTCCAAGTTGAGGGTATCCCATCGCACTATCCTTCATTATAAAACAACAAAAACAGCAGGCACATATACAGTATGCTGTGCTTTTATATCCTGCCATGCTTTGAATGATGGTGTGATATTTAGCATGTTTTATCTCATAGCAAAGGCAGTGATACAAGTTATTTCTTTTGTCCCAACTTAAGATGGATCGTGGGCCTGTTTTTAAGGTTACAGAGAGGAAGAAAGACAGATTGAGATAGAGAAGGAAAGGAACCAAAAGCAAGAAAAGAAAAGAACTCTACTGTCTCTATTTGTGGTATTTTGTTTTAATGACAGGGTTTATTCTGTGTTTTCACACTTTGGGTGCAATGTGGAAATTATGCATTGGAAATCTCATTAACTACCTTCGCTGTGTGTTGACATTTCATTTGCATCAGGCAAGCCGCACCACATTGCAGATTTCACACTCCATCCATCTCATTTCCTCCTTAGATATGTCTGTTGGCTCAAAAGGAAATAGTGTATAACATTAATTTCCCCAGTCCTTTATTAATGCACAAACAAAACTGGCAATTATAACGACATATTTTTTCATTCGTTTTTCCCTCTATCCCTCATTCCATTGGATTATTTTTCATCCAGACCATTTTGTCGGCACACTTAAGAAAATTAATTATTTGGTTCTGATGTTATAGTCTACACATTTGACATGCAATTCTTGATTAACACCCTTGTTGTGAACACAGCAGCATTCAGCTTGGCAGGGGACAAGCCATAGAAAACAGCAATGTAAGTTTTTTTTTTGTTGGTGCATGTGCAAGAAAAAGTTCTGGATGCCTGTGATTAGTGTATAGAATGCTGCAAGAGTGACACTCAACCTGACATGAGGTAAACTTGTTTATGCCCTGGCTTTCGCTGGCTGTGCCCTAGATGACTTGTAAACAAGATACGTCATGGATTCAAATCAGTGGCGCAGACGATGCGCTCATCTGACAATGCAGGTGATGTGTGCCTCTGCTGTTCATGCCTGTTCATTTGATATGAGACAATTACTCCATCCTCACCTCTCCTGTAGCACCACAGTACATCGGGGCTCAAAACGATATAAACCTGTTAGTAATGAACCGAGCACTGGTGACACATACTCATTCCCATGAATAATACACGTCTCCAAAAAAAAAAAGAAAAAAAAAAGAAAAAAAGAAATCACCCAAATATTTTATTTCTGTAATTTAATAGCTATCATGTCATTCTAAACCTGTACAACGTATGTGTAATACTGAAGATGATTTTTATTTCTGTACTTGTGGGTATTTTTTTTTAAAAAAGGGAAAAAATATGAGATGGGAGAGGAATATACGTTCTATCACAAAAGTTTTGCCTTCCAATTGACATTGACATTTAGGTTACTTTTCCCTCCCATCTCATTTTTGTTCATTACTATGTTCCTTTAGGGGCTCCATAGTAGTCTATATAACTAGGGCACTATATTCCCATTTGTTTTAAGTTACCCCAGCTAACAAAAACATGTTACGTTTTGATAACATTCCTGTTAAGTTAAGAAAACTTCTGAATGTTCTCTGAAGAGTTTTTTTTTTTTTTTTTTATGTTTTAAAAATGTTTTATTTTTTTCTTGGTTCTATGAATGTTAAGGAAACATTAGATTCTATGGGCCCTATTTTAATGATCTAAGTGCATGGTCTATAGCGCACATCACAAGTGCATTTGTGTCCGAATCCACTTTTGCTAGTTTAAGGACAAAAAAAATGGTCGTGCACCCGGCGCATGGTCTAAAAGGGTTGTCCCTATTCTCTTAATGAGTAATGTGTTTGTTTTGGATAGTCTCATCTCCTGTTCCCTTTAAAAGCCAGTTTCGCTTGCGCCATGGCGGATTGATATTTATGTAAAGACTCAGGGGCGGATCTAATCCGTGGGGGATTTGCATATCATAATTAATAATTGGTAATTAATAATTATTCATACATGTTTGGATTAGATCAGTCTTACATGTTAATAAATCTCCTGATAAGGGATGATATGTCATTTTACCTGCATGCATGCATGTGTATCCTTGCAATTAACCACAAGTTGATTGTAATTAATTACACAGACCACGTCCTACAAAACAGGCAAAATTAAATAGCTCAATTGTCAGAATAATATTTGTGGGGATCCACAATATCATCCTACTTTATAGGATTTCAGGAAAAGCAATTCTGTGGCCACAATAATTGGGTTTCCTGCCCTATAAGCAAATACTCTGTAAAGTATCTTTAATTTGTAAGCTTGTAAGATCGTTTGACACTTAAGGGACTTGAAAGTGAGCAAAAAGCAGTACATCAATCAAATGAATTTAATGAATTTAATAAGGCAGAACTACTTATGTATTTACTACGGTTACATGGGATATATGTATTTACAAACATAATAAACAACAAAACACGATAAGGCATCGATGAACGAGAAATGCATAGAGACAGAGAGAGAGAGGAAATGTAGAGAGTTGCAGTTATGCAAGAGGGAGTTTAGAAAGACCCGAGGATCTTTCTAAATAGCAAATTCACATGGACAACAGAATTTTGAGAGACAACGAGACTTCAACAAATCTTAAAAGCGTGATCAAACACGGATACTTGCACAGGTAATTCTTTGCATGGCTTGTGAAGAAGCGTGTGTGTCTCTCGGTCCGGCGCGTCACGTGGTCACGTGCGCGTGTTTCTCCTTCAAAGCGAGCGCGCGCTCGTTTAAAGGTCCCTTGTAGATGGATTTGCTGAAGAGATATATCACGCGGTGTTCTTTTCACTCGTCGATTGGAATTAAACACGGAGACTTATCTAAGACTGAAAAAACACAAACTAAACTAGAAACAAATAAAAGAAAGGCGAAGAGCTCGCCCGGAGGCGAGACGTTACATTATGACACGAGGACAAGAGAAGTAAGAGAGGGATAAACTGGTATTCAGTCCTTTTGAAGACCTGACGTTTCCGCCTTCTTTTGGAAGCGGGTCCAATCAGGAGCTGTCCCTTTGGAGGGAGATTTTATGACCCTTTGTGTTATAACCAGGCATTTAAATCTCTAGTTTCATTGGGTGTTTAAGAGAAGAATCTTCACAATTCTTATAATACTAATGTGTCACAAAGTTTAGCAAAATGTAATGTCAATTAACAAATGGGGAATGAAAATTGGAGTTTATCAAGACCAAACTTGCCACAAATGGATTTGGTTAAACATTAGTTGGCAAAGTTTGAAACATTATCCCATTAGAGTTGTCGAGAAACATGGACCAAACCACAAAAAGGCAACTCATGAAATAGGGACCTTAGATACATTGTTCATAAAATTCTCAAGTGGATATATAATAGCATATATATATATATATATATATATATATATATATATATATATATATATATATATATATATATATATGAATGCAGGATTCATTTCTCCTCCTTGGTTAGAATTCAGAGAGAGCCACAGTTCTGTGAACATTCCTTTGGGTCTTAAACGCTGTTATCTAAGAACTCCAGTGATGTTAGTTTTGGTCTCTTTTCACTCCAAACATGGAAAACATAGTAAACTATATTTTACTGGATATTACTGTACATATTCTGATTGATCACACCGAAAGCATTCTGGAGGTGTCCAGAACTATGTGTACAAGTTATGGGAATAGACAGTTATATTTAAAATGCATAATGAAGGTATTTATAATTCACTTTAAGCTACGATAAAATCATAGTCATTCCAATGTGACATGGGCAAATGGACACACATAAAAACACATCGAATATATCTGGTTAAATGTCTTTTAAAAAAATAATTTTCTTTCTCTTTAGAATCCTTCTTTGGGACATTCCAGTCAGTCATAAAAATGTCTCGTAACTGGACACCACGCTCTGTCCTGAGCGGTAGAGATGCGCGGTTGGCGGTTATAGCCGCGGACTCCGCGGATAAACCGCGGATCGGGCGGATGACGTGACGAAAAAAAATATTTTAATTAAATTCGGGCGGGTGGCGGGCGGTTTCTAGTCTCGCGGCTGTCATCAGCAGCGCCTTGTATCAGCGGATGGCGGGCGGGTGCGGTTTTGAAAATTGGTCAAAAACGTTGGTGCGGATGGATGGCGGACGGATGATGAGTTTTGTGATGCGGTTGCGGATGAAATAATAGCCCATCCGCGCATCTCTACTGAGCGGGCTTCACTTGTGGGGGATGCGTGTGTGGTTGTGAGTGTGTGTGTGTGGGCGTATATGTTAATTTACATTCAAAGATTTTTGGTCTTTAGCAGGATGTATTTAGTTATTCAGATTCACCCTCTTAGCCCAGTCCCTACATTTACATGGCGGAATTTGCAAGTGGACAGACTGAACGATTCTCCATAGAGGAAACGGATCTTCTCGTGTGCGAGGTTAAAGCACAGAAGCAGACCATCTAAGGGACAAGCCGGATTCCATCATATCTTTATGTACACAATATTAATCTTTTACATTGTAATTCTTTTATTTGTAATATTTGGCTAGTTTGTGTGCTGCTGCGCGTCCCTTTGTGTGTAATAAGCAGAGTGTACGCGCATTGTGGACCCACCTATAGGCGCACATTATTAACGCGCTCTTTAAATAAAAAAATATTGCTCCATTGACCAACTGAAACCTGGTCTAAAGTCAGTCTATTTCAGTTGCTTCAAAATAGCAACGCGCCAACAATGCGCCTGAACACACCTCATTTTCAGACCAGCACACCCATGGGTGCAAATGCATTTGCTTTTTAAACAACGTGAAAATGATAACTGCGTCGGGCTGAAACTAGCAAAAACCACTTGCATTGTGCCGTGTGTATGATAGGGCCTTATATCATTCTTCAAATATTATGGGAACTTTATACTGTTTGCTAAACGTTCTAAAACAAGTAAATGTTTGCCGAATACCAAACTAAAGCATTTCAGAAAAAAAAAAAAAAAAAAACACTCCATGAATGATGTATAAATAATGTTTTTCTGCTAATGTTTTGAGACCATTGTTGAAGACCATAACTCTAAACGAACATTCTATTAATATTACTGGAAGAATGTGTGTTTATAACTTTGAGAGAACCTTCCCAGAACGTTAGGTAAAGTTCTGAGAATGATCCCTGTTAGCTGGGACAATATTGATTTTAATAGCTATGGCATGGTGAAAGGAATCTTTACATTGCCAAAGCATTAATAACATTATACATAAATTTACAACATATACACACATTATAATAATGATAATAATCAGAAGTAGTAGTTTGCATCACTGTGCTCAGTTATCCTGCCAATTTAAATTCTCTGTTTAGGCCAAATAGCATTCCAATTTATTTTGTTGGGCTGTTGCGTCTGTCCAATGTTTTAGGTATTTTTCTTTTTTGTGTTTTAAATTATTTGGTTTGGTCTGGCTAAGTTTATATTTTCAGTCAGACATGTTTTAGTTTTTGCAGTCAGTTCTAAGACCAACTGGCCGAGGGCGTTTCTTTCTGGCATCAGCTCTTGGTAGTGTAAATAGTTTAAAGGAATAGTTCACTTCAAAATGAAAATTCTGTCATCATTTACACACCCTCAAGTTGTTTCAAACCTGTATGAATTTCTTTCTTCTGCTGAACACAAAAGAAGATATTTTGAAGAATGTCTGTAACCAAACAGTTGATGTACCCCATTGACTTCCATAGAATATTGGTGTTACTGCTATGGAAGTCAATGGGGTACATCAACTGTCTGGTTACCTACATTCTTCAAAATATCTTGTGTTCAGCAGAAGAAATAAATTCATACAGGTTTTGAAAAAACTTGAGTAAATGATGACAGAATTTTCAGAAGAATAAGTGAACTATTCCTTTAAGGCTTTGTGATGGAGGGTCTGTTCATTACTATTTTTAGGTGGGCATGGAATGTAATAGCTATTTTTGAATTGTGATTATAAATGGGTATAATCCTAATTCTGCTCTGCATGTATTATTTGGGGTTTTGTGCTGTACTCGAAGCAAAGCTCGGTCTACAGAGTCTCTATTGGGTGTTAAACTCTTGGTTTGTGTAACATTGCTTGTGTAACAAAAACAGTGATTTGGCAGATCTGGTTCATAACAGCAGCCCCACTGATTCCTTCAAGAATTAGATTGATTTGGTTCTCGAATTCAACTCACTTCCAATCTGGTCGCAAATTGGTAAAAAAAAAAAAAAAAAGCAGAAATTTCAGTCTGTTTCTTACACAAAGTGATTGTATAGCAGTGTTCGAACTATACGGGGGGAAGAGATGTTCGCGCACTTGCGCGTGCCGAGGACTGAGTCGCCTTTCAGACAGGACGTGGAATGTGCAGCGCTGCACTATGAAACCCATTCATTTCAAGGACTTCCAAAGATACATAACAGCTACAAGTGTATGCACTATGCAAGAACTATACAGGATTCACCCTATTATACTTTATCGACACAAATTGATAAGTCAAACAGCAAACAGCCATCCCCAAATAGTCTATAAATAGGCTGTCTTTGAGTTCACTTGAACAAGGGTTAAATTACTCGTCAGGCTACAGAAGAATACCATAATTCCTCCGTGCAATTAGGCCTAAGACATCGAGAGTCACGCAGATCTATAACAACCCAGCCACAAAACATAATTGGGAATAACATGCCTTACCTTAACACATAATGGATTTCAAGGACTTCGCGCGCAGATCAATGGCCTCAAACGTTTATATTTTTTCTACGAATCTTTGAGTTAACATGTAGCCTACTAAACATGATTGGAATTTGCACCGCAGCGTCACCACACCTTGATGCTCATGACAAGAATAGCATGTATAGTTCCCTTTTGTCCTGGGAACTCCGACGTGTCGTCGGGGGAGTTCCCTGACGAATTGGGATCACACTAGGGAGCCAATTGCCTTCGAGATAATTAAAAACGAGCCAATAGACATTGGCATGCAAGATTTGCATTCCGCGACCCGCCTACCAGAGCGGGTATAAAAGGCGGAAGTAAACATTGCACAATACTTTTTGCTTCGGAGCCATCCAGTGTGTCTCTGTGTGAGCTGCTGTGTACCGAAGAGAGAGATAAAGAAGAGAAGATCCTCTTGTGCTGGTGCGACCCAGCGATCGACCTGAAGGACGCGTACTTTCACGTCTCGATTCTTCCTCGACACAGACCATTTCTACGGTTTGCTTTCAGAGGATCTCTTATCTCGGTATGGAGCTGGACTCGGTCGCCCAGACTGCGCGCCTCACGGAGGAACGCGTCCGGTCAGTGCTCACCTGCCTCAGGTTCTATCGAGGCAGGACAGCGGTTCCACTGAACAATTTCAGAGGCTCCTGGGGCATATGGCAGCCGCAGCCGCAGTAACGCCGCTCGGCCTGTTACATATGAGACCGCTTCAGCGCTGGCTTCACTGTCGCCAAACCTTCTCCCCGTGGTCGGATCCTGCGTTTCTTCGGGCCGGAGTGCCCTTAGTCCAGGTTTCCAGGCATGCTGTGGTTTTCACGGATGCCTCTGCCATGGGTTGGGGGGCCACGTACAACGGGCATGCAGTCTCGGGTCTGTGGACGGGGCCCCATCTGCATTGGCACATCAACTGCCTAGAGTTGCAAGCAGTACGCCTAGCCTTTTGTCGCCTCAAGGGGTTTCTCAGACACAGGCACGTACTGGTCCGTATGGACAGCACTGCGACCGTTGCGTACATCAACCATCAAGGTGGTCTACGCTCCCGTCGTATGTCGCGACTCGCCTCCCACCTCCTCCTGTGGAGTCAGAAGCATCTGAGGTCGCTTCGTGCCGTTCACGTTCCGGGGGAGCTCAACCGTGTGGCAGACGAGCTCTCACGGTTGCCTCCCCTGCCAGGAGAATGGCGACTCCATCCCCAGGCGGTCCAGCTGATTTGCAGTGTCTTCGGAGTCGCACAGGTAGACCTGTTTGCCTCTCCGGACACGACCCATTGCCAGTGGTTTTACTCCCTGACTGAGGGGGGCCTCGGCACGGACGCCCTGGCTCACAGCTGGCCCCGGGACCTGCCCAAGTATGCGTTTCCCCCAGTGAGCCTTCTGACCCTGTGCAAGGTCAGGGAGGACGAGGAGCAGGTCCTTCTAGTGGCGCCGTATTGGCCTACCAGGACTTGGTTCACGGAACTCATGCTCCTTGCGACAGCCCCTCCTTGGCCGATTCCTCTGAGGAAGGACCTCCTTTCTCAGAGACGGGGCACTCTTTGGCACCCGCGTCCAGACCTCTGGAAACTCCATGTCGGGTCCCTGGACGGGACACGGAGGTTCAAGGTGGTCTACCACAGGCAGTGGTAGACACCATCACTTCCACTAGAGCCCCCTCTACGAGGCGCCTCTATGCGTTGAAGTGGAACCTGTTCGTCGATTGGTGTTCCTCCCGTCAGGAGGACCCTCGAACTTGCCCGATCAGGGTCGTGCTTTCCTTCCTGCAAGATGGGTTGGAGCGGAGGCTGTCCCCCTCCACCCTCAAAGTGTATGTCGCCTTAATAGCTGCGCATCACGATGCAGTGGAAGGTAAGTCCTTGGGGAAGCACGACCTGGTCATCAGATTCCTTAAGGGTGCTAGGAGGTTAAATCCACCTCGTGTTTTGCACTCTGTACCATCTTGGGACCTAGCTCTGGTACTTAGAGCTCTTCAAAGTCCTTCCTTTGAGCCTTTGCTGACAGTAGAGCTTAATTTCCTGTCCATTAAGACAGCGCTCTTATTAGCATTGGCTTCTTTCAAGAGGGTCGGGGATCTGCAGGCTTTTTCGGTCGACGAATCGTGCCTAGAGTTCGGGCCGGGCCTTTCTCATGTTGTATTGAGACCCCGGCTCGGATATGTGCCCAAGGTTCCTACCACTCCCTTCGTGGACCAGGTAGTGAACCTGCAAGCGCTGCCCCAGGAGGAGGCAGACCCAGCCCTAGCTTTTCTCTGTCCCGTCCACGCTCTGCGGGTTTATATTGACAGAACGCAAAGCTTCAGAACCTCAGATCAGCTCTTTGTCTGTTACGGAGGCCAGCAGAAGGGGAAGGCCGTCTCCAAGCAGAGGATAGCCCACTGGTTAGTGGATGCTATCACCCGAGCATATGAGTCTCTGGGTGAGCCTTGTCCTCCCAGGTTGCGCGCTCACTCTACTAGAGGTGTTGCCGCTTCCTGGGCTTTGGCTCAAGGCGCCTCGCTGACAGACATCTGTAGAGCTGCGGGCTGGGCTAACTCCTGAGTTCTGGCTACGGCCAGTGGGTCGAGGGAATAGGTTGTTTCGGCTTGCTACGCCACTCCGCCTCGCAGCGGATACGTGCGTTCTTTGCTCCGTATGGCACCCTACGTTGGTTAGCCTTGTGAGTTCCTCCTTCACCCTTCCGGTGCTGGGTGTGGCGGACCGCCCGGCGCCAGGTCTGCTACCTCTAGTTGGGAGTTGTTAGTAGACTGGGTGTTCCAGTGGTCTCTATTGTGACCCATGATGCCACGTGCAGTTCAGCCGTGTCTTCCCCTTGACGGACTCGTTCGTCGTCCCTGTTGAGTACGCTCCCACTTCCCTTGGATTGGGACTACCTCAGGGACTGCCATATGTTTCACTATTCCTTTGGGCTAGTACATATGTGTATTCCTGGCCTTCCTCAGTCAGGCTGGGGCTTCCGCAGCGTTCCCCCCTCTCTTGAGGGAACGCTTTCCCAGTGTTATCCAATTTCCACTGTGCGGGTCTTGCGGAACAGCAGTGTGGTTCTCGTGCTAGCTCCCGCAACTTATTGCAAGAAACTGCTGCAGGGTAGCTTAGCTGGGCGCTGGAAGGGGCCAGCACCATGGCGTTTTATTAGGGATCCCAACTCGTCAGGGAACTCCCCCGACGACACGTCGGAGTCAGGGGCGTAGCACCAAATTTTGGGCCCTGGGTACAAACCATCTTGCTGGGCCCCCGTACCAAATACCATAGTATGGGTGGGGTATTGCATTTTTATCATAAAAACACTTAAAATGTAAACAAATGGTTGCTAAAATATCCTTTATTGTCACAATACCTTTTTAAAGTGTAGGCTAAGTACAAGTTAATTGATGATTATTTGTCTGTTTAAAATAAATGTAGACTATAGAATCACAGGGTACACTAACCGCCAAACTAGACATTCAGTCTCTGAATTACGTTTTAAAATAAGTCATTTTCAATCATTAAGATGTGCATTAAACTGAGAACAATCCTGTACTTAATGTAAGAGCGTGCGTGCACGAGCTAATTTGCATAACAATGCAATAAAATAGGCGCTAACGATCTGTGTTTTCGCGGGTGTTAGATTTTGACAATGGAGGGAAATATACAGTGTTTTCATGTAAACTTCTGACTCTGGGGAGAACTCCAGCAGAAGACGAGACAAGCTGCGCAGCTGCAGTGGCAGTTTGTTGAGCTCCCAGCTCCACCTCCGTCTGCTTCTCACTCCCTGTTATTTACCCAGAAACATTGTTTGCTCGCTATGTAGGGTGTGATACTATAAAGTATTGGTATATTATTCAAATAGAACCTAAATGTATGCTATTCTACCTGGAGAAGAGATATTTATGTTAAAACAATGTCAATGCTCGATGATGCATTTGGAGCTCACCTTTCTTTTCAAAAAACTGAGTGAGCAACTGCTTGCCCTCATTTGCCTTTCTCTCTTTAATCTTCTTTTCATTTCGTTTTTGAGCCCCTGATTTTCCTTTCTTAAGGAAAGACATGACTCTTCCCCTGTCTTCCTAGTTCCTATCACGGCTCACTCCAGCTCCTGTCTCATCAACTGACTCACCGCAGGTCCGCAGCAGAAGCACCTGAACTGCGGGTCGTACCATTTACATTGATTACATAGCATGAAAATGACTTTTTTTTTATACCAAACCAGTGCCTAACTACAAGTTTAGTTTTGCACAGGAACTTTTTCATTTGTACATTAATGCTATACAAATGTTAGTGCATGTATATGTATGTATAGAACACTGACTTCTAAGGGCCCCCCCCCTGCTTCGGGCCCTGGGTACTCGGTACCCTTTACCCCCCCAGTCCGACGCCCCTGGTCGGAGTTCCCAGGACGAAAGGGAACGTCTCGGTTACGTATGTAACCCTCGTTCCCTGAGTACAGGGAACGGAGACGTGTCGTCCCTTCACCATGTTGCTGTACCTTCGCGAGGACTGGACACTGTTCGGCTCCTCAGTGAAAAGTATTGCGCAATGTTTACTTCCGCCTTTTATACCCGCGCTGGTAGGTGGGTCGCGGAATGCAAATCTTGCATGCCAATGTCTATTGGCTCGTTTTTAATTCCCTCGAAGGCAATTGGCTCCCTAGCGTGATCGCAATTTGTCAGGGAACTCCCCCGACGACACGTCTCTGTTCCCTGTAGTCAGGGAACGAGGGTTACATACGTAACCGAGACGTTATCTTTATTGAAGTGAATTAGGTTTAAATCGCTGTCATGCATGAATGAATGATATTTTTGCTATTTTACACATAATACTCCACGATGATCACATTACACAAAACTGAAATTGCACGTCAAAATAAAACATTGTCAATATTTTTTGAGACCCCCCAAAATTTCACGAATCACGTTTCCATGTCTTATTAAGGGGAGCTGAGCTCCCCCTAGCTCCCCGTAGTTCGCACCCTGTTGTATAGTGTCAGAAAATATATATTTACATGAAACATTTGGACCACCTTTTTGATAATTTATGGAGCTTTTGCTTCATAAAAAAGTCAAATTAAATCAGGGTGAGTAAAACTGACAGAATAAGGTGTGGTCAGATTTAGCGTTGTTTGGCAAATTTTCATGGAAAAATTCCAGTCACATCAATAGGAATCCGCCCATGAGGTCATGTGAGGATAAAAGATTTAGCATCGGGTTCAAGTTGGTTACACAATTTTGCAGTGGTGATGAACAGAGGTTTGAATGTGACTTTGAGCTGTGCATCATACATTGCTAAACTATTGACAATGGACCTTTTTTGGTCATGAAATTTCGCCAACATTTTGCTAATGTAATCACATCTTTACTGGGTGACCTATTTCTTCAAGACTTCATGTTCCACACCTGACAATATGGGGTTTGATGTCAAGCACTGAATGAGTCATAAGACTAATATATTCACTCAGTAAAGTAAGGAACAATTTGAACAAGCATTAAAATTAGATAAAAAATTTGATTGGTTAGGAAAGAAAGAGGGGCTGAGGAAGAGAAAGAGAGAGTGAGAAGGCTCAATTAAAATGACAAAAGTAAGATAATGTTGAAAAGAGAGTCAGGGAGTGAGTGGGCTAAATTAAAATGGAGAAAGATAATGTGAAAGAGAGAGAGAACACAGGATGAGAGCCTGTTCTCACTATTTGCTGCCCTCTTTTTAGAGGTAGTACCGCACATATCTGCTACCACCATCTGGGAGTCACTGATCCAGAATTCCGTTTTTCTCTTTCGGCACGTAACCAAATCTTTCTCAAACTCTCTCTCAAAGCATGCGGATCCCATCCGGAGTGGAACGAATGGGATTTCAGTAGTCTTTGATCTTTATTTTCAGATGATGCCATCTGTGTGCGCGGGCACTGCATGGTGAGCATGCATGTCAACAAGCACCAGGCATTAAACCTGAAATAAGAGTAATTACTCGCTGAGACAACATACGCACGTGCCTTTTGCAACTGTCTTCATGAAGGTTATATTTAAATGCTATTAAAGAGATGAGAATTGTACACTCAGAAGACTGATAGGCAAAATGTGCCATTATTATATGGGTGCTCTACTTACATTATGTTGTTTTATTCAAAAGTAGGAGATAAAAAAAATCAAAGTAGCCTAAAATAAGTCCAAAATTGCATTGATGCAACCTGTTGGAAATGTTTGTGTGTGAAATATGCATTTTTTTTATTATTTTATTACTGCTTTAAAAAACAACAACACCACGCTACTTCCACTACACAACGTGATGGGTTGAGAAAAAATGTCTATAAAATGAAGGGTTATTTACTTTGGTTAACATTTGCATGTCATTCATATACATGAATTTTTTTTTTTCTTATCTCAAGTGTCTTTTAGGATGCCCTCCTTTTCTCTACACCATCTACTACTCCCACCCGTTCCCTCACTCCCCAGTTGGGCCGCTCTGTTTCCCGCGTCCCACTTACTCAATTACCATAGCGATTTGCGTCCTTGCGCTCAAAAAGGGTATCTTGAGGGTTCAGATACACATCAAGAGACAAATTAGGAAGGGACTTTAAGTTTAATTCTCATACCAACAAACGTGCATGCATGAAAATGGGGGTTATTCCATAAAGCAAGTTATGTGACATACCCAAGTTTACGCAGAGTAAAGGGATAACCTCAACATTCCGTTCCGAAAACATAGGTAACTTTCAGGTTATTTAAGTAGCCATAGCAACTTACTCTCTGATCATAACCTGCTCTGGAGTAGGTTATGTTCCAGGGTTAGATTACTTCAGAGGTGTTCAGTGCATGATGAGGCTCCAGTCAGCATAACAGATTTCACAGAATATTATTATATAGTTATATATTATAACATAAAGCAATGTTATTTTACTCACATTTATTTATCTTTTATTCTCTTCTCACACATCGTAGATATGCATTCAAAAGATTTAAGAAGTAAAATGGCTAAACATTAAAAAAATGCCTCCTCCAAAACACATGAATGTGCATAGCCAGAGCAGAGTCCACAAAGCATCACGAGAGACTGTGTTAAATAACCTTATGTCTCTAAGCACATAACATTACAATAATAATGAATGTAATCAACTTAGAGCTCGGAAACTTGTACCACCTGACTGTTGCAGGTTTCTTTCACCATTGTGTTGCTGTAGAAACGCATAATTCCGATTCCGAGGACGTGAACTGCTCCAAGTAGAACGTCATGGGGTTGCCATCCATGAAAAATCCGTATTGGCTGAACAAGTCCTACTTCCAAAAAACTGTATATGTATGCGCAAAATGACCCAGAGGAAAACCGTTGGCATGGAGAATTCAAATGCGGACGCACAGGAGAGCGAACTGAGCCGAAAGAGCCTAGCCTGCCTCCGCCCTCTTACGTACTTCCGCTCAATTTTCATGTTCCTTCAGTACTACGTCTGGGAATGTGCTGTAGTCTTTGGTTTTCTCCGGTCAATTTTTTACCGGGCCAATCAGCGAACAGAGGGAGTGGCTGAGAACTATGACGTTGATGTCGTGCGTTATTTTGAGTTGTAGTTCAGTAATTGCAGCGGAGAAAGATGCGAGTGAAGCCATTCGGTCCATTGTGGCAACGCTGCCGAATATCAAGAAGTTAAAGCCGGAGCAAGAAACTAATCTTTGCTTAGTTTTATTGGTGGCCATGATGTTGTGGCCCTCCTCCCCACGAGGTTCGACATGACATACGTCACGACCAAACGTTAGCGATTGGTTATGGCAGATCCAGAGTGACTCTGGGCAGATCCAATAGTTTTAGACTTCAATAGAGTACCCGCCTACAAGGAGGTTAACGCTTGTCAATGGAGCAGTGCCAGACTCTATGTACAAATGAAATGTACGAGAGTCTAGTGGGACCAGGCTAGAAACAACCAGCGCTGAAGACCAAAACAAACATCATTCCCAAGAGAATTCATCGTTACAAGTTTCGAGAGGTTATGGTGAGTATTGAGCACTGAAATTATTCTCCAAAGTTTTGCTTTAGGACACGGTATAAAGTTTAAAAGTCATTTTGTAGAATCCATGATATATAGGATATATTTACATACCACGAAATAAACAATACAGCAAAATCTGAAAATAGTCTCATAAAAAATAAAATAACTTTTAGAAACAAATGTTAATTCTGTGATTTACACTTCTGCCTCAGTAATATATATTAAAAAAATATATATATATATATCTTTTAATTATCTTCATTTTGGTATTTTTTTCAGCAAATATATAGTGAATAATTGTGATTAATTAATTTGATAAACTAAAATTTGAATTGACTGGCAACACTAACCAGTAAGCAACACCTAAATGCAGAGCTTCTTTTCAGAGTTCTTGAAAAACAAGATATCAGTAACTGAAAGTTTTATGTGCAGAGCAGATAAAGCAACTGTTAGTCAAGAATTGTACTGTAATTGCTAATCTATGTGTACTGTCAGATAGATTAGCTTGTCCGTTAAACTTCTAAAGTGCTTCCAGCCAGGGTGTCCAGAGAAAGAGAAAGGAAGATAATGATGACCAATAGGAAGCAATAGTTATGGTACAGCCCTGCTCATCAGGTTGAAATCCCTCAAAATGTGTTGAAGTAGAGGCTGAACTGGAGTGGCTGTGATTTGCCCAGAGTGGAGTTTTGGATGGCTGATGTTAAATTCACTAGAGTGGTGCTTAGATCAGGAGAGCCAAGGGAGAGAATGTGCAGAAGAGGGGGCGCAGAAATTCAGACCACCCCCATGCTTAATTGGGCCTGCCTTCGTTTGACACACATGAAGTATTAGGTTAAGTACCTTTTATGGATAATTGGAAAGTGTAAATTAACTCAAATTGTGGCTGCTGTGGCTATTATGCCCATTTGTAACCTCACTTAAGCAAATTAATTCAAAGAGACTCCTTATTGTTCTTTTTCATTTCACTTTATTCGACCTGAAAAAAAAAGATTGTATTTCAAGATATGTAACATATAGGTTGAGGAAGAGTGGGTGATGTGTGTATGTGTGTTAAGAGCTCTCTCTCTGAAAATTAACCATAAATTGCTGTGGCCTGAGTGGTTCTAGGTAATAGTTGTCAAGTGAATTAACTTCTACCTGTCAGATCAGAAAAGTGCTCATCATTTCAGAGATCTAAAGTGGAAGTGAATTGGTCTTTTCTGACACAACCACAATAATCTTGTTCCTTTTCCCTGAAATAATAGGCCTCAGGAGATATATGGAACAGGGGTGGGCAGTGGAGCCAATATCTGTATCTGTAACAATCTCAAAATTATTTATGTCTGTATTCTGATAAGTCCGGAAGTGGGCAAGGCTTAAACCGGAAGTTCCCTTTCAGTCACTAACGTTCGACGTAGTCGACGTGTCAATTGATTGGGATCACGCTTAGGGAGCCTTCATCTTCGAGTACTGTTAAAATGAGCCAATGGACATTGGCGTGCGAGATCTGCACGCATCAGTTGCCTTTCGCTTCAGAGCAGATCGTTTGATGTCTCTGAAGAGTGCTGTTGTTTACAACGAGCGAGTGTGTCTGTGTTCTTCTTGTGACCGTTGCGCTATGCTTCCCTCGCATGTCACAACTCGCCCACCACCTCCTCCTCCTCGGAGACAGAAGCTTCTGAGGTCGCTTCATTCCACTTAATACTTCTGGCCTGCTCAATCGTGCCACTGACGAGCCTCATGACAGCCTATGGCCCAGGGAGAGTGGAGTCTCCGTCCCCAGGCGGTCCAGCTGTTTGGGACCATTTCGGGGCCGCACAGTTACATCTGTTGCCCCTCCGGACTCGTCCCTCCGCCAGTTGTTTTTTCTCCTGTCTGAGTGGACATCCCTCGACACAGAAAAAACTCTGGCCACAGCTGGCCCTGGGACCCCGGCAGAAATGTGTTCCCCAGTAAGCCTTCTTGCACACAACTGTGCTAAAATCAGGGAGGAGATGGAGTAGGTCTTACTAGTTGCCCCTTACTGGCCCAAACAGACCTATCCTCTCGATAGCCCTTCCTGACTCCTTCCTCTGAGTACATTCTCAGGGATGGGGCATGATGGCACCCGCGTTTAGACCTTGGAGAGTTCCAGGTCTGGTTCTAAAAAAGAATGGGGCGCAGAGGTTCTGGTTACTACCGCAAGAATTTTTATGCCGTAGAGACTCAAAATGAGGCATGCTCCCCCTTAGAAGTGGAACCTATTCGTTGAAATGAGTCTTCTCTCTGTGAGGTGTTTGATCACTTCAGTGCTTCTTTCCTGCTAATGGGTTGGAGTGAGGGCTGACTCCTCCACCTCAAAATATTGTTGCATCTGTATTGACGCACATCATGATGCAGTGGATACAAATCCGTGGGAAGCATGACTTGATCGTCAGGTTCCTGAGGGGAGCAAGGGACTGATTCTGCCTTGCGCTCCCTCTTACCCTCTTGGGACTTATCTATGGTGCTACAGCACTGCAGAGACCTCCCTTGAGCCCTGCAGGCAGTGAGTTAAAAATCCTGTTTTTAGAGAAACAGTTATCCTTCTTGCTTGGTCTCTATGTAGAGGGTAGGGACTTGCACGCATTTCAGTGTCCACCTCGGTGGTGTTGTCCTCCTAGGTGAGAGTATTGCTCCCTCCTAGGCATTGACAGAGTGCCTCGCTGAACAGATGTTAAATAGAGTTGGGGGCTGGGCGACACCTATCACGTTCGCTAGAGAACTAGCCTATGTGTCGAACCGCTGCTTCCCGTGGGCTCCCTTCACATAAAGCCAATTTCACTGTAAGCCCGATTTGAAGCGTCGGCTTGCTGCGCCATTCCCCTCCTATGGACTGGATACGTGCGCAATTCTTGCTCCAGTAGTTTTCCCCTTATTAGCCGAACCTTGTTGAGTTCCTCCATACCCTTTGGAAACGGACGTGGTGGTCCGTTGTGGCACTCGTATGCACTGGTGGAACCTGTGTTAGGCTGGATCCATTTGTTGTGATCCCTACGACGATCCCACCCCAGTGACATTCCATATGTTGTACTGCCCGGGCATCCGCCCAGTCCTTATGTGTATTCTCCACATGTTACCTCCCTTCGGGCAGGATGTGGCTTCCGCAGCGTATTTCTTTCCATTGAAAGAGAACGCTATCCCAGTGGTCTTGTGGAAAAGCAGTGACGTCCCTGGCCTAAGCCATGTCCCATCTCTGCCTCAAATAATGCAGGGGGATCAGAAGGCTTTTGTCTAGGCACTGGAAGGTGGCAGCACTAGTGGCATTTTAATTGGGATCCCAATCAGTCGACACGTCGACTACGTCGAACGTGAGCAACTGAAAGGGAACATTTGGTTATGTATGTTACCCTCGATCCCTGAAGGAGGGAACGGAGATGTAGTCCCATCATCACTATTGCTGGACCACCGCTGACTCCGGGCTCCACTCGGCTCCTCAGCGAAAAACAACTGGTGCGTACATCCACTTCCGTATTTATACCCGCACCGCGGGGCGGAGTGTAAGATTCAGATCTCGCACGCCAATGTGCATTGGCTCATTTTAACAGTACTCGAAGATGACAGGCTCTCTAAGCGTGATCCCCATCAGTCGACACGTCGACTACGTCTCCATTCGCTCCTTCAGGGAACAAGCGTTACATACGTAACCGAGACGTTTGTGATATTACATGAAAAGCTTGTTTTAAATTTCTGTTCCCTTAATGGCTGTGTCCAAAATATTCTCTCAGTAGGTGTTTATTTTGAATTAGTTATTACTGCACAACCATTTAAAAAAAAAAATTGTTCTCTAGAATATGAATGTATATGAATTAAATACATACTACATCCGTCATGTTAGCGCCAGTTGCTTCACTTCACTATTCACAAATCCTCTCCCGTGGCCACATTGGATAGCAAAGTAACTATCAGATTCGTAGGCCTGCTTCAGAATCTGAAATAGTAATTTTACCTAATGTTTTATGAATACTATAAATTCTATTTTTTCTAAGTTAAAAAAGTTTTTTTTGCCTGCTAAATAGTAGGGTAGTATGCAATTTCGGATGTTGCCTACACTGTAAAAAATTCTGCTGTGATTTTACAGTAAATTACTGGCTACTAATTGCATTACTTTCACAGTAATTTACAGTATGTAAAATTACAGTTGCATACTGTGATTTCACAGTTAATGATATCACATCATTACTGTAATTTCACAGTGCATAACTGTATAAATACAGTTATCAGCTGTATCTTGTACAGTAATTTGTGTTTCAGCTGCAAAAGTAATGCAATTAGTAGCCAGTAATTAACTGTAAACTTACAATTAAATGCAGTAATGCAATATGATGACAGAAAAGTAGTAAAAAAGATAAACAATAAACAATATTTTCCTCAATTGTTTTATTTTTACAATTGATACAATATCATAACAAACATATTGCTGCATTAAGCTGTTAGGACTACATGACAAACTCTAACTTGACTGACACTATTCTCAGAACACAGATTCTAATTCTAATTAAATTTCTTCAAAATGCACTGACACAAGAACTGGTAAAGCTAAATGTGTATGTATGTTGAATGCAAGTTGGCTTGTGAATGTGTGTATGCTTCACCCCAGAAGGATGAGGCAGATTAAGTGTGAGAGCAGGCAGGAGTTGGCAACGAGATATCAGTCCAATAAACACAGCCAGAGGTAAAATCCAAAACAATAGCCAGGTAGAATGAAGGTCTCAACCAGAAGGGCAGTCCAATATATTCAGTGGCAATATGGCAGGTGAAAATGAAGAGAGCCAACAATGACCCGGGCCGAGCAAATGGAAAAAACAGAGCAAGGCAGGACAGGAACAAACAACACAGCAAGTTGCAACTCGAGCCCCAACACACAGGTTTCATGCAAGTAATACACAACACAAAATATGTTGCCATCCATTAAAAATCCACAAGTTTTTGCAGCAGAGAACAAACTTGCTGAGTGATGCCACCCTGCTTCTTTTCGGATAGGGTTGATGCCCAGGAAGCACCTAAGATGACATGAAAAAAAGTTACATTTCAAAGTCTGAGATTCCCAATTTTTGTTATTAATTTGAAAAAGGAGTCTAACATCAGAATATATTTTAGAGTGATTATTTTTCAATAATCCATTAAGTTTTTCACATTTTCTGACCACAACAACACATGTAAAATACCTCAGGTAAGAGGTGTTCATTCCTGTAGCTGGATATCTATATTTTGTTGCATCAGGGTTGGAACTGAACTCTGCAGGAAGGTAGATATCCAGGAACAGGAATGAACACCCTTTACCCTAAGGCGTTATAAAAAATAGTCTTAATTTTATGGACAGAAAGACAAGAGTCATGATATAGAGTGAAATAGGATTATTAAACTTCAAAAAGTGACAGTTTAAACTTGTATTCTTTCATTCAAATTCACAGTATAAACTCAGTTAGGCACTTGCAACTTCTCAAATCTGCCATTTCAAATTGCCCCGCCTATCTCATCGCCACTGAGTTTGCAAGTGCACAAGTTAGTTACGCATCTAATATATCGCGAAAATAGTTGCAAAAAAGTCAATGCGTAAAGATTTGAAATTGCAATGGCAGATTTGAAAAGTTGCAAGTGCCTAATTGAGATTGTACTATGATTGTGAATGAAAGAATACAAGTTTGTGTCTGTCATTGTATTTCTGTGAATGGCTTTAACATTTGTAACTATCTTCAGCTTAAAATTCAGAATACAGGTTTGTGACTATTTTTTTAAAGTGCTGATCTCAACATTCAACAAGTTTTCACATTGGAGCTGTGAGTGTAAATTTTAGCAAACAAATATTAATTGTACAAGTTCTCAAATTCACATCTACATGCTCTGGAGTTTTGCTACTCTTTTACCTTCATGAGATCACGCCGGCGTTGGTGCGAGGGGAGTTGAAGCTGGCCGTTGGGTCTGTGTGGAGAACTGGTCTGGTTCTCGTGGATCTGATTCAATGACTGTGCCGAGGACTGTTGTTTCAACGAGGTCTTCACAGACGTTTGTTTCTAGGTCTCTTCTAGTTGTGATGTTCTCGTCTGACATTCAGGGCTCACTGTGGTCATAGGGTGCAGGTCCACCATCTAGTCTGGATATGGACTAGATCCGGCTGACAACAGTAACCTCGGGATAAGAATGAGACAGAGAGAATAACATTAGCGTAGATGCCATTGTTCTTACGATGTAACATGTACATCCAGTGTTATGAGAAGTGTTTCCGGTTCTGGTTGAGCTAATTTATGCAGCCTAACGATCCTTTTTGAATTATAAGATTATAGGGATTTGAATGATATAAATGTGTTATGTGCTAGGTTAAAGAGGTGTGTTTTAATATAGATTTAAACTGCCAGAGTGTCTCTGCCTCCTGATCAACACTTGGAAGACTTATCTTGTGTCTGCTCCTCAATCTGCTGCCAGTTGGAGGCTGGAGCCACCAGTTCATGGACCCTCGATCTCCATTTCAGCAGCATTAGCTGTGAGGGTTTCTCTGAACTGCATCTGTTAAATAAAGGAATACATATTGTGAAGTCATTATTTGAATCTTAAGCATTAGTTTTTTAAGTGAATAGGTTTGATAAATGTTGTTGTCAGAGTTCATGCAGTGCAGTATATGCAAAATATCAGTAACAGTTTACAATAAGGTCTCATTTGTTAACATTAGTTAATACAAATACAACTGTTCAAAGTTTGTTCTTGTTGGTTCACAGTGTACTAACAAATGTTATCAAAATATAACTTTTGATTTTAAATGTCAAAATGAAAATGAACTAATAAATTCTGAAGTATTATGCATTCTTAGTCTATGTTAACTAATGTTGAAAACTAATATTAACAAATGAAACCTTATTGTAAAGTGTAGGCTAACCAAGACTGTAAAAACTGTGTTGGTGTCAGATTCCAGACAGTGAGTCCAGATGAAACTCAAGTTAGCATTTTAGCTCATAACTTAATCATACATCCCCCTTAGAGTAAAATGTTAAGTTATACCATTTTAATCACATTATACAGTGATACGCTTTATATTTTTCTTTCACTCCAAAGTGCTCTAAAGCAAAATACGTTAACGTTACATTCAAGAATACAAGACGAGCAAAAGACAACGAATTAACAAGCTGCACTTATCTTTAACGCTTTTCCGTTTCGGAGCTCCCCACAGGACTGTTAACGTTACAACAAAATAAATCTTATGTTTAATTTCAGATTGTACACCCGCGGATAGTTGTCTCCGCGGGTTTAATGCAGAAACAGCGTGGTGGTCAGTGTAGTTCGATTCACAAATAAATTACTCTTTTGAAATGTTAGTGAATCAAATCAGAAAGAGTCGCCTGTATAACGTTAGAGAACTAACGTTAGGCTATGGCGCAGAAAGCATAGTCCGAGCTCCTATGATGAACTAGTTGAAAAAGACGAATTGACTGACTACATTTTAGCAAACAAAATGGAATATAACGACTAAGTTATATATAATTTAATTAGCCAACATTACAGTGCACTGGATACAGCTCAGCAGTTTTTCTAAAAATACACGATAATCCTAAAATGAGACCGCGTAGCAGCTATAACGTTAACCTCTAACGTTAATCAACCGTAACGTTACCTCCGCGACCGAATGGGTGGGCCTAATTATCATTTCAAACCATCTAACGTTAGATATTTTATTTCATCTAGCAATTAAAACATCAAACAACAATAGAATAATAAATAAATTCAATTACTTACTCGTTTTTTTTTTCAGCTGAATGATTCCTCTCGGAAACGAAATGGTCTGCGACGAGTCTGTTTGATGATCCTCAGGATTTAACCGCCAAAACCTTTTTTTTTTCTTCAGGCGGCTGAGTTAATTCTAGTGGCCCGCTTGTGACAAAATGAGCTCTGGTCGAAGGTAAATACACACAGCTACACCGAGTGTGGACCTGACACCAGTACAACTGCTTTCAGCCGAGGATCAAGCTGGCCCATACATAAAAAGCCGTTGGCCCAACTGTGCTTAAGCAGTTGCTATCTGGGTGGGGTCTCAGCTGAATAGCCTATTTTTTTTTTTTTTTTTTTTTTTTTTTACAGTAATTTGCTGTCATATCACAGCAGATAGTTAATAGTCAGTGAGCGAATCCACATTACTGTGATATTACAGTAAAACAATTAAAACAGTATTTTACTGTAAAAAAACAGTTAAATATTGTGAAAGTCTGGAAATATTTTACAGTGTATGATTCACGCATTTGATTTAGATCTTTTTAAATAAACATTGATTTCTTTCACAAAACCACTTTAAATGATTTGTTCGCTATCATCTGGCTTCATAACAACATGAGAGTGAGTAAATGACGTCTCCAAGATTAAAGAAGGCGGGAGCGTTGATAAGCAATAAACAGCTGAAATTGTTTGCATAAAGACTGAGATTTATGTGCTATTGGTAATGACTCCTCTGTCCACTGTGAAATTAACCATGATGTTATTCACAGACGGGTTTTTGACCTTGCTCTCCGTTTTCCCTGCATCTCCATGCCCAGCTCAAGATAAATAAATAAATAAATAAACTCTTTTAGCTCAGTGCAGATCTGAATCAACAGGAGATTAAAAAATAATCAGAGAAGGGAGTTATTACTGTGTACCCATCAGCGTTTTTGAGGGCCGCATCAGCCTCCTGCCTCAAAGGAGTCTGCAGCCGCAATTAAGCTAGGTCAAAAAACACACAATAAACAACAGACTTCCAGCGCCTGGCAAGTCTGCCTGTGAAGGACGATGAGAAACATGCTGTCCACCTATTCAAGGTGTGATATTGGGTTTGACGTCAGTTTTACTGACAATGAAACTTCTTGTTTGAAGGTTAAACCACACTCATTCACACAGGCACAGTGTGAACTCTGTTCCAAGATTGAGATATCAAGTAGGGTATGGCTGATCCTCAAAGAGGTACAGAGGGGCTTTGCAATGGGACACACAAAAGTGGATCACTACAGCCACCCAGAGAGAAGCGAGAAACACCATTAACACCATCGTGCACATACATATACACCATCTCACACTCATTCACACACACACTGAAGTGGATTTGAAGAAACTAGATTTCCAGAAGCAGAGTCTCCACACATTCTGATATGGTCACACACACACACACACACACACACACACACACACACACACACACACACACACACACACACACACACACACACACACACACACACACACACACACACACACACACACACACACACACACACACACACAGTTGTGTTGATTTGAAGAATCTAAATTTCCAGAAGCAGAGTCTCCACACATTCTGATATGGTGACACACACACACACACACACACACACACACACACGCACACACACACACACACACACACACACACACACACACACACACACACACACACACACACACACACACACACACACACAGTTGTGTTGATTTGAAGAATCTAAATTTCCAGAAGCAGAGTCTCCACACATTCTGATATGGTGACACACACACACACACACACACACACACACACACACACACACACACACACACACACACCAGTACACACATATTATTCTTATCCAACAACACCAGACAACTATTTCTTGCCAAACTTTCAGGAGAATTTGAGAAAAATACACAAATATAAAGAGTAATGTTTTGATTCTTTGGCTATATAACCCCACTGTACAAATGTACACAGTACAATGCCCACAACATAAAGCTAGAAAAATATGTGTATCGGTTAATGTATTATTGATCGCAATCATGCTGCCAGAATCAGCCATTATTGACTTTTGCATTTCTTACACAAGACATTGGATCATTCACTCAATCTATAATGAGTAAGCATGTACGTAATTCAACCCTCATCAGGAGATCAGAACTACTTCAGTGTATAATATGTCATTATACCTGTAGCACTAGATGATAAATCAATATTTTACAGTTTTTTACCAACTGCTTACACACAAAATCTTTTCATGTCACACGATTTTTGAAACCTCTCACTCAAAGTGCAAAACTACATGCCAAATATTCAAAACCATAAGCTATTTCTCAGCCTTTTACTCAGTTTTCAATTGCATAAAACACTTTTTTCAAAACACTACACACAATTCTCTACCTAAAACACAAAGATCTATCAGGAAGTGACTTGCTTTCCTTTTCCAAACACAACCAATCAAAATGCTATTCACCAGGTCACACAGACACACTCCTCACATGTGCACTGGGGACTGCACCCCCCCTCCCCCCTGCCAATTCCTGGACCGGGACCCCACACACAATTTACTGTATTCTACTGTAAAGAATATACTTTTGGTTTACGTAAATGTTTATAGTTTTGTTGTATGCTAATGTATACAACAGTAATGTTTGGCCTAATAAATATTTTCTGTTTCTACATTGCATTGGCGTTTCCGGTGTACTTGTTACCATTCTAAGCAGATTACTTTCACTGTAGAACATTGTATTGAAATGTAGATATAAGCCTATGAAAGACCAAAGAGCTTTAGATTTAGAACAGCAGTGTTTACATGGTATATCCAAAAATGTATTATTATGAAAGAAGTGTTTGCCATTTGATGCAAATGCTTCATTCTGACATGTGTTTATGGCATTTTGAATGCAGTGTTGCATTTCGAAGGAGATGTGAGGCATTTTGCATTTTGTGTGTGCAGTTTTAAGAATTGTGTGTAGAGTTTTGAAAAAAAAGGAGACTTAGTTTTGAAAACATGTGTAAGCAGTTGGTAAACACTGTAATTCAGAGAAATCAATTATCATTTCTTTCAAATAATTAATTTAGTTATTTCTTTATTCTATTTATCTTTATTTTAACATAATAAAGAAAAATAGAAAGATAAAATAAATGTTACTAGAATTCACTGAGAATGAATTGCAATCACTTGTAGTGTCATATATTTTCATACGCTTTCTGCATCGTTTTAGTACCCAATTCATTGAAGGAATATGCAAATAAATTACAAATATGACAAAAAAAACTATTTTGAGTTTAGTTTGCACTTCATATGTCTCCATCTTGCTTCAGCGCTGAAACGTTATAGGCACACATCTAGATAACAATGGTCTTATTTCAATGGTCCACTTTAGACATTCTACTAACTATAAGCAACTTTGCAACTACATGTTAACTAGCAGTCATTAGGGAATTAGTAGACTGTCTGCTTAATATCTGCTAACACTTTATTTTGATGGTCTCCCAACAGACATTCTACTGACTATAAGTAACTTTGCTAGTACATGTCAACTTATTCTACTAACCATAACCTAACAGTCTACTACAGTCTACTAATACTCTAATGACTGGTAGTTGACATGTAGTTGCAAAGTTACTTTTAGTTAGTAGAATGTCTAAAGTGGACCATCGAAATAAAGTGTAAGCCACATCGACACCCCTTTATAATGCTCTTCTTCTCCATTTTTTGAATTATTGCTATAAAATGTAGAAAAATATCTCTTAAATAGAATTAAATGGTGAAAAAAATTCTTGTTAAAATACTGCATGCAAAAGTAAACAATTAGTAAATTCACTCCTAAGGTTTCCAAATAATTGTAGTCTCGCGATGAATATGTTAAGAACACTATAGACTAAACAAAATTACCGTAAAACTTCAAATAATAGCCCGGGCTTTTATTTTCCCAAATCGTCGAACTGCACCGGCTTGTATTTGAGACAGGCGTCTATATGAGACAGGCCTTTATCATTTAGTGTTGAGATGTTGTTCATTGAGATTTTGTTCCTAGAGTCTCTAATCTCTAAAAATCTCCAAAATCTCCACGTGAAACTGCGGTCTTCCGACCTTTTACTATCGTGTCAATTGATTTTGATTAATATGCACGAGCGAGAGAGAGCAAGTCTGCGCTCGTGTTGTTTAAAGGCGTGAGAGTGCGCGCGCGCGGCCGGGGCGCTCTCTCTCTCTGTCTGCTCGTTTGCGCCCTGTCAAGCGCAGCAGTCATTCTATTACATCACTCACCGATCAAAAAAGGCTTTGGCGGGACACAAGTTTGCTTTGGCGGGTTTTAGAAGATTAAATACAACCCGAAACTAAAAAAACAGACCCGGCCTCTATTTGAGACCGGCCTTTATTTACCCAAACCTGTCGCCACACCAGGCGTGTAAAAGAGACAGGCGTCTATTTGGGACTCGGCTATTATTTGAAGTTTTACGGTATAAACGCAACAGAGAAGGTTTCAGCATGCAATTGGCATGCTGACTACAGGAATGTCCAACAGAGCTGTTTCCCATGAATTGAATGTTCATTTCTCTACCATAAGCCATCTCCAAAGGCGTTTCAGACAATTTGGCAGTACATCCAACCGACCTCACAACCGCAGACCACGTGTAACCAAACCAGCCCAGGACCTCCACATCCAGCATCTTCACCTCCAAGATCATTAAAGACCAGCCACCCGGACAGCTGCTGCAACAATCGGTTTGCATAACCAAAGAATTTCTTCACAAACTGTCAGAAACCTTCTCAGAGAAGCTTATCTGCATGCTCAACGTCCTCATCAGGGTCTCGACCTGACTGCAGTTCGTCATCGTAACCGACTTCCCATACAGAAATGTAATATATGTCAATATATGTAAATTACATATATAATGTCAGTGCCCATGTATGTCTGCTGCCTATATGAGAACATATGCAAAATTCATATATATAAAACATATAGACATATATGAAACATATATTTCAAAATATAGCAAAAATGGCCGTTTTCATGTAAGTGCCATATATTTTCCTGTATATGCACATAAATGTTAAATATATGTAAGACGCATATATGTATATATGCATATCTGTACTTATTTAAATGCATCAGTATCACATGCATGTATGTTTACTTACATTTATTAAATATGTGGGAAACAAATATGTATGTCACATATTTATACTTAAAGTTGTCCATATATGCGAGAAACCAATACTATACTGTAATATATGCAGATATATGGTATCATATATGGATGAACTCAAATATTTTCTTCACATGTTTGGACACATAAATTTTCATATATGTTGCAGGCATATATTGTGTTCTCAGATAAGTCAAATATATGTATGTCATGCTATTTAAAATATAAGTACATATATGGCCATATATTACATTTTTGTATGGGAATTGAGTGGGCAAATGCTCACATTCGATGGCGTCTGGCACTTTGGAGAGGTGTTCTCTTCATGGATGAATCCCGGTTTTCACTGTACAGGGCAGATGGCAGACAGCATGTATGGTGTGGGTGAGCAGTTTGCTGATGTCAGCGTTGTGGATCGATTGGCCCATGGTGTCGGTGGGGTTATTTTATGGGCAGGCGTATGTTGTGGACCACGAACACAGGTGCATTTTATTGATGGCATTTTGAATGCACAGAGATACCATGACGAGATCCTGAGGCCCATAGTTGTGCCATTCATCCACGACCATCACCTCATGTTGCAGCATGATAATGCACGGCCCCATGTTCCAAGGATCTGTACACAATTCCTGGAAGCTGAAAACATCCCAGTTCTTGCATGGCCAGCATGCTCACCGGACATGTCATCCATTGAGCATGTTTGGGATGCTCTGGATCAGTGTATACGACAGCGTGTTCCAGGTCCTGTCAATATCCAACAACTTCGCACAGCCATTGAAGAGGAGTGGACCAACATTCCACAGGCCACAATCAACAACCTGATCAACTCTATGCGAATGAGATGTGTTGCACTGCGTGAAGCAAATGGTGGTCACACCAGATACTGACTGGTTTTCGCACCCCTCCCCCTGGACCCCCCAATACAGTAAAACTCCACATTTTAGAGTGGCCTTTTATTGTGGCCAGCCTAAGGCACACCTGTGCAATAATCATGCTGTCTAATCAGCATCTTGATATGCCACACCTGTGAGGTGGTGGATTATCTCAGCAAAGGAGAAGTGCTCACTAACACAGATTTAGACAGATTTGTGAACAATATTGGAGAGAAATAGGCCTTTTGTGTACATAGAAAAAGTCTTAGATCTTTGAGATCAGCTCATGAAAAATGGGGGCAAAAACAAAAGTGTTGCGTTTATAATTTTGTTCAGTAAATTTATGTGCGTCATACAGATGATGTGAGACAGATGTTGTCCAGCTTTTCAGTTCAGTCAAGGTGATCATATGTGTCACTTGATGCACAAACAGTTTTTGCACATATGATGCATTTATATTAATGCAATGCTCACACACCTCAGTAACTTGCAAGCTAGCTCAGCAGCCCACGCTTTTATTGAATAAGACAAACCGCGATCACGAGTCTGCTCAGCATGACGTAATGCATCAGTAGGCCTTCACCCTTCTGGCGCAATGCATGGCTGTTCTAGCGAGCGTGCGGGCACCAAACTGCCCATTCAATGTGCACAAAGCAATAACACAACAAATAACAGCAAAAATGCACTTGAGCGCCTTAGGCAAAGAGAGCTTATCTGGGCCTTCTGCAGAAAGGAGTTAACTTTGCTTGCTGTTAAGAGGAGCCCGGATACTTTATCTCTCTTATGCATTCGTCTCCCCATGTCGCTTCAACAAGCATCATTTTAAGATAATTACAGACAGTTAATTCGATATGTGCTTTTGCATGCTCCGCCAGTCTGAGGACCCTTATCTAGCCGTACCGCGAGGGAGAGTGAGGGGGGTGGATTTATGGAGAGACTCCAACTGTGATCTTAACACAATGAATTAGATATGTGTATGTGTGCATATACAGTGGCCTCCAAAAAAAAAGGATTTGGACAATTTTGGACATTTCAGTCACACTTATGTCTGAATTTGGTTGCATTAGATAAAATATCAAACCAAGTCTACAAGCAAATTATGCTAAAACTTTTTTTACTACTAACTTCACTTTTTTTATTATTATTATTTCAAACCAACTGGGTCCAAGATCCTCTTTAGTGGATGTATGAAGTTTCCCATATTAGAGTCCTAACAGTTCATCACATTAACTATGGACATGTTCCACTAACGTTTTACAAAAATAAACTTTCTGTGAATCTGTGAAGAATATGAATATTTCAATAAAGGAAGTTTGGTTGCTTGTTTTAGCTTTACAATAACAACCACTTGTTTTTTTGTAATATAATTCAAAGACATATAATGTCTTGTTTTGTAAAGTATGGTTTAAGTTTCCATTTTTGTTCTTGAACAAGTCTGTGAACTTTCACGCTTAGTTTCCAAATTGGGTGATGATAAAATGCAAAATAATATTTAAGTTGATTAAATTTTTTGGTAACACTTTAGAATAATGGTCCGTCATTAATAAGTAACTATGCAGGAAATAATGCAGGACTAATTAGTAGTTCTACATTAACACTTCAGCTATAACTATTAACTAATATGGAAACAAGCTTAACTAATCAGTAAGTAATAACGAATTTAGAACTAAGATAGTTCCTTATTAGGTAATCAATAATTTATGTAATGAGATTGGCATCATTAAGAACTAATAGGTGATTATGAAAAATTATAAAGAATTACTAATTAATTACTAATCACAACATTTGCGTGTCTGAGACGTTAGCAATTGTGTGTTTTTACTCTCAACATGGTCATAAAATGCATCCCTAATTATTCAAGTGTTACCTAGTCACTATACAGGAACTACTAGTGATCTGGACCATTATTTTAAAGTGAAAAACATCTTTTTCACTTTAAAATAATGGTCTAGATCACTAGTAGTTCTTGAAGATTGTCTTTTTTTACTCTGAACATGGTCATACAATGCATCACTAATTACTCAAGTATACAGTCACTCTTCAGGGACTACTAGTGATGTGGACCATTATTTTAGTTGTTTGTGAAAATAATGGTCCAGATCACTAGTAGTTCCTGCATAGTGACTGTAACACTTGAGTAATTAGTGATGCATTTTATGACTATATTCAGAGTAAAAATGACGACTGATTACGTCTCAGATACTGAAGATACACAATAATGTTCTTTATACCTAATTTGTCAGTTAGTTAGTTATTAATGAGGCTAATCTCATTAAGTAATTATTGATTGAAACTATCTCCTAAATTTGATATTACTTACTGATTAGTTAAGCTTGTTTCTATATTAGTTAATAGTAATAGCTGAAGTGTTAATGTACTACTCATTAGTCCTGCATTACTTCCTGCATAGTTACATTGACGAACCATTATTCTAAAGTGTTACCCATTTTTGTTCTAACAAGCCACAACAGTGACAAATAACAAAACATTTTGATGACTGTTTAGTTTCTGTTGCACTTTACTGGCCAGAGTAAGAAATGATCAGTCTATATAGCTAAAGACAGTTATGTCATTTTGAGTAAAAACATTTTAAATGAGCATTATTCTTAAGGTACGGAGCCCCTAAAGGGACGTGGTGGTGAAAAAGATTTGGGATGGGAGAATTTTTTCCCACGCAAAACTTTTTGCGTTCTCCCAAGAAACTTTGATTACTGTGATTGTAAATAAGTGTCATTTGTGTTTTAACAACATTTAGGTCACGAATATTGATCCAGGAAGTTTGAATCTGTGAAAATATTGCCAACTTCACTGAACTCCTTAAGCACTAACCGCATTTGAGTCCAAGTTCAAACACTATGAAAAGCTCCATTGACTGTCCGAGCTCACAACAGGTTTTGCGTGGGAACGCAAATATCTTTGCGAGGGAATGCAAAAGATTTGCGTGGGAACACAACATTTTTTTAAAATATTTTGTTTCTCCCATCCCAATTTTTTCACACCACCACGTCCCTTTAGGGGCTCTGTAGTACAGAAATGTGGTCAAATGCAAATTATTAAAATTATTCAAAGAAAAAAATAATCATTTTGCGATATTTTCAACAAAAAACTACTGGGAAATGACGGTGTTTCCATTAACCGATGTAATGTGACTAAACTGTAATTTTTTCCTCTCGTGATAAGTCATTCCAAAAATTATGGCAACTGATGTTGGTAAGTTTTGCGAAATATTCCTTTTTCAAAATGCCTGAAAAACCACTTCATGCTAGAACTTTTTGCAAAATTGACATCTTTGGGCATACAGTATATTCAATTCGCAATTTCAATTTGTGCAATTTGAAGGGTAATGGAAACGCGGCTACTGTTACACTTTTACAATTATCACATCCTCTCTCTCTCTCTCTCTCTCTCTCTCTCTCTGTGCGCATGTTCTGAGTCAGTGGGCGGAGCGTTGAGTGTGAGCTGAGCATTTGGCGTGTGGGTCAGGTAAGAGTGATTTTTCTTTTTTCTATCTTTCTATCTTTTTTTGTATTATCTTTTTTTTGGTGATTTAAGTATAAGTATTGTTTTATTAATTTGGGTGGCTAAGGAGGTGTTTAATATTCTAGTGTGTCTGCTCCCAGTTTTTTTTACTGGGAGCATGGCTGCCCCAGGTAGCGGGAAGTTTGATTTTTTGACGCGCCGTCATGGTGTGAAAATAGGCTGTAGGAGAAGTAATAGGCCTGGCTGTAGGAGAAGTGATTGGGCCTGTGAACATTCTATCTGCGTCTCGCATGAACAGCGCTATTGTTGTGTTTGTGAAGACGATTGATTTAGCGAACCAGTTGGTAGAAAGTGGAGTAGTGCTTAATGGTACTCCTTCGAAAAAAGTGACTCTTTCTAATGTGCCGCCGTTTATTTCAAATGAAATTTTGATCAGAATGCTTTCTCGTTATGGTAAATTGGTTTCTCCCATAAAAATTATTCCAATTGGATGCAAGTCACCACTGTTGAAGCATACTGATTCTTTTAGGCGTTATGTCTATATGGTTATTCAAGACAACCTGGATGAATTAGACCTGTCTTTAAATGTTCGTCATGACGAGTTTAATTATGTTATTTTCGCCACAACAAATACTATGAAATGTTTTGGTTGTGGTGAAACAGGGCATCTTATCCGCGCTTGTCTAGTCAAATTGAACAAGACCGATAGAAATCTTCCACCGGTTGATGGTGAGGAAAATAATGATGTTCATGACGAGGAAATGCAGAATGTTGATGGGGTTTTACCGATTGATGCTGAGGTACCTGGAACAAGTATGGCTCAGAAATCGGTAGCAGTAGCAGGTGTTGAAATAGTAAAAGAAGTAGCGCTGGTAGATAAGACTCCTGAAGGGGATAGTGTAGGTGCCGCTGAGGCGGAGGAACATGAAGTACACACAGTGAGTGATCAGGTAACGGGACAGGCGAATGAGTCGCAAACCAGTGACGGCTGGGCCGCCGCAGTTGAGCAACTTTTAGCCGGTATAGAAAAAGAACGCTGTTCTATGATTGATTCAGAGGATTGTGCCTTTAAAATGCCTCAAAAGAGAAGATTAAAGCAATGTCATGATGTTGGTAAACAGGCGAAAAGAATAGATGATTGTGACCCGAGTCAGACTGATACAGAGAGTGAAAGTGATTTTTCTGAATGTAGTATTTCATGTAGTTTACCTCAGAGTGGATTTTCCAGTAGGTCGTACAGTCTTGAAGATATAAAGTCCTTTCTCAAAGTGACAAAAAATGCTAGAAAAGTTTGCGTTGAAGAGTATTTCCCTGATGTGTTTCAGTTTATTGAAAAAGCAAAGGCTTTTAGGAGTGATGGAGCGTTCACTAACCAGGAAGTGTACCGTTTGAAGAAAATTCGGGTAAAACGTACTCGGTTACTAACGTAACCTCGGTTCTCTCTAGAGAGGGAACGAGTACTGCGTAATATCTTACGCTATGGGGAAAACCTCTTTTCCACAAGATATTGAAGCAAAAAATTATCCTTAATTTTGAATTTATGTAAAACGCTGTGCAGCAGCATGCAGATATAGGCAGGACGGCTCGCGCGCCTATTGGCTGCCCTGCGGCAACAGCAGCAGCCTATCGAGAGAAGTGCTGCGTGACATAATCCAATTGGGCATTTCGCGCCCATTCGTCACGTCCCGCCAGAAAAAGGGCGCAATATTGCCCTATTGTCAGGGTTGTGCAGGTGACTGAAGACGAGGACACGGCACTGCAGTATAGTTGATTTATTTACAAACTAAACTTAACAGGAAGAAATGAAAACTCCAGGAATTCAGGACACACAACCATACAAGGACGACGATCAACAAACACTGAGGGAAAACACAGGGCTTAAATGGACAGGGCCTAATGGGAAGATTAACTGAACACAGGTGAAGGGAATAGCTAATTAGACAGAGCGGTAAAACTAACAGGACTGAATCAAAATCACAAATACAGGGGAAACCAAGATCACAAAACAGAACTAAACACACTGAAACGTGACAGTACCTCCCCCCTCCCCGAAGGCGCGTCCTCGCGCCGTATAACATCCAAAGGGGTGGGAGGGTGGGCATCCTGGACTCCAGGACGGTCCAGGCGGAGCAGGCTGGTCAGGGGACCAGGGCGGAGCAGGCTGTGAGCGTGGCCACGGCGGAGCTGTCAGACCCTCGGGCGTCCAGGGCGGAGCTGTGGGACCCTCGGGCGTCCAGGGCGGTGGTGAGGACCCTTCGGGTGGCCATGGTGGTGAGGACCCTTCAGGTGGCCATGGTGGTGAGGACCCTTCGGGTGGCCATGGTGGTGAGGACCCTTCGGGCGGCCATGGTGGTTAGGACCCTTCGGGCGGCCGTGTGGTCTTTTGTCAGGCCTCCGTGGGTCTTTGGCCGGCCACGGCGAAGGCGTATAGCCCCCCCCCCCCAAAAAATTTTCCTGGGGAGAAGGACAGGCTCAGGATCGGGGACAGACACCGGCTCAGGAACAGACACCGGCTCAGGAACAGACACCGGCTCAGGCTCAGCAGCCACTAGAACAATAACGGCCACAAAGACAGACAAAAACACAGAAACCAGCTCAGGAACAGACACCGGCTCAGGAACGGGAACAGACACCGTCTCAGGAACGGGAACCGTCTCTGGATCAGCAGACGTGGATGAGACAGGATGGGCGGGCTGTGGCGCAGGATCAGCGGGCTCTGGCGCAGGATCAGCAGGCTCTGGCGCAGGATCAGCGGGCTCTGGGCTGGGCATGATCAGCAGGGAAGAGGTCTTTGTGCTGAGCAGGACCAGTGGTGAAGAGGGCTTTGAGCTGGGCGGGACCAGCGGCGAAGGAAACTCTGGGCTGGACGGGACCAGCGGCGAAGGAAACTCTGGGCTGGACGGGACCAGCGGCGAAGGAAACTCTGGGCTGGGTTCATGGGCTGTAGCTGATGTGTGTGCTGCCCACACACACAAAACAGCCATGGACACCACAATGAGCGCTGTGTCTTCCAGAGCAGACTCAAGTGCGGCGTGTTCAGTCTCTGGGGGGCAGGCGACGGGCTCAGGCTCTTGCTCAAAGACTGGCTCTGGCTCTTGCTCGAAGACTGGCTCTGGCTCTTGCTCGAAGACTGGCTCTGGGACAGTAGACACGGGCTCCGGTGCTGGTGGGCAGGCGATGGTCTCAGGCGCTGATGGGCAGGCGACGGGCTCAGGCGCTGGCGGGATTGGAACTGGTTGGAGTGGGAGATCTTCTATGACGTAGCTGGATCCACACACCCACAGCGTGTGATCCACGAACTCCAGAAAGGTCATATTTAGGACCTTTACCAGAATGATCTGGGCAAGCGGGTCCTTCAGACCACCCCAGAAACTCCTTTTCAGTTCCTCTTCTCCCAACGTCACATCCTCATACAGATCTAGGTAAAGCCCCGCATACTCTTCTAGTGAGCGCTCCTCTTGGAAGAGGATAGGTGTTTCAATGGCACTCACCTTCTTGTTCTTCCTCCTTCGGCTCATTCTCGGTTTTTGTTCTGGTTGATCGTTCTGTCAGGGTTGTGCAGGTGACTGAAGACGAGGACACGGGCACTGCAGTATAGTTGATTTATTTACAAATTAAACTTAACAGGAAGAAATGAAAACTCCATGAATTCAGGACACACAACCATACAAGGACGACGATCAACAAACACTGAGGGAAAACACAGGGCTTAAATGGACAGGGCCTAATGGGAAGATTAACTGAACACAGGTGAAGGGAATAGCTAATTAGACAGAGCGGTAAAACTAACAGGACTGAACCAAAATCACAAATACAGGGGAAACCAAGATCACAAAACAGAACTAAACACACTGAAATGTGACACCTATAAATATAGCTCGATAAGGCTGGTACACTGGTTTTCATCGCCGAAGCGAACCAGAGCTGTGTATGCACGGCAAGATACGCAGTACTCGTTCCCTCTCTAGAGAGAGCCGAGGTTACGTTAGTAACCGAGTACGTTCTCTTACGAGAGTATCTCTCGTACTGCGTAATATCTTATGCTATGGGGAACACAATGCAAAACGCCGTGCGTACTGGGATCCGACACCAAAGTCCCAAGGGCAGTAGCCCGGGGCTCATGTAGTGCATAATCACCATAGACTCACAGAGAGTCGGAGAAGAGAGGCTGCAAGTGTCATTCCCCATGAAATAGCATCCTATAGGAGCTAGTTATGTTAATAGTGTTTCACACAGACAGGGTGAGCGTGTTCAGCCTGAACTGGTTAAAAATACGGGTTATTCAACACCCATGGAGCCGTGTTATCGCTAAGTGAGCGATGCACAAGCAAAACTCAGCATCTGGGCTGGCACAGCGGCGCAGATAACACTGAATTCTATACCGACAGAAGCTTGGCTTGTAAGGCGGGAACCTCGAGGTTATAAAACCTTATAAATGTAGACGGCGAGGCCCAGCCCGCAGCCGTACAGATATCTTGCAAGGTAACGCCACTATACCATGCGCTCTGACACCCAAAGGGCACTGCAGGCCCTTAGAGGTGTAAGCCAGTGCTATGGCATCGACTATCCATCTGGATAGGCTCTGTTTTGATGCGGCCAGTCCCTTGGAACGTCCGCCAAACAAAACGAAGAGCTGCTCGGTCTGCCTGAAGGCAGACGTGCGGGACACATAAGCTCTCAGTGCCCTGACAGGGCAAAGGAGACTCGCATCCTCCTCCTCATCTTGAACCGAGAGAGCACACAGGGAAATCACCTGGGCCCTGAACGGTGTGTTGAGGGATTTGGGCACGTACCCGTGCCTCGGTTTGAGTATGACTTTTGAGTCATTAGGCCCAAACTCCATACATGATGCGCTTACTGAAAGCATTTGTAAGTCCCCTATGCGCTTCACTGAAGCGAGAGCCAAAAGAAACACCGTTTTAAAAAAGACAGATGCTACATGTCTGACAAATGGATTGACTCGAACGGGGCACCTTTCATGGCTTCCAAAACCGTAGAAAGGTCCCACACCAGGACTGAAGGAGGTCTAGGAGGGTTCAGCCTCCGAGCTCCCTTGAGGAATCGCACGACTAGGTCGTTCTTCCCCAGTGACTGGCCAAACACAGGTTTTGAAAACGTTGCTATAGCCACCACGTACACTTTGAGCGTGGATGGGGTCCTGCCCTTATCCAGCAGCTCTTGGAGGAAGGAAAGTATTTCCGTGACCCCGCAGTCTACGGGTGAAAAGCCCTGAGCTTGACACCAGGCAGAGAACACAGACCATTTCGAGGAGTAGAGCCGTCTTGTAGACGGGGCCCTTGCCTGCGTGATCGTGTTTAGCACTCCCTCCGGGAGGATAGCGGGTACCCGTTGATGGCCCATGCGTGTAGGGACCATAGTTGCGGGCGAGGATGCCAAATCGAGCCCTTGGCCTGGGAGAGGAGGTCTCTCCTCAATGGTATTGGCCACGGGGCAGTGCGGGTCAGCTGCATCAGGACTGGAAACCACGCCTGGTTTGTCCAGAGCGGAGCCACAAGCAGCACTGGGCATCCATTTTCCCTGATCCGTTCCAACACTTGAGGCAGGAGCGAGATGGGGGGAAAAGCATAGAGGGGACAGCGGGGCCAAACGTGGGCCAGCGCGTCCTTGCTCTTGGAGAAATATTTCGGACAGTGAGCGTTCTCACTGGACGCGAACAGGTCCACCTGCGCTCTGCCGAATGTCTCCCACAGCAGTTGGATCGTCTGCGGGTGCAGCGACCATTCCCCTGCTGGGACATTGTTTCTGGACAGCCTGTCTGGTCCCAGATTCAGGTGACCAGGCACATGCGCTGCTCTCAGTGAAAGCAGGTTGTGCTGAGCCCAGACCAGGAGGCACTCTGTCAACCTGTAAAGGTTTCGGGACTTGATGCCGCCCTGGCGATTTATGTACGCCACCACTGACATGTTGTCCGACCGGACCAAGACGTGGTGACCCCTTATCTGGCGACAGAAGCGCCGCAGCGTGTTGTCGACTGCCATCATTTCCAGACAGTTTATATGTAGGAGCTTTTCCCATTCTGACCACTGGCCGAAGAACGGTCTGCCCTCGAGCAGCGCTCCCCATCCCGAGGTGGAGGCGTCCATGGACACCACCTTCACGCTCGAGGGAGTCCCCAGACTCACACCTGAATGGTACCAGTCGGTTTTCTTCCAAGGCTCCAAAGCTGAGACGCATTTCAGATCGACCCGGAGGCGAAACCGACCAGCGGTCCATGCCCTGGGCGGAACCCGCGCATGCGAAGCAGACCCAGCTGGAGCACTGAAGCTGCTGAGGCCATGAGACCCAGCATTTTCTGAAACCTTTTTAGCTGGACAGTTGAGCCATGGCGAAAAGATTTTGCGGCACACTGAATGTCCCGTGCGCGCTCTGGCGACAGATGCGCTGTCATAGATAGCAAGTTCAGAACTGTTCCCAGAAAAGATATTTTCTGGCCGGGAGACAGCGAGCTCTTCGCCCAATTGACTGTGAGACCCAGATTCTCGAGATGTTCGAGTAATGTGGCCCTGTGTTCTATGTGTTCTGATTGTGATCGAGCTAGAATCAGCCAATCGTCCAAGTAGTTCAAAATTCACATGCCCTGAAGTCTCAGGGGTGCGAGAGCCGCGTCCATGCACTTCGTAAAAGTACGGGGTGCCAGGGACAGGCCGAACGGCAGGACTTTGTATTGGTATGCCTGGCCCTCGAAGGCGAATCTCAAGAATTGCCTGTGACGTAACGCTATTTGTATTTGACAATAAGCGTCCTTCAGATCTATTGACATGAACCAGTCTCCTTGGCGCACTTGCGCGAGGATTTTCCTGGTTGTAATCATTCTGAACTGAAGCTTCGTGAGCGGGGGGTGCACTGATCACAGCGGGCAGCCCGACCGCGCTCAGCTTCTCTCTGACGGGTTGTGGAGAGAAGGCGAGCGGGACGAGCCCCGTGGGGTTCGGCATGTCTGTGAGGGAATGTGGGCGTGGGATAGCGGCAACACTCGCTGCTCTGAAAACACTGTCGGCTCGCGCCAACTGAAAATGTGTTGGTTTCGTTTTTACAGAAACCGTGGGACATGCTTCGTGTGGTGTTTGTGGGCACTGTGTTGTGGGCATGTACACTACATTTATTGCTCAATCGACGTGAGTCGATTTTATTTGTGCTAGCCCTGTATTGTGGCGGGCTGTGTCTGCGTGTGGGAGTGGGCACTGAGACGTGGGCATTCTTACAACACTCATAACACCATCGGCCGTGGCCGGAACACCAGAAAATACACTTTTTATTTGATTTATCTGGGTAGCCGTGAAAACGGCTTTTGTGTGCAGGCAAGCGGGTAAATGGACCGGCTTGTTGACTGCTAAATAAGCTGGAACAGTCACATTGCATGGAACTGGACGAGCGAAATGTTTCGGTGAAAATCCGGCCGCAGCGGGATCTGAACACCGTCGCTTTCCTAGAGAGGCTAGGAAGGCTTTGAGACCTCGGGCTTGATTTCAATCCTCGGCCGGGGCCCGCGCTGAGGGGGGCGGCGTCCAGCAGAGCGAGAGCGCGGTCTCTGTTCTCGGGCCTGGCGGCGTTGAGAAGCAGCGGCGGCGGGTGGTGCAGGTTGCGGCTGGGAGCTCCGGGCAGGCGGCGGTTTTGAGCGACCTGCTGCGGAACTAGAGCGCTTCGGGAGGGAGTGCTTCATCGCCTGCGATGTCTTTTGAACCTCTTGGAATCTATCCGCGAAATCTTTGACGGCAGATCCGAAGAGGCCAGCTGATGAAATGGGCACGTCGAGGAACACAGAGCGCTCCGCTTCAGTCATTTCAGACAGCGTCAACCACAGATGTCTGTCAGCCACGGTGAGAGAAGCCATGTTCCGCCCAATGGCCTGTGCAGCTGATTTTGTGGCGCGAAGAGCCAGGTCTGTAGCGCTCCGTAAATCTGCAACGCTGATCGACTCAGCGCCTTCCTCGTCCATTTTTCAGAGAAGGTCGGCCTGGAAGATCTGCAAGATGGCCATCGTGTGTAGAGCTGACGCGGCTTGCCCGGCGTCGGTGTAAGCACGACCGTGCATGGTTGACGTCACTCGGCAGGCTTTAGATGGTAGCGTCGTCTGCACCCGCCGTCCAGCAGAGGGCGGGCAGAGATGGGAAGCTACCGCTGCTTCCACTGGGGGAAGAGAAAGGTATCCTCTGTCTTTCACACCGTCCACAGTGGAGAATGCAGCCGAGACAGAAGTACGCACCCTGGCCGAGAGGGGCGCCCCAGGATCTCGCGACTTCTTCGTGAAGCTCAGGAAGAAAAGGCGCGGGCTTGGATTGTGACGGCGCATGGTCCTTTTTGAGGAAGCATCCGTCCAGTCGGTTGTGCGCGGGCTGCGCGGGCGCCTTCCATTCGAGGCCGAGGTTGTCGACGGCTTGAGAGAGCAGACGCATCAGCTCTGAAAAGAGGTTTTCCCCATAGCGTAAGATATTATAACACAGTCTCATCCCAAGAAGTCATATAACTGACGTCTTGGGACGTCTTTTGCCCATACGTCAATATCCGCCTTTTTAGGGTACCCTTAAACGTCGGTTATAGACGATCCTGGGACGTCATACAACTGACGCTTTACCTTTAACGTCACTTAGGTGACGGGGTAGGTTTAGGGGTAGGTTTAGGTCTGGGGTAGAGTTAGGATCCGATAACGTCATCTAACCGACGTTTAAGGGTACCCTAAAAAGGCGGATATTGACGTATGGTTAAAACACGTCCCAAGACGTCAGTTATATGACGTCTTGGGATGAGACTGCGCTGGATATTACGCAGTACGAGAGATACTCTCGTAAGAGAACTTAATACACAACCCGGACTCAATGTTAGTAATGATAATACGTAAATATTTTCTTTCTCTGTATGGTTTCTTTTGGTTGTACTTGTTATGGTTATTTCTCTTCACATTTATGGGAGAAATTTGTGTTTCTTCTTTGAATATAAATGGGGCAAGAGATTTAAGGAAAAGATTTCAATTATTTGAGATAATAAAACAGAAGAAAATTGATGTTTTGTTTGCTCAAGAAACTCATACTGCTGTATTAAATTCTTCTGATTGGGCAAGAGAATTCGATGGTTTATCTGTTTTAAGTCATTTGACTACAACCAGTGTTGGAGTTGCCATTTTATTCTCTAAGAACTTTATTCCCTGTTCTTATCAGGTAGATGAAATGATAAACGGTAGACTTTTGAAAGTTATGACTTCCTTTGAAGATCGTTCTTTTGTTTTTATTTGTGTGTAAGTCCCAAATAATGCATTGGAAAGAATGATCTTTCTAGATACACTGAGTGATGTTTTATGTCATTGCAATACTGAGAATTGATTATTTTTAGGAGGGGATTTTAATTGCACTGAGCACATTTCAGATAGAAATCATGTTGAACCGCATATGCCTTCACAAAAGCGGCTCATTCAATTATTGAAATCACATGAGATTGTTGATGTTTGGAGAAATTGTCATGGTAATCAGAAGCAATATACATGGACTTATGTTTACGATAACTTAGTTTCTTTAGCAAGGTTGGATAGGATTTATGGTTTCAAACACCAGCTTAGTTTTTTTCAGAAGAATAGTTCCATTAAGTTTTTCAGATCATAGTCTAATACAGTGTGTTGTGTCTTTGAGCTCCATTAAGCTGAAAAGTGCTTACTGGCATTTTAATAGTAATTTATTATGTGATAACCATTTTAAAGACATTTTTAAAGAATTTTGGAGTAGTTTTAGAACTACAAAATCTTTTTTCAAGTCCTTACAGCAGTGGTGGGACATTTCAAAAGTACAGATTAAACAGTTGTGCCAACAATATACTTGCAATTTCACAAGAGACATAACCTGTTGAATGAAAATGATAGAGAAAGAATTGATAGAATTTCAGGAGAATGCTGACAGTAGTACAGGAAATTTGACTAATTTTTAAGATTTAAAAAAAAAGAAAAATTCCTTAGCTGAACTTCTAGACACAGTTACACAAGGAGCTCTGGTCAGATCACGGTTTCAAAGCATAGAGTTGACACCTTCAAAATTTTTCTTTAATTTGGAGAGAAAAAATGGGCAGAGAAGGTTTATTCATGCCTTGCACTCAGAAGCTGGAGTCTTGTAGTCAGACCCTTCTGATATTCGGAGAAGAGCAATTTGTTTTTATGAAGAACTGTACAAAAGTGAACTCACACATGAACAAACTGATGGTAATGTCTTTCTTAATAATTTACCTCAGTTATCCGAAGAAGCTAATGCTGGATTCAGTAAAGCTTTAACTCTGGAGGAATTGGAAAGAGCTCTCCAAAATAAGGAGTGTGGCAAAGCGCCTGGAGTTGATGGACTACCAGTTGACTTCTTATAAGTCTTTCTGACATGAGGTGGGTCCGGATCTGCTGGAGGTGCTTGGGGAAAGCTTAGCCAATGTGCGGCTTCCCATAAGTTTCCGTAGGGCAGTTCTCACGCTGTTGACCAAGAAGGGAGATCTGAATGAGATTAAGAACTGGAGACCTGTATGTTTGCTGTGCAGTGATTATAAATTGCTCTCCAAGGTTCTGGCTAATAGATTGGGTGAAATTTTAGAACAAGTTATCCATCCTGACCAGACCTATTGTGTACCTGGTAGACGAATTTCTGATAACATTTCTTTTATTAGGGATGTTTTGTATTTTGGTAAGAGTCTCAACTTGGATTTTGGTCTAGTGTCAATAGATCAAGAAAAGGCTTTTGATCGAGTTGAGCATAATTATTTATGGAGTGTTTTAGCGGCATTTGGTTTTAATTCAAAATTTGTTTCTATGATAAAGGTTTTGTACTGTGACGTTGAAAGTATATTGAAAGTTAATGGTGACTTATGTGCTCCTTTTAAAGTTTGTAGAGGTGTTAGATAAGGGTGTGCCTTGTCTGGTAAGCTCTATGCTTTGTCAATAGAGCCTCTTAAAGGGGTGATGAACTGAGAAATCAAATTTTCCTTGAGCTTTTGACATCTAAGAGGTCATCATATTATAAGAATATCCTGTAAATTTCAGAACTGAAAACGTCCTTGTTAGTCCAATAAATGCTTTTATTGACACCAGGCTCAGCAAACGACTCGTTTTTCAAAGTGGGGAACTATGACGTCAAAGAGGATAAAACACCACCCCCGCTGAAGAAGATCAACGCCTACTTCAACACGGCTACTTTAGCCCCGCCCACCGATTCGCGCATTACACGCATAGCTAAATAACATGGGCCTACCTCGTGATGACAAACCGGATCGAGCTACCGAGCAATAAACATGACATTTACAAAATATTGTGCAGTGCCTGGTTGTGGAAGAAGACAGTCGCTGCATAAGCTTCCTCTGGATTCCAATAGGAATGCTTGGTTAAACTTTATTTTTAATGACGTTCCAGCTGATGTGGGTAAAACATTGTCCGTTTGTTTGCTTCATTTCACTGAGGATTGTTTTGTAAACAAGACATGTCGAGACTGGATTTGCAGACCGATTAAGATTAGAAAACGGTGCTGTGCCTTCTATATTGGATCCGACAGGAATGGTGCAACACACTTATATGAGTAAAATTTTTATTTAAAAAATAATAATAATCTGATAGGCTAGTATTGCATTGTTACAGATCGTTTGATATCTAATAATTATGTGTACATGTGTATCAGTCTAATCGTTACTGACGAGTGAGTTGAAACTCCTTATAATATGCAAAACTGTTATCCACTCACAGCAGTGGGCGTTTACTTCCAAGTCTTCAATGCGAGACGCCCATAAAAACCGAGCGTTTTTGAGCAAGGCTCAAAACTAGGGTAGAAAATAGCCTATTACTTATTCATTTTGATGTTTTTTAATGTAAAAACCAAGCGAACGTCATAAGTTGACCTCAGACAACAATATAATATTTTTTAAAAAGCTAGTTCATGACCCCTTTAAACAAGTTAAGGACAGATTTGCATGGAGTGTATATTTCAAACTGTTCAAATGCATTTAAACTATCAGCATATGCTGATGATGTTGTTATTTTAATTAATTATCAGAAAGATGTGGATTTTTTTATTAAAATATTAAATGATTTTAAAATGTGTTCTTCTGCTATAAACTGGTCTAAAAGTGAAGCCATACTGGTTGGGAAGTGGTTAAGTGGATAACCAAACCTTCCAGGTGGTTTAGCCTGGAATAAAGAAGGTTTTACCTTGGAGTGTTTTAAAGAAGTGAAATGATTGTACAAAAAAATTTTGAAGGGGTTGTTGAAAAAGTAAAAGGTCGAATCGACAAATGGAAATATTTGCTTCCAAAAATGTCATACAAACGGCGTACATTGATAGTTAATAACTTGGTAGCATCCTCTCTTTGGCATCGCTTAATTTGTGTTGATCCTCCACCAGATCTTTTGTTAAAAATTCAGTCAATTTTAATAGATTTTTTTTTTTTTTGGGACAAGTTGCCCTGGGTTTCAAAAGCTGTTTTGTATTTGCCCAAGAAAGAGGGAGGGCATGTACTCATACATTTACAGAGCAGGAGAGCTGCTTTCCGACTCTAATTTGTACAGAGACTTTTAACTGGACCAGTGGACTCAAGCTGGAAATCCATAGCTTTTGTTATTCTGAAGAATTTTAAAGGATTAGGCCTGGACAAGCCATTGTTCTGGTTGAATCCCAAAAAGATGGACTTGTCTAAATTACCTGGTTTTTATCGTATTTTTTTTTTAAAGTTTGGAATTTGTTTACAGTGCAAAGACTGAGTAATACAGGTTCTTTGCACTGGATGTTACAAGAACCTTTGATTCATGGTTCACGCTTGGATATAACAAGTAAAGGACCTTTCCCAGCACTTGAAGAAATTTTACTCCGCTCTGGTGTAATAACTCTTGGACATTTAATACAGCTAGCAGGAACAAACTTTGATAATGTTGATTTGGTAGCTGAACATCTGGGCGTTCGATCAACACGTGTAGTGGCTAAACTCCTTGAGAAGTGGAGATCTGATCTTACAACAGAAGAACTTAAACTGCTGGAGGACTACTCTAAGAGACCAATTATTCCGAACTGCAAAGATCCTTTTCCAAATCTACTGCTGTCACCAAATTTAGAAGAGTGCAAATGTGTTTTTTTGTATTCTGAAAATGTCACTATTGCGTTCAGAGCCAGCCTCTGGAATAGCTTTGTATAAAAGTTGTGTTAAATTGTTGAATAAAAGGTTTTTAGATAATAAAGTGGATACACCTTGGCGTACCATCCTACAGATAGGTGAGGGTTCAAAACCAGAATGGAGAGCTCTGTACAAGTAACCATTAACTAAGAAAATAGGCGATTTACAATGGAGAATATTATATGGGGCAATTGCAGTAAATGCTTTTATTTCTGTTTTAAACCCTGGTGTTAGTCATTAGTAGTGGGAAGTTCGGATCATTTTACTGACTCGGATCTTTGAGTCTCGTTCAGCAAAATGAACGAATCTTTTTTCGAGTCATTTCGTTCATTTCGTTCATTTCAGCATAATATAATTAAAATGGCATGTTAAATATCCCAACACATCTAGTACTTACGAAAATGTTGATTACATTTGTAAAAAGAATAAAAATAAACTATAGGGTAATGCAGCCAAAGCCAAATTATAAGAAACCGAAATGTTTTATTTTGATTAGTTGTTGGGTCTTAAGTTCAGGCTATTGCAGCCTGATTCTGTTAGTTCACCTCACCTCCTGATCCGAGACGTTGTTTCCTTTGCAACTTCATATTTATCAGGTTAGTTCTCCTCTCGTGTCTCGAGACGTAGTTGTCGACTCGTCAGTGTCTGACTCGGATCTGTCTGCTGGGCCGACCGTGCCATGTGTGATACAGCAGGGCCGGAAAGAGAAATGATTAGTTCATCTTTCGAATCTCGAGTTCGGGTTCGGAAGGGTCCGAGTCTTTCGTTCTTCCTGTCAGTCACATAGAGGCTATGCTGTCAGTACCGGAAAGAGAAATGATTAGTTCATTTTCTTCGAGTCTCGAGTTCGGGTTTTAAATCCTTCGTTCTTTTGTAACGTGACCGCTGGTATCTCGCATCAAATACAACATTAGATTTGTATTATTGACTGCATCTGAATGTATATTGTGTTATATTTAGGAATTAAAATACAAAATATGTGCAATAAACATTATCTGAAAAATAAAAGTTCCATCTTATTAGCCTATTGTCCCTGTCCGTCTCTTTTCTAAATGTTTCTTGTGCATCTGTGGTGTGTTTTATTATATATTATATATTAATTAACTACTATTATATTATACGTTAACTACGTGCTTGTTTGTAAAAAGGTTGTGAATTAGTAGGCTATTCAATACGTTTACAAGTCACGGGACAAAAGAACGAAGGACTCAAACCCGAAGACTCGAAAAAATGAACTAATCTTTTCTCTTTCCGGTACTGACAGCATAGCCTCTATAAGAATGACAGGAAGAACGAAAGACTTGGACCCGGCCGAACCCGAACTCGAGACTCGAAAGATTAACTAATCATTTCTCTTTCTGGTACTGACAGCATAGTCTGAATGGGACTGACAGGAAGAACGAAAGACTCGGACCCGTCCCGAACCCGAAGACTCGAGAGAGATGAACGTCTCGGTTACGTATGTAACCCTCGTTCCCTGAGTAGGGAACGGAGACGTTACGTCGGATGACGACGAATGGGGTTTCGCTTAGAAAGCCTATCAGCTTCGAGTATTACAAAACGAGCCTATGGCAAAGAAATGCCTTGGGTCTGCGGGATTTGCATGACGTAACTCCGCCCCACATCGTGGGTATAAAAGGAGGAAGTCCGCAACAGCAGTTTATGTTTCTTCGCTGAGGAGCCAAGACTGAGCTCAGACGATACCCGCGGTACAGCAGAAAGTGGCAGGCAGACGTAACGTCTCCGTTCCCTACTCAGGGAACGAGGGTTACATACGTAACCGAGACGTTCCCTTTCGTTGTCACTCCGAGTTACGTCGGATGACGACGAATGGGGTTACCAGTCTAATCACGCCACCTTCTCAGCTGTCTTCCAGTGCCCTGCGTAAATCGAGGTCCCTGACATAGAAGGACGAAGGACTCAATTTAACACAGGAATACCAAGGTACACTGGGAAGCATATCCCAAGCTAGGGGAAGTATGCAATTAATGCCAACCCAGAGGGGGGGGGGACTTAGAGAATACACATATGACCCGAGGGAAACATATGGAGAACACTGGGGTGTCCAGCCGCAGGTGGAATATTTCAACCCCAGGGGTGGCAAGGTGGCTTGCCAAGGGAAAGACACATGCTCAGAGAGGCTTACAGTGGAAATACACATGTGGGGGTCGCTCAGGGGAGGGACCATGCACACGGGAGGCACCTAGCCGACGCGCAGGCAAGAGACACTGGCGCCGACGTCAGGAGTGCTGGAGGAACTCAGGGCTTTCGGGGAAGCTCACCTGAGGAGAATATCGCACGTATCCAGTCCGTGGAGTGGAATGGCGAGCAAGCGAAGACACCTGAGCGGGTCCGGTACTAGCTAGTTGAAGCGAGTAAATGGAAGGACACTGGCTCCACTCGGAGATTATAGAATCTGGCGAATGTGTTAGGTGTCGCCCAGCCTGCAGCTCTGCAGATGTCTGTTAGCGAGGCGCCATGCGCTAGGGCCCAAGAGGATGCCACACTCCGGGTGGAGTGGGCCGTCACACCAAGGGGGCACGGTCGACCTTGCTGCTGGTAAGCCAAGGCAATGGCGTCCACTATCCAGTGAGACAACCTTTGCTTGGAGAGAGCCTTTCCCTTCAGCTTCCCACCATAACAGACAAAGAGCTGGTCTGAGGTCCTGAACACCGCGTCCTGTCTACATAGGCGCGAAGAGCGCGTACTGGACAGAGCCGTGCCAAGGCTGGGTCTGCCTCCTCCGGGGGCAGCGCTTGCAGGTTCACCACCTGGTCCCGAAAGGGAGTGGTAGGAACCTTGGGCACATATCCGGGCCGGGGTCTCAGGATCACGTGAGAGAAAGCCGGTCCGAATTCCAGGCACGCTTCGTCGACGGAGAATGCGTGCAGGTCCCCTACCCTCTTGATGGAGGCCAGTGCAACCAGGAGCGCTGTCTTCATTGACAGGAACTTAAGCTCGACTGACTGCAGGGGCTCAAAGGGAGCACTCTTCAGGGCAGTTAGAACCACTGAGAGGTCCCAAGAGGGAACGAGAGGAGGGCGAGGAGGATTTAGTCTCCTTGCTCCTCTCAGGAACCTGATGACCAGGTCGTGCTTCCCTACCGACTTACCTTCGACTAGGTCATGGTGTGCGGCAATGGCGGCAACATAGACCTTAAGGGTGGAGGGAGACAGCCTTCGCTCCAACCCTTGCTGAAGGAAGGAAAGCACAACGCTGATCGAGCAACTCCGCGGGTCTTCTCGGTGAGAAGAGCACCAGTCGACGAAGAGGTTCCACTTCAACGCATAGACGTGTCTCGTGGACGACGCTCTAGCGGAAGTGATGGTAGCCGCCACCGCTGGTGGAAGGGTACTCAGACCTACCTCGAGCCGTCCAGGAGCCACACGTGGAGGCTCCAGAGATCAGGGCGAGGGTGCCACAGGGTGCCCCGTCCCTGAGAAAGAAGGTCCTTCCTCAGAGGAATGGGCCAGGGAGGTGCTGTCGCGAGGAGTGCAAGTTCGGGGAACCAGGTCCGGCCGGGCCAATACGGCGCGACCAAAATGACCTGCTCCTCGTCCTCCCTGACCTTGCGCAAGGTCTGCGCAAGAAGGCTCACTGGGGGGAACGTATATTTGCGGCCCGGCGGCCAGCTGTGCCCCAGTGCATCCGTGCCGAGCGTGCCCTCGGTCAGGGAAAAATACAGGGCGCAATGGGTCGAGTCGTGAGAGGCAAACAGATCTATCTGTGCGTCCCCGAACTGGTCCCAAATCAGCTGAACCGACTGGGGATGGAGTCGCCATTCTCCAGGGAGGGGCTGAAGCCGTGAGAGCTCGTCGGCTGCACAGTTCAGGGCTCCGGGAATGAAAATGGCTCGAAGCGACCTCAGATGCTTCTGACTCCATAGAAGGAGGTGGCGGGCGAGTTGTGACATACGGCGGGAGCGTAGACCACCTTGATTGTTGATGTACGCTACAGTAGCGGTATTGTCTGAGCGGACTAGTACGCGTTGACCCCTGAGCAACGCCCGGAAGCGGTGCAGGGCAAGGCGTACTGCCAACAACTCGAGGCAATTGACATGCCATAGCCGCTGGGGTCCTGTCCAGGAGCCCGCAGCAGCATGTCCATTGCACATGGCACCCCAGCCCGTGGTGGAGGCATCCGTGGAGACCACAACATGCCAGGAAGCTCGTTCCAGGGGGACACCCGCCCTGAGAAAACTGAGGTTCGACCACGGGGTGAGGAACTGACGGCAGGTCGGAGTAACTGGTACCCGGAGCATGCCTTGATGCCATGCCCACCTCGGGACTCGGTCGCGAAGCCAAAGCTGAAGCGGTCTCATATGAAGCAATCCGAGCGGCGTGACCGCGGCTGCAGATGCCATATGCCCCAGGAGCCTCTGAAAATGTTTCAGTGGAACCGCATTCTTGCTCCCGAGATGTTTCAGGCAAGTCAGCAGTGACTGCGCGCGCTCGCTCGTAAGCTGCGCGGACATGGCGACCGAGTCGATGTCCATACCGAGAAAAGAGATCCTCTGCACGGGGCAAAGTTTGCTCTTCTCCCAGTTGACCCGAAGGCCCAGACGAGCTAGGTGCCGGAGCACTAGGTCCCTGTGTTCGCAAACCTGATCTCGAGAGTGAGCTAGGATCAGCCAGTCGTCGATATAACTCAGGATGCGAACCCCGTGTTCCCGAAGGGGAACAAGGGCAGCCTCGACGACCTTCGTGAAGGTGCGAGGAGACAGGGCTAGCCCGAAAGGGAGAACCGCGTACTGGTATGCCTGCCCCTCGAAAGCAAACCGTAGGAACGGTCTGTGTCGAGGAAGAATGGAGACATGAAAGTAGGCGCCCTTTAGGTCGATCGCTGCAAACCAATCCTGGGGCCGCACGCATTCGAGAACGCGTTTGGCGGTGAGCATCTTGAACGGCAGCCTGTGAAGGGAGCGGTTCAGCACGCGCAAGTCCAGGATTGGCCGTAACCCACCGGTTTTCTTGGGGACAATGAAGTAGGGGCTGTAGAACCCGGACCTCATCTCGGCTGGAGGGACAGTCTCGATTGCACCCTTCGCCAGCAGGGTGGCAATCTCTGCTCTCATGACGGGGGCATTGCCACCGACCAAAGAGGAGCGGACTCCCCTGAAGCAGGGAGGAGACCGTGCGAACTGAATCGCAAGCCGAGCCTGACGGAGCGCGCGATCCAGCGGGACAGACGGGGAAGCTCTAGCCAGGCTCCCAGGAACTGAACCGGCGGGATCACGCGACGACAGGCGGAGTAACTGGCCCAGACGTGGACGGCATAGCGGCCCGGTGTGGGGGCACAGTTAGCAACCGCGCCCTGGCAGAGGGGGCCAGGGGAGGACCAGGCTGGTCGTCCCGCAGGGGCCTGCTCTGCCGGGGGTCTGGCGACAGAGGGGGACAGGGGCGAAGCGGTCCGTGGACGGCACGCCGTGTCAACGACCTCTGGGACAGAGGGGGACGAGGAGAGCACGGCTAGAGGGCGGCGCTCTGTGTCGTCCGAGAACTCTGTGTGCTCAGAGACGGGAGAGTCAGTTCTTTGCGAATAAGGATTCTTCCCCGGCCCTCCACCGGGGAAAGGAGTGGTCCTGCTCCCAACTCCTGGAAAGAACTGAGTCCCATCTCTGAGGAGCCGGAGAGGGCTGTGGCGTCCGGCCGCGGCCTCCAGAGCCGGCCCGGGTGAACGGGCGGGGTGGGAGCCGCGGGGGGGCGCCCTCGGCGGTGGGAAGACCGAGGGACCTGAGCGGACGGCGGGGCCGTCGGGACAGAGTCGACCTCAACCTGCTCCATCCCCGAGGAGCCCGTCTCAGGAGCGCCGCTTAACCCGGCGTGTAGCGGGGGGCGGGGCTAGAGAGGGCTGTGGCGTCCGCCCGCGGCCCCCAGAGCCGGCCCGGGTGAACGGGCAGGGTGGGAGCCGTGGGAGGGCGCCCCTGGCGGTGGGCAGACCGAGGGATCTGAGCGGACGGCGGGGCCGTCGGGACAGAATCAACGTCAGTCTGCTCATGGACGGCTGAGAGCTGTTGGGCCAGCCCTCAACCGCACCGCCGAAGAGGCCGACCTGGGATGTGGGAATGTCAGACAGACGGGTCCGCGCGACATCCAGCACATCAAACAGGTACGGCCACCGAATGGTGAGCATCACCCGACCCAGGGAGCGTACGACCACTTTCGTCGCTCGGAGAGCAAGGTTAGTGGCGGCGCGCAGCTCAGTGAAGAGCCCTGGGTCAGTCCCGCCCTCGTGCAGGTCCATGAGCATCTGGGTCAGGTAGACCAGCAGAATGACCATGGCACGCAGTGAGGCGGCCGCCAGTCCCGTGGCGCTATAGGATCTCGCCACAAGCGTAGACGAAAAACTACAGGCCACGGACGGGTGCTTAGGATTGCGCCGAGAAGAAGCACTCTGAGGACACATAGCATCGCAACAGAGCGTTCAGCCGGGGGAACCCCAGTGTACCCACGGGCAGCGGCCCCATCGAGGGGAGGAAAGGCGGATGAGATCAGCGAATGGCCCCTGATCTCATCATGCACGTCCGGGAAGAACGGTATTGGGGTTTGCCGTGGACGAGGGTCGGCGGCCTCACCCAAAAACCAATCGTCCCGGGAAAGCATGGCCGTCATCTCCGGATCAGACTCGACGAGTCGTCACTTCCAGGAAAATCAAACCCACCTAGTGAAGCTGCTACAAACATAATATCATCCTCTGTAGCTTCAAATGAAACACACGGGCCACCAGAGGGTAGACCCGTGGGAATCACCTGTTCACTAGCGGGCACCGTCATTGAAGAGGGGGGCTGGGGTCGCGGACACATAGTCGGCGCCTTGTTCCAGACCGAAACCCTCAGGTCACCCTGGCCACCAGCCGAAGATCGGGGGGTGGATGAGGGGACTCTCACTCATGTGAGTTCACCGAGTCTCGACCTTAATGACGCGATGATCATGTTTCCATGGAGAAAACATGAGTCATCCACGAGCGCTGCTCTAGCATGATCAAGCCCAAACATACTAGACAACGCTCGTGCCCATCAGAGTCCGATACCAAGCTGCCGCACCATTCATTTTTTTTTTTTTTTTTTTTTTTAAATGCACGGGCGAGCCGTCTTTAAAAAGACGTGCCGCGTGCAAGCTCTTTTAGTGAGAGAAAACTCAAGTGTTGAAGCACCCGGGGAGACACGCACCGACTGGCAGACCACTGCAACAGATCAGCAGGAAGCACGCGCTCGCCGTAGATCGCCGTCACACCAACACTCGGGGTACTCGTTTGTAAAGCTGACAATTCAGAGATGGCTTGTGGAGAGAAGAATACACTTGGCTCCGAAGCGAAAACATAAACTGCTGTTGAGGACTTCCTCCTTTTATACCCACGATGTGGGGCGGAGTTACGTCATGCAAATTCCGCAGACCCATGGCATTTCTTTGCCATAGGCTCGTTTTGTAATACTCGAAGCTGATAGGCTTTCTAAGCGAAACCCCATTCGTCGTCATCCGACGTAACTCGGAGTGACAACGAAAGGGAACTAATCATTCCTGTTTCCAGTACAGATTCATGCGCGGTCAACACAAAATTAACGAATCACTCTCTGAGACAACTCGGTAGTCCCGATTCATATTAAAGATTCGTTCATGAACGACACATCACTATTAGTCATAGTTGTCCATTTTGTTTACAGAGAGAAACTGTGTTCCATTCATATATGCAATGTTGTAGACTAAAGTTTTTGTTTATTGTTTTACAGAATTTATTTGTTTGTTTTGGTGAAACTTTCTCTGTTGGAATTTTTATTTGTGGTTTTAAATATGTTAGGAGACACTGATTTCGGTGTCAACTTTTGAAATTTTTGCTAGGCCAAGCTAAAATGGCAATTTACAATACCAGGAAACATAAAATTGAACGAGACACAAGTTATAATTTAGAGGCAGTGTTTTTCAGTTCAGTGAAATCAAGAATTTTAATTGATTTCCGATATTTTAAAGCCATGAATGATCTTGTTTCTTTTGATCAGATTTGGTGTATTAAGGGGGCTTTGTGTGAGATTATTGATGATAATCTGCATTCTCTCTCTCTCTCTCTCTCTCTCTCTCTCTCTCTCTCTCTCTCTCTCTCTCTCTCTCACACACACACACACACACACACACTCACACTCACACTCACACACACACATACACACACACACACACACACACACTCACACTCACACTCACACACTCTCTCTCTCACACACACACACACACACACACACACACACACACACACACACACACACACACACACACACACACACACACACACTCTCTCGGCTTTGGAGAGGAGCCTTCAGTCCACTATCTTGAGGGATCAAACAGTTAGACCTGGTCTCATTTCTGCAGCACTGGCCAGCTGCCCAGTCACACACACCAAGCTGCCAACTCCTCTAATGAAGTCCAGTAATTAAGCAAGACCCTGAGACTTGAGGGTCTGACTGTGTGTGTATGGGTTGAATATTTGGACTCAGAAGTCTTCTTTTCCTCTCCTTATCTTCAAAAAAAAACAAAAAAATGTGACAAATCATCCTGACTTCAAGGCCCACTATATTCCCAGACACTACAAACTCAACTCCAAGCAATGAAAAAAAAAAAAAAAGAAAGAAAGAAAACATTCTTTAAACTCTCCCACTCATCTCCTACCTCTGTCTGAAGGCTACTTCTACATTGTATGAACCCGCAGTGAAATCATGGACTCCACAGGGCCTTTGTCTTCAATCCAGCTTTCACTCATGCCTGCTTCTTGATTACAGTCAGACTTCACCCTGCAGTTCTCTCACTCCAGAGTGAGCTGGTACCATGTGATTGCGGAGCGTGTGCATGTCATGTATGATCTGATGCAAGGAGTTTGACTGCGAGGCTGCTGGCGCTGAGAGGGAACGCGTTTTCCTCGGCACGATGGGGGCTCCGGCGGCCTCATGCTGCTCCGTCCGCCTGTAATGAGCCAATGCTAATTATCCTCAAGAGACGTGGTGCTAACCTTGGGCTCACTAGCCAAAGACTTCCATTAAACCCCTGCCAAGATTTACCACAGAGGAATGTGTGCGTATTAATGAGACAATAACAGTATATTTAGTTGAATGTATATATGAGACTGCTTCTAACAAACAACTACCCTGTAATCAAATGTAAAGAGATATAAAGAAGGCCACAAGGCGCAGAAAAGTGTTGTAAAACTTGAAACGGGTCAAGTGTTTGTGAATTGAGGTAATTGCTGCCTGGGAATGTAATGTCTTTTTTATGAGGAGATGTGAAGATTTTAAATGTCTGATTGAAAAAGTATACCAAACTTGATTTGACAGGACCGCTGACTAAAATATCAAAGCTATGTCACTGATCACATGGAATAGTCAAAATATTTAGCATTAGCTAATCTTATTCACTCTTAAAGTCACCATGAAATTAAAATTGAATATTCTTATTCAGAAAAAAAACATCAACCTCCCCTCCCCCTCAAAACGACATCTGTTTTATTCATGACGTGTCTTAGCGTAGGGTATTTATTTTCTACAACTGACTGCAAACTAGCATTCAGATTTGGGTCTATGAAGTTAGCAACACCAAACTTCCAACGACCCAATCAATTCCCACCCTACATTTTTCTCATTCCATTACACTTGGATGGAAGTCACAATAAGACAAGACTATAACGATACAGGAGACAACACAGGTAACTCAAGTTTATTTGCAGGTAGCAGAGAGCAAGCAGGATAAGCCGGTAAGTGTTCAGCAAATAGATGAATAAGCAGACTAAGCTTAACTGGTAACAGTCTCTGTGTCCTTTGCAGGTGCTGTGATGCTGACTGTGGTAAATAAGCAGGTTGAACAGAAGACAAAGGACGATGACGGGGCAGGAATCTCAACAGGTGAGTAGTTCTGGTAAGGAGTCAGGTAAGTTGTACAGGTGCCAACAACACTGTCTTTCCATAAAGATTGACGAGACCAGACACTGGTACTGTGTGAAGTGCAGGCTTTTGTAGAGAGGTGCTAATGAGGGTAATAGATGGCAGGTGCAGGTGATTATGGAGTGTGTGCAGATGGTGAGCAGGAAGGATTCTGGGAAGTGTATTGCTGAGAGTAACTGAGCTAGTGATTGTGACAGTCACAACTTCTATTGCATGCAAACTATGCCAAAAAAGAAAGTTATTTATTGGCATTGATTCTTTAAACTACACCTTAAAAAAATCTGTTAAATTTAGAGCGGCAGCTGTGGATGCATGAAATTTACCGTAAAAAAATGTGACGTGCATGTAGTTTGACTGGTTACTATTTTCTTTCTTAATGTTTTGTCTGCCCTCTAGTGGTCGGAAATGTGTATTACCTGTGTCTTATTATGAGCAGATTCTCTACACCTGTGGACCGTGTAAGAGGAGCGTGGATACAAGGAGCCCCGTTGTTACATCTACTATTGGTGTGGTGGTCGAGTGGCGCTCGTTTATGTTGTTTCTGTTTCCCTATTCCTTTTTCTCCAATGATTATTGTTTGTTAATAAAAACCCTATTGGACCGAGCCTTTCGTGTTGACCCTCTTTTGTGTTATGGCAATGGCCGTAACAAACAAGTTTTAAAGACTTAACTTAAAAATGTATTTCATTAACTGATCTAATGTTAATTTTACAACCTATTGAATAACTTTTATCTGTTTTTTACCTTTGTAATACACTGACAACCACCAAACAGGTGGTGATGAGAAAGTCACATGATGAATCAAAGCTCATCACAAGCTGCTTTTCCACAAGCTGAGAAGGTAAGAAAAATATATAGAAGGTGCATTTTATAGTTTTTCACTGTAAATTATACAATGACTTCTTTTTCACTTCCAAAAACTGTAAATTTAACAATATTTTACTGTAAATTACATTAAATGTAAGTTTATATCTATTGTATATATCTATGTGTTTATATCTATGTAATACGAAAACTTTCTGTTAACAATGGTTTTTACTGTAGCATTTTTACAGTCTTTTACCAAATCTAAAATCACGATCATTTTTTACAGTGTAAGAAAAAAAAAAATCTCATTAAAAGGTTATTTTGGGAACCAAAATTGGTTAATTGCTGTGAAAAACCCTTTTTGGAACCTTATTTTTAAGAGTATGGAGGACAAATTAAAGAAGATGTTATGAAATGTACACATTCATTTGGAGATATTAAATCTCTGCATATTTAACCTCCTCTTCTTGGCTTCTAATCAAGGAAATATTGATGAACACTTGGTAAATGCCTGGAAGGTCATTGAGATGGAGGGAAAAGATGTCAGCCGTCCATGACTGCGTAGACTCAAGTGTCTGACACTGGGAGAACACGGCAGTTTGATGAAGACTTTCAGTATGCTGAATATTAAAAAATGCACATAAAAATAGCCGAACCTAAGCATCTACATATTGCTATTTCATTTGTAAGAGCTGTACATTTCTGCATATGAACCATAAACCTTAAGCAACCAACACATAATGAAAACTCTTTACTAATTAGCCAAGCATACACATTTACAGTATGCTAACACAATCCTATAATGATGTGCATTATCTCATTTCAAAGTGCTAAAGTGACCCAAAATGAGAAATCAAGGGGGCAAGTAGTCAGACTTAATACTAAAGTGAGGAAAAGGGGTTTGTTTATTTGTGTCTGTGTGTTTCTGTTTGCTTTTTGTCCTTTCAATAATAGCGCCAAGCTTCCACCCTTCTGGCTTGATTCTCAAAGAGAGATAATCCAGATTTCCGTTTTCCTCCTCAACCCACTTATTTGTTTGGACTTCCTTTGGCCTTCTTCCAATCCCCAGTGCAATATCACATCAATATATAACCAATTTTCATCTCCAGGACCAATGCACAATTACTGTGACTGCCCTCAGTGAATATCTGGAGCTCGGATAAGGGAATCCATATTACAAATCAACACTCTGACCCAAATTCAGCCCATTTATTCACTTTCAGAGTGTAACACTCTTAACCCCTTTTGGATATTTTCGTCAATTTCACAATTACTTCATATAAACAGCATACTTTAAAATTAAATCATGTCAGTATGCATTGGTGTCACATTGGTTTCCGAAATCTCTTCACAATGAGGACAGGAAGGGAGAAGGATGCAGTATTTACATTGGTTATCGCAGAGCAATTAAGGCAATTATTAAAACTGAGATGATTACATACATTTACATGTTTTTCATCTTCAAATATCTGATCGCATCAAGCATGTTGCAGTCCCCTTTTTTGTTATTTACCCCTCAACACACCCACACACACTGGATGCACATCACACATGCACAGTTCTGAAGTCATTATGCCAGTTGTCAGATCACATTGCAGTACAATGTTTCATCTAACGGTAATCTTTGAGACTTATGCAAAGGAAATTTAGCAGTTCAGATCGAATCGCATAAATACAATTTAGCCGAGTTCCATTACAGAAAGTGTTTTTCCATGTAGTTTTAGATAACAGAAATTTAAACATTTCTGAATTCATTTCAAACCCACTAGATGGTTTAATGTCTTTCTTTGTCTCTCTCTCTCTCTCTCTCTCTCTCTCTCTCTCTTTCTTTCTTTCTTTCTTTCTTTCTTTCTTTCTTTCTTTCTTTCTTTCTTTCTCTGGTAAATTAAAGGGCACTAAATGCTTGTCTGATTAATTGGACTCTTGTAGAGAGTCTGTTCCCATCTGGACTAACCATTGCTGAGGTGGCTAAAAATACACATCTGTTTATACCAGCCATAAATACACAGTCTCTCTCACACTCACTGCACACTTAAATGCCCACATTAAACACAAATATGTTTATTATTTCCCCCATATATTTTAAAGACATCACATTAGGTGTTGAAACTGAGGTTATGAAGTTTAGGCAATGTCTCTGGAGATAAACCATAATCTGTTAATGCAGGATGACAACTGGGGATTATTGCTATTCAGCACCAGCCTATTTCTAAAGCAAAGAAACAAACAAATCCGCATAATGCTTCTTCTAATTTGTGAGCTCAAGGAGTCTGTAAAAGTGAGGATGTGTGGATGAATATTGTTATACATTACTGATTGGAAGTCATTACTGAGATTAAATTTTTTTTTTCGAACAGACTGATTCAATGAACTGGTTCGAAGTAATTATTTTTTTTCATTCATGAGTCAGCTCTTTGTTGAGTTGATATCCTAAAAACAATATGCATTTACAATAAACAAAACTAAAATTGCAAATGCCCATTTTTTAATACAAATAAAAAACATAATAATTTTTAAAAAAGTTATTACAACCATTTTTTGTAAATGTACCTTCATAAATGCACTGTAAAAGTTGTTAATAAAACAAAGATTATCGGAGTTCACTTTAAAATAAAATACTATTTCCATTCTTTCCACTTAAAAGTTACTTCTGTAATCTGTAATTATTTGTGAAATTTACTAGCAATTTCTGAGTGAAAAAAAAAATAAATTTAGTCTGAGTAGCTTCGCCCCATCAGTCAAATTCTTGGTTCATTCCAAATGGGTTGTTACAACAAAGGTGGCTCTCGGTTCAATGAGTAAGTGAGTTGTTGACCAGTTAGAACATGCTATTGTACATTAGCAATTATGACACATCTGAGTAGTGTAACAATATATCGTGTCACAATATATCGCAATACAAAAATGCAACAATATGTATCGTGGATAGTTCACCCGAAATAAAAATTACTGTGTAAGAAAAAATTAAAGTTTACAGAGTTTTAGTGTCAGTACTACATTAAACTACTATATATAATGTTGAATATAATGTATAATAATGCAATGGGGGAATAATTGGGGGACCTGATGATGTCAAATGTCTGATGTTACAAGTAAAAAGTGACAGAGTGCAAGCATATTCATCTAAAATAATTAGTAATTTTAAGCTGTATTTTCATCTTCAGAATCATGAATATTTTTATGTGTCACTATTGTCCTGAGCATTGAGTTTCCAGCACCAAGTCCAAGCCTGTTTATTTTTACCCACAATGTAAAATCAAATTTAGCATTTCGATCAAATACGTTTTTTGTTTACCTTTTTTTATATGTCTTGTAGTATCGCAATAATATCATATCGTGAGTTCAGTATCGTGATATGTATCGAATCGTGACATGAGGTTATCGTTACACCCCTACTGAGTAGCCATTACAGAAGAACCTTTAAACTAGTTTTCACATTACATACTTATCTACTACAAAACACATTTTATACAAACACCATAAGCAGGAGTTTGAACCAGTGGCAAACTTGCTCATTGTACCCTTAAGGCTTTAAATTTGTGCTTTTACTGCAAATAAAAATGCAATAATCAGCAACGTGTGCAAAGAACAATAAGGCGACGGTCATATGAGCCATGACAGATAACCCATGGCTTTTCCATAATTGTCTACTTTATTTAACCTGATGTTTTGGTTAGCGGTTAATGTACAGCTTTCTTTTCTTGCCATTTCTTTTCTACCTCTGTCTGATTCTGCCAGTGACATGTTCTCTCCCCACCTGCTGCATGCAGTAATTTCTTCCACAGGGCAGAATGGATGTTGAATTGTCGAAGGAGATAAGATCTCTCTCTCTCTCTCTCTCTCTCCCTCTCTCTCTCCCTCTCCCTCTCCCTCTCCCCCTCTCTCCCTCTCTCTCTCTCTCTCTCTCTCTCTCTCTCTCTCTCTCTCTCTCTCTCTCTCTCTCTCTCTCTCTCTCTCTCTCTACACATAGACCCTAGTGGAAGCGTAGCACCATCGTCCAGTATTTAATTAGCCCAAATAATGTCATTTCAAACTCAATGCTTTTCTAATCCTCCACAATTACCAAAGACATCAGCACACTCGTTCTGCCTCTCCACTGAGCCATATTATCTGGCCAACTGAAAGTCATGATTTCTGTGAAAAGTGTAATTCTGATCACACTATAGTCTGGAATTGAACTTCACCATCAAATTTTATGTCAGAATACATGAACTTCTCATTTGAAAAGCTCATCCGTGGTGTCTTCACAAATTATAGTTTTCAATTGTGCAATTTTATATTTTAATTATGCTTTACATTGATGCATAATCTTCTCCTGAGCTGCAGACATGAGAGATTAGCGAGTGATTATTTTATGGACTTCGCTTTGCTTGACTGTCCTTGGTGAGTTAATTGTCTCTAAATTTCAGTCCAAGAAACAGATCATAGTTGGCAAAGAGAAGATGATTGGGATACGCTGTTATGTGGCTCAAGAGGTGAAATCATTCAGGCACGCTGTCATGACTAAATAGTTTTTGATTCATAAACATCTGGCCATTTGGCTAGTTGTGTTTTGAAAAAGGTGGCCTGTTTGCAGCTTTGTGGATGTCAGCTGTTTTGGCTCCAGAGCTACCCTTTGGGATGTCGCCACTAATATTTGGCCATTCCGTGTCTTCTGCAACAAAGATGTTGCACACCCTGGAATTTTGGCCATATTGGCTTTAAGGGCAGCCATGTGGGTACGCTGCTCATGGGATGCAGCCATTTTGGCTCCAGGGTAGCCCTCTGGGTATATTCTCCTGAGAGCCAGGCATGTTGGTTTCAGAGCCAGTCTTTTCAGGCAAGTTGCAGCGTTTGCCCTGTCACAGAAAGCAGCCTGTGGGAGTTTTTATATGGCAGGCTACAGATGACCAGTGTGGGTAGAAAGCCTTCTGGAAGCCTGGACAGGACTCTGTGTACATATGTTCAAGCAAATATGTCCCAGAGCATTTCGGACAGCACAAAATTCCACACAGCATCAGTTTCTACACACGTATACTCAGTTGTCTCTTATCAATGAAGTGTTCAATCAAAATGTCATCTATTCTTTTCACAAGTGTTGCAAAACTTGTGTTGCTAAAAACCAAATAATCACCACATGGTAACAGACCAAAGATTTCCACAGCCCAAGGCTGTGAAAGAGCAACAGGTGTTCTGTAGTCAAAAGGTTTGTGGGGAACAAATAAAACAGACTTGAGAAAGGAACGGTGACGTAATGTTACTGTGTGTTGCTTACCTATAACCAGTCCCTGCCATCCCAGTGTTTTTGCAGGCAGTGAGGCACCTCTGTTTTGCTGTTCACAGTACTGGGAGTGATTCTAGCAAACCTGCAGCTTGCATAAACTGCCGCTACTCTCATCTGCCCTTTTTGGAGATACACTGAAACCATTGATTCACTCGCTCTCTCGCACACAGGGCCTCTCCCGTGTGCATACTTATATGTAAGGAGCAATGTAGTGAAACGTTATTACATTGCTCAACGAGACACTTTTTTAGGGCTGGAGTTGAACCGATATTTCCGGCCCGTAACCTCCTTTTCTGCTGTGGAAATGCAAGGAAAGCTTTGAGAATGGACAAAGAGAGTTTGAGATGAGGACAATATGCCAAAGTCTTTCCAAATTAATTATTTCTCAATGCCTTAGAGATACTATTAATTTATCTTATTTCTTTAAAAAATATATAATTCTTCACCTTTATATAGTGAGAGCATCACAAAAGCAGGAACATAACATAATTTGGAGGACAATTTAATTATTATAACCGTATGTCCATAATATCGAGAAAGCACGTGAAACCCAGCTGGTTATTCTTGGGAAATGGCTCATTGATTCATAGGTGGGCAGATATACAGCATTTTGTACCACAGACCTAAAATACAATACACCTGGACACTCACCTTGTCTCAAACAGCCGCTGGTATGATTTTGAATATAAATTATAATTGGCCTGAGGCTGTACAACTTAATTTCAGATGATGATTGACATAGACTAGAAATGACTGACCTTCTTAGAGGACAAAGATAGCAATCAAATAACAGTTATCTGAATAGGCAATAATATTCAAGAAGGGGTGTGGCTACATAAGGGTCAGGAAGGCACCAATCAAAGCAGCTGAAATATACTAAGAAAATAAAAACAAGAAATGTAATGTACAAATGTATGCTTGAATACACAAATGCATGGAGGGTCCTTAAAATGACTCACCCTTTTGTGGCTCTCAATTATTTTATTGTTATCTTTTTTTTTTTTCTAATTAGAACATTGGGGTCCAAACCCTATATATTATCAATCTTACCACATAAAAACACACACATGTGCTGGTGTATGGATAATAAGTCTCTCATTCTCATTTAACTCTACCACCATTAAGATACCAATTGAGACCATTAAAGCCCTTGAAATGGAGCCTGGTTCAATTTTCACATAAACAACATTTCTTAACTAAAACCACAGTAGAATATTACCATTTGGAATTCAGTTCTTAATCATGTCAGTCTCCCCTTGGCCCAGGCTCATTATGGGGCCAGAACCTCTATTTGATTGCCTTGTAGAGACTGTGCCCTGGCCACATCACAGATCACACACATGTTCCTTTAAAAGCATGCTAATGTACTCCACTTCCCATGTCCTCATCCGCTTATTAATATACATATTTAAAAAGAGAACATTATGCAAATCAGGACCAGCTCCAGATTAGATTTGAAGCCTCATGATTTAGTCTGAAATATAATTTTGTACACATTGGCCATCCACCTAAGGCAAAACACTGCCATTCTCCCCCAGTTTAACCTAATTACTGCACAAACATTAAAACCACATTTCGGGTATCTTGAGGGGAAAATGAATGATATTCTATAGGGATTTATGATGAAATCTTCTTAATAGGTGGGGGTTCACAGTAGAGGGAGTTTGTTGACTGTGATATTTTAACCATCTATATGAAATTATTATCTTAAATATTATCTTCATTTCAGACAACATTTTTGTTTTTATTAATTGTAATATATAAAAAAATATAATATTTTAATTCTACTTAATTTAGCTAATTGTAATAAATGCAGCATCTATTTTAAGCAAAGCCATTGCTTTGTCACAATTAGCTTTCCCAAAATGACTCTGGTTTATGTTCCCTGAAATTCACAATTAGAGCTGCAGAGCAATTTCAGGCTGTTTTTTTAGTCTCTAAATAATCATCCATACGCTGCTCTGCATAACTGAGTGTTGTGAGTTTGCCTCGCAGTCAAACCTGCTTGCCTTTTTGTATACACGCAGAATATTCGGCTGGTTGCCTTGGCAACTGGAATGCAGAGTTTTGTGGCCCTCTTTGCTAATGTGTCGCCCCTGGCGCTCCCTCTTAACGCTCAGTCGCTTCCCATCATGCTCCTTGTTTTTGAGGTCTGCTTTGAAAAGCCATCCTGATCACAGGAGCCCACACAGACCTACAGCAAAGCTAAAAAAAAAAAAAAATTTGTTCCATTCAGAAGGATGGGATAATTTGGAATTTTCTCTACTTTTTGAAGAAAATATGGAAACATTCTTATTGAGAAATTAATTAATCTGATCAGGGAATTAGCTGCTTTTTCAATCAGTCCAGTCTTGAACAATTCAGACCATCCCAAAGGATTAAAACTATCCACATTATATGTGTCCAAAGTCTAGCAGGAAGCCCCTACATGAATGTGCATCTGGGGTATATGAATATTTAAAAGATTTTTACTGATTAAACTGCTCTGGATTTTGAAGCTTTAACATGAAATGATCATCATCACAGGGGATCTTATTTCCTTTCAGCTGCAGCCGGATCTAGAATAGGTAAAAAAGTAATATAGCCTAAATTAAACTTTGCTATTGCCTGCATGGTCCACATGAATATTCCAGAGAAATTCAGGGATTTTACATCATAGCCCCCCACTAGAGAGATCTTCTAAACAGCCCTTCTTTCTCTTCCACATCCCTGCTCCCTCTCCATGTCATACATGCATTCAGACACACAGATCTTTATAGACATCACCATTGTGTTGAGCTGTCAGTTCTGGCAGTAACTCGGCGGACATGTTCCAGTCCAGATCTATCATCTGGCTAGCCTTCAATCCCTCATCCATCAGAGTACTCAGGCTCCCACAGACCCCTGCCTGATCCCATCATATCAAACTTCAGGGAGCTGTTCTGTAAGTGAGAGACTCAGGGTCACAGCTGACAATGAGTGAGTGGTGTGTCCAGTGTTTTAAATGTTGTATTGATATGTTGTTGATGACCCTGGGGTGATTTTGGACACAGCTGAGACAAGAAGACCTTTAAACACTCATAATGGCTCACTAATACTTTGTGTAGATATGTGTCGCATATACCAAACCTTCCTTTTCTGTTACATATTTAAAAGAGTTTGAGCACTTTTAAGTTAAACACCTAGTCAAATCAAGGTGGTATGTCATACCTGGAAATAGGTATCATTCCCATTCAAATCAACATCAATCACCTGGCAACAGACAGGCAGAAAAACAGCAGCCAGGATATATACTAAATATAAATTATATGAATAAGTTCCTGTATTAACACATGATTAAACCCCCCCTCTATTTTACACCATTTATTCTTAAAAAATACATCTTTGTAAATATTCATAAAAAAAACTGATTAGAGCTCCAATTAAGAAAGGAGTGTTCTAATAACAATCTTAAAAGAGTCAACCCCTATCAGAGAGAGATTTGCCTTCTAATACTTAGATTTCCAGTCTTCAAATCAATTTAGACTGCAGAATAAGAACTTGGCACCCCATTTTTGAAAAAGCTGGGCCAAGACCTCTGCTGGTCTTTAACTGTATTCTTTGAGCCTCAGGGTCCTTAATCTGTTGTTATGGATTTTTACTCTTTTAATTAAAATGTTTAAGAGCCTGGCTTTGAGGCCTAAAGTTAATGAACTGAGTTGCTGGAGGTCTGCACAATATGAAAAGAATTGACAGAGCAAGTAGTAAATTAACCACTGCCTTCTATTAGGACTAGATTTAAATCTTTAGCATTGTCTCCCAGAACATCATTCCAACATGACGATCATTCAGCTTGGCGGCTTTTAGTTAAAGCACACCCTTGTTGTCTCTTTCTCTTCATTCCAATTGGTTAAAAATGTACTGTGTCAGCTGTGCAGCTTGAAGCAACAGGCTGATTGTATAATATGCATACGTGCAGCGTTATACATCTTAATCAGCTCTTAATAGTAACAACAGCATACAACAGTTTTATTCTGAAATGAGAACTTGTTCAAAAGAGCCATTGATTAGGATGCTAAGCTTTTACGTAGAGCTGAGTGTTTGTCCTTGAGTTAGATATTCAGTTGCTGGGTCTGATAATGCCATTCAATTTTATAAAACATTACCTGCCATTCCATTCCATTCCTACCTGCTCCTTGTTCCAAGAGGGAATAGACCTAGTAGCAAGGAAATTGAATGTGTTCTTTGGACTCTATAGATGTTACGTAGGTCACAGTCCTGGTTTTGGCCCACTTAATGGTTTCATTCACCTTCCGTTGTCATTATCGCTAAACCACAGGCATATTTGGCTTGTTTGACATTTCAGATGAACACTGGCACCAGATCTGAAAATGCTGACTCATGATTTTATACTCCGCGCGGAGGTTGGCATCATGCCTGGCAACGAGCTGTCAAGAATGGTAAGTGACCGTTCTTAAGATTTCTCTCTTTGGGAGATGCTGCATGAATACAAAGAGGGAGCTATCATGCTTTCTGCAAAAGGGCTGAGCTCAGCAGAAAAGTGGCATTCGTGTACTTGCTAGATTTATTGTTGAACACCAACGATATGAACAGTTAAAGCTGAAGTGTGTAATGCCTACACCAGTAGTGTCACCAAACGGAACTAAAAAAAATAATAACGGTTTCATAAAGGTTTCCGGTTTCCCCTGTCCAGGGTAGTGCACTATTCAGAACTAAATTGAGAATTTTTTTATTTTTTTTTAGGGGTGCATATAATTAACTGGTAAAATAATTTTGAATAAAATATACAGATTGTAATGAATGTCAAATTGCTTATTTTGCTCAAGACAAGAATTTATGTCATGCAAACAAGAAACTATCCTTCTAACCACAGGTCAAAGGCTGTCGTTCCAACCACACAACTTTGCGATGCTGTTTGCGAATGTTTGTTAGAACGATGGTTTCGCGAAACACTGACTCGTTGAACTATGCTGATACTGACGGAACTTGCAACCATAGTTGGCTAACGATGCTTTTGGGAAATGCACCCCAGCACAACTCTCACTAGCTAGTTACATATGCAATGCAAGTATAATTTATATAAAAAATAATGATAATGATAATTTAGGGGATTTATTCCCTGCTATAGGCCAACGCCAGTTCTACACAGCACACTTGTCACAAGTTAGTTCAGTTCAGTGTGTGTTTTTTTTATCTTGTTATTATGTTAATCATTTAATTGAAAAATATTTTAGGCTTATTTTTTCACAGTCTGGTTTCCTCCATTCACAGCAATGCAGGTGTGACATGGTGTGACGATGTGTGAATCCTCATGTCCTGTTGTTATGTATGCTGGTATTTGCACATGTAAAAATAAACCCCTTCTTATGAAAAAAACAAAAAAAAACTGTTTGGTATATTTAATGGGTAAAAGACATTTATCCATTCTAATTTAATATAATTATAAATTGAACACTCTAATTAACTGACTCTTGTCAGTTAATGGTTAACATCGACTATTTGTCAAAAAAAAAATCGAAACGAGCATGCCAAATTAGAATATTGAATATTGAACTCTATTTAAATTGAGACAGAATTGAAATTTGAATTTGAATGTAAGGAAATAAAAAGAAAATAATTTGAAATTCAAAGAAAGTATTTTAAAAGTAACTTTTTCACAATAACTTTTTTTTTTTGGTAAAGATGATTGAATCACAAAGTGTTGTTTGAAATATAAACCAGATGTTATTAAAATGAAATATATAATTTTAAATGTGATACAATATATTTAATATTCATATCTAAAATATAATCACTATTAATATAGTTAATTTTTTTAAATGCATACATTTACATTTAATCATTTAGCAGACGCTTTTAATCAAAGCGACATGAATTAGACATGACATGAATGTTAGCATGAATGGGTGTTGACGAAACAAGTGTTGACGAAAAAGATGTGTCTTCAGCAGTTTCTTGAAAATGGCTAAAGACTCGGCAGATCGGGTTTAGATAGGCAGGTCATTCCACCAGCTTGGAACAGTCGAGGTAAAAGTTTGTGAAAGTGATTTTGTGCCTCTTTGCAATGGCACCACAAGGTCCCGTTCACTTGCCGAATACAAGCTTCTGGGTGGGACGTAGGGTTAAAGTAATGAGTTTAGGTATAGGGATGCAGAGCCAGTGGTCGTTCTTTAGGCACACATCAGCGCCTTGAATTTGATGCAAGCGGCAACTGGCAACCAGAATAAATTCATTTTTGCTAACAAGGGTGGAAGGACACTTAATTTCCCAGGATGCATCACTAATATCAAATTGCAGTTCAATGAATTCCTCCTGTCATTTTAATTCTAATTCTAATTCAACTTCTTGTGGCATCTGGCCAATTAAATTCATACTGATATGGGATGAGAGATATTTTAACATCAAGCTTTAAACATGTAAAGACTTGTAAAGACTGGACACATAACACACTCGGATCACTTCCTCACAGGGGTGGGAAATCAGTCAGGTAGAAAAAAAAAAACCTCCCTATACCTAAACATCTTGTTGAATGTTAATGGGATTTCTTCTTCTTTTTTGTATCAAAAGCCTTTGTTTTACACTGACAAATGCTGTTTGCATAGGAAAGTGTTTGATTAATGAAGTTTTTCCTGTGTCTGTCACGGCTCCCTTGGCACTGCGTAAAATTGATGGGGAAAAAACCTGAACTGACAAAGAGGCATTCACTGCAGCCTTGCTTTCCAAGAAAAATATCAAAAGTAGCCATTTAAAGCATGTTTACGCTTCCGGAGCATGTTTTGATTAGTAGGCACAAAGTTATGGCCATAAGTTATGTCAGCGGCATCAGCCTACATGAGTGAATAGCACACGTGGGGTCCCCATGCAGATGAAAAAGACATCCGTTACAAAAATCCTAACCTCTAATTAAAAACCCCCAGCTGGGTTCCACTCAGGGAACACGGGTGCTCGTCTGGGCTTGTTTGAGGGGGGAAGAGAGAAAGAGAGAGAAAGACAGAAAGTGCTGTGCAGCATATTGTGCGAACAGTCTATAAAGGGAATCGCTGACGCCGGTACAAACTGAGGGAAGCTTAGGTATGACCCCGGCCCCGCTAGCACTGTATTACAGGAGGGAGGTGTGCAGGGAGGATAGGACAGGTGGCTGCTGGACATAATTCACAGTGTCATACACCGGATTGCTGAAATCATCACCGCTGTTATGTGCTCTGCACTTTTATCCTCTCTGGGGCAATGTCTGGACAGCTGAAGGGTTGAGTCTCGAATGTCACAGTTTAGCAGCTCCCAATTCCTGAGCCAAATTGAGCCTCAAACCAAGCTCAAATCTTGCCACCGCTTCTTGAGCAATCTGCAAATTGTGTCAGGAACACCTAGAAAAACGGACATGCACAGCAGATGTGGGGAAAGCGCTCGGCTTTTGTCCTTTGCTTGCTGTCGATCTGCGATTAACATTCTCTAGCTCAAATTTTTATGCTAATGTGACCCTTTTGCTGGTCTTTCCAAGCCAAACTCCAGCTTGGGACGTGGTGTGTCAGAGCAAGCTCTGTTAGTGCGGATCAAAACACAAAAACACAATGGAATTGATTTGTATTTGCTAGCCCACTGGCCCCAGAAGGCCTGTCGTGACTTTTCTGGCATCATCCAATTGTGCTGCTGTTTGTTATGTACATGTAAACATGAGCACTCTCTGTCGGCATTTCAAATATGGATAAATATTTGCGTTTGATAACATTTGGACAGCATGTTTCTGTATTCAAATCACCAAGTTGTGCAAGAATACAAAGAATAATTCCCCTTCACACACACACCTCTATTGCATAGGAGTGAGCCACTGAAGTTAGAGTGCACTACTTCACAGTGGAAAAAGTAGTGGGCCGAGAGATGATACCAGAGTAGTTGAAAAGCCCACCATGGTGCTGGCATGGCCTGATTCCCCCTGGTGCCCCCCCTCCAGTTCCCAGTCAATTCACGGGGCTCTCTGAAAGGCCACAAGGGGGGCTTCTCAAGGCCAGCTCCAGCCTCCCGCAAAAGGCCACTCAGCTGACATTTCGCACTCGCTCAAGTGATTCATGGCAAAAGCAGCGGTTGGCCTTGTAGTGGAACCCTGCTGATATTTCATTTTTTCATAAAGGTGAGGCATTATGAAGATTTTTTCCCTTCTTTCTATCACTTATTGTGCCAACCTAGAAGCTGTTTGTTCTCTTGTTTTCAGGAAGGTGCAGCGGAGACTAGAAGCCGCTTTGGCATTCTCCGTAAATACCTCAACAGATTTTGATATTTCATCATGACTAGAGCTGCATATGACATTTCAGCTCTCATCCAATATTGGCGGATTGTGATTTCAGGGCCGCAATACCGCCCTCTTGTTATTCAGATGGACGTCTTTCTTTTCGACTATCATCTGAGCAGTTATTGAGGACATCTGCAAATGAGGGGAAGGTAAAGGACATGTGAATGCTTTGATTATGCACATTTCCTGGTAGAAATGCCACCCTGTAGGATTTGAATAATCCAGTTAGTGTTTTTCCATTGACCCAGCTTTTAATATTTTGTGTCAATACCTCTCTGTGAGCCTCTCTGCATGACTCTCGATTTCAACCAAGCACGTTAGTGTCGATGCAAATGTAGCTGCTGTTAATCCTCTTTACGGGACATTTGTCAGCGAAGGACCCAGAACACTAGCCTCATTCCCTCCCATTCTTGCTGTTATCAATCTAATGACATGATAATCATACCGAGCAAACAATCCTACAGTTTTTTTTCCGCCTTCTCACTCGCGCCGGGTGCCTGGCAGAGGATCAGCGCATGCAGACATCAATAGTCAATAAGCTCCTGCTGGAAGAAAAATGCAGTCCTGATGACCTTCAGAATTTAGTCAAGGATAGGGGATGCATGAGCACATGCTCATGTTGTCTTTACACACTGTCATTTAACAGCTGCCTCAAAGTAATATGGGTTTTTGGAGAGAATATTGGATGACTTCATGGGAAGAACCGACACAATATGGCTCTTTATGATATTTGAAACATTTTTGGAATACAATTCAACTCCATTGTTTTGCCCAGGCTATTATCATAGCTAGCATTTTACATATATGGTACAATGGGGCTAAAGGCGCACCAGAGTAAAGGGAGCCTTTGGTTTTATTTTCCTGTAAACCACTAGATGGCACAAAGACTTTCCGCAGCACTTTCCAAAATATCTGCTTTTCAAGATACACGTGGAAGTTTGGCTGATCCTTGACCCGATCGTGGGAAGCAGCACAAAGTTGTTCTGTGCTAATTTGATCTAATATTTAATGTTTTTTTTTTTTTTTTATGTTGTAGATTTAAGTAGCAAATGAGAATGGCTAAAATGATTATATTTATAAAAAAAAATAATTAAGAATATTTTGAAATTAATATATTTTGAGACAAATGTCTTCTTAATGATTTTCAGTTTTGTACAAGGTAATTAAAGCAATAGTTTTTCAAGACTGGAAGAATATGTAAAAGTATGGTATTTGGGATAAAAAGGCTCCCCTGCTGTTGTGGCAAATAAATAACATGATAATTAACATGATAACAAATAGCTGGCTGACTTTTCCATTTATTGCATGACATGGTTAGATTCAGATGGTAAATATCATATATTAAGTTGGGTGTCCACCTTAGAGATAATCGCCATATTTATAATGAAACCATCATATTTAAATAAATGATAATAATGATATAATATAATAAAATATATTTTATTGTTACTGTAAATCTATATTAAATTATTATAGGATCTCCAATCTTTAATTTTTGGCGTTTTTTTTTATATATTTTTATATTAACATATTTTAATGACAGTATATTTATAGAACAAAAATTTATTATTTTATTTATCAAAATAAGCAGAAAATAGTACAAACTTCGCTAAAGTGATTGTTTTGAACAAGTATTAACTTAGACATTAAAAAGCACCATTTTTTCTTAAGGTGTTCCTTTAGTCCCAATTTACCCTAAATGCACACAATTAAATAATAAGTTTACAGTTTTAGCACATTTTCACAAAATTAACAATAAAAAATATATTGTGCTCATAATTGATATTTACCATTTTCTTTATTTGTTTTTTGTTTTTTCATCAAGCATGATGAAAATAAATAAATAAATATCAAGATCTGAACAAGGGTTAAACAATGAAATCTACACATACAATTCATGTTAAAATAGCATAAATAATTAAAGGCATGTTAAAAAAATCAAGATAGTTTAAACTGACTGTCATATTACAAAATTTTAATAAAGTTGAGTTTTTTTAAAGTGACAAAAAATGGCTATAGTTGAACAAATATACATACTACATATATACATCACCCACTACAGTAAATGATAAATAATACATTCAGCCCTTGTATGAGGTTAAATATAGTTTAAAGCTGCTTTGACCACTCCATAGTCGTGTGCATGTAATTTTATGAATTTCAGACACTTCCTAAATGTTACATTTAGTGTGATCAGTGATGCCACATCCTTTACAAACACGACAGGATTTGCAAATACCCAGGGTGATTGACAGAGGTATGCCATGGAACATTCTTCTAACACAGATCCTTTTAACAGGATTCTTCCAAATAATCTGCCAGTCTTCATGAAAATCCATAGGACTGTTTTAAAATGAGGTTCATTTGAGCAAGTCTGTGGGTTTAAGCTGGTGTGCTAGCTAATCTCCAGGCAGATGTCAGCGGCTACCGCGTTACGGGCTGACATTGAGTAAGGAACAGATCAGGAGTGGAGCATTTACACCAAATCCTGCTTTATAAAGGACACACAGTGAGGGAGAGGCCCAAAGTAGCTTTAGCTTGGATTGAATTTCCACGCAACACATTCCCATGAAAGCAGCAGCCCGCATTCTCCGCAGAAGACAAACCGAGGGAAAACAAAAAGAAAAACAAAATGTTCAATATCGTCACCCACACAAAGAGCACTAGCGAACTACGGGAATGTTAACACAATAAGCCACTGTAACCAAACAGCATTTTACTAACACAATACCTGACAGCACACTACTCTATTACTGAATAAGTTTATTGTGAGGCGTTTATTTATTTGCACATACTGGTAGAGGGGACTAATTAGGCTGTCCATTGGAGTAAATGAGGCTGGGCTGGTGGTGGGTGGGCAGATGGTATTTCAAGTCCAACTTATGAAAACACAAAAGAACGTCCTGGTTACGTATGCAACCCACCGTTCCCTGAAGGAGGGAACGGAGGACGTAGTCGACGTCGACGGAAATGGGGATCGCGTCAGAGAGCCAATGTTCTTCGAGTACTATTGAACGAGCCAATGGAAATGGCGTGCATGATTCGCATGACACACTCCGCCCCCGCGGCGCGGGTATAAATACAGAAATGGATGCACGCACTAGTTGCTTTTTCGCTGAGGAGCCAAGCGTAACCCGGAGTCAGCGGTGGTCCAGCGGTAGTGGCAAGGGGACTACGTCCTCTGTTTCCTCCTTCAGGGAACGGTGGTTTGCATACACAACCAGGACATTCCCTTTCAATCGATAATGTTGGACATAGTCGACGTCGACTGAAATGGGGAAATTGAACACGCCACTAAAGCTGCCACCTTCCAGTGCCTAGACAAAAGCCTCCTGATGCCCCTGCATTTTTAAGGCGGGGAAGGACAGGGCTTAGGCCAGGGAAGTCACTGCTGTTCCTACAGGACCACTGGGAAAGCGTTCCCTGTACATTGGAAGGAAGGGACGCTGCGGAAGCCACATCCTACCCGAAGGAAGGTAATGTGGAGAATACACATATGAACTGGGCGGAAGACCGACCAGTATGACATATGGAATGTCACTGTGGTGGCTCCAGCCTAAGACGGGGGGAGACTCACCAGACAGTGACGGCAGAGAGACTCTGCCAAGGGAAGACACGGGCTCACCGTAGGGAGCCATATCGTGGAAGAATACACATATGGGATCACAGTAGGGACCGCAACATATGGACCCAGCTTAACACAGATTCCACACTGCTTACGAGTGGTAGGCCTAACACCAGACGTTCCGCACGTCCGACATCGGAGGGGTGTGGAGGAACTCAACAAGGTTTGGTGTAAGGGAACTCAACTGGAGTAGAAAGGCGCACGTATCCAGTCCATAGGAGGGGAATGGCGCAGCAAGCCGACACTTGAACCGGGCTCATGGTGAACTGGCTTCATGAGAAGGGAGCCCACGGGAAGCAGCGGTTCAATCTAGGTGTCGCCCAGTCCCCAACTCTAGAAAATCTGTCAGCAAAGCACTCTGTCAACGCCCAGGTGGAGCACACACTCATTATAGAGGAGCTCAACACCTAATCTCAGAATTTTTCACCGAAATGAAGGCAGCCACCATCAGTGGGCCAACTTTGCTTGGAAACAGCCTTCCCTCTCTGCTGATTCCTAACAGATAAGAGCTGGTCTGAGGTCTAAGGCTTGCGTTCTGTACACGTCTAACCGCTATGAAGCGGACGGACAGAGAAAGCCAGGGCTGGGTCTGCCTCCTCCGGGGCAGCGCTTGCAGGCTCACCACCTGATCCTATTACGGGAGAGGTAGGAACCTTGGGCACAATCCAGGCCGGGATCTTAGCTCGTGAGAGTTAGCCGGCCCGAACTCCAGGCACAATTCGTTGACTGACAGCGAGCAAGTTCCTACCCTCTAGTAGAGACCATGCGAGCAGGAGAACTGTTTTAACAGAATTTTTAACTCACTGCCTGCAGTGGCTCAGGAGCGGTCTCTGCAGTGCAGTTGCACCAGAGATAAGGCCCAAGAGGATAAAGAGGGACGCAAGGATTTACATTACCTTGCTCCCTCAGGAACCTGACGATCAGGACGTGCTTCCCACGCTTCTGCATCATGATGTGTTTCAAGAATACAGAGGCAACAACATTTTGAGGGTGGAGGAAAACAGCCTACTCCAACCCATCTTGCAGGAAAGAGAGCACTGAAATGATCAAAAGCTTTCAGGATCTCCTCACGGAGAGAAGACTCATTCAACGACTAGGTTACACTTCTAATGGGTAAGCACACCACCTATTCCCAGGGGGTGCTCTCAGAAGTGATGGTAACTACCACATGTTCCTGTGATGGCAACCTGAACCTCCGCGTCCTACAGGGGTAGACGCAGGTGCCATCGTGCCCCGTCCCTGAAAATGTGTTCAGGGGAAGTCAGGAAGTCTGTCGAGGGGAGCTAGGTCTGGTTGGGCCAATAAGGGCAACTATCAAGTTCTGCTCCACTCCTGACTTGGCACAGTAGGTGCAAGCGACAGGCACACAAAAGACAGGAGCACTGCTCAACACTACATGTGAAGATCACTGAGCTTCAGGAGCATTTCTGCTCAACATTTGAGTGTGATAAATTCACTGAGCTTCAGGAGCATTTCTGCTCAACACCTGAGTGTGAAAAGATTCACTGAGCTTCAGGAGCATTGCTCCTCAACACCTGAGTACGATAAATTCACTGAACTACAGGAGCATTTCTGCTCAACGCCTGAGTGTGATGGACTTCACTGAGTTTCAAGAGCATTTCTGCTCAACATGTGAGTGTGATGAATTTACTGAACTTGAGCAGGCGATAATGAATTGCAGTCGCTTTTTAGGAGGCTCACTGGGGAACACATTTCTGCGGGCCCCCGGGGCAGCTGAGAGCCAGTGTCTGTCCAAGGGTTGTCCGGTCGGACAGAATAAATGCAACTGGCATAGAGACGAAACCGGAGAGGCAACTGTGCGGCCCCGGAGTGGTCATGACCCAGCTGGACCGCCAGGGGATGGAGTCTCCATTCACCCTGGCCATAACTGTCGTGAGGCTCATCGGTGGCACGATTGAGTAGGCTGGGAAAATAGTGGAATGAAGCGTCCTCAGAAGCGTCTGACTCCAAGGAGGAGGTGACGGGAGAGTTATGACATGCGAGGGAAGCTTACGCAATGGCCGCAATCTCAACACTCAAGGCACGAATGCCCGTGCAGTCGGAGGTCGCCCAGGCCTCCGTTAAAGCACGCCCTTTGTACATGGCCCTTCAGTCAGTGAAGGTTTGGCAGCAGACCGGGGTGAACTGTTGCCACACAGGGTGTGCTGTGGGTGTGCTGGGTGTGCTGTCTGCCATGGTCACCTCAGGACTCAATCTGAAGCTAGCACTGAAACGGTCTTTATATGGAGGAAGCCTAACGGCTGCATCTGTCATATGCCCCAGGAGCCTCTGAAAGTTTCTTTCATTGGGACCCTTTCTCACTTCAATACACACACCAGCTGTACACACTCTCGTGAAGAGAAGTGTTGGGCCGAGTCTGCCTCCAAACTGAAAAATAAATACTCAACCCGTGGGCGAGATTGCTCCCAGTTGACCTGCAAACCCAACTGGCTATGGAGCACTCGAAGGGAAGGACTCTGTACTGATACTTCACACCCTCACACGCAACACACAGGATGGCCTGTGGTACAGAAGGTAGAGATCTGAAGCACATGTCATCCAGGTCAAATGCTGCAGACCAATCTTGGGCCAAGATGCTCACGACCCACCACCTAGTAGCATGAAGAACGAGTTTACAACTGGCCTTCATACCGGCTGGAGGAGCGGCTATATCAAATCCTTCGCCAGCAGGATAAGATAAGCGCGCACAAGTCAGGAGCACTGCTCAACACTAGGTGTGATGAATATCACTGGATTTTCAGGAGCACGTCTGTTCAACATACAATGTGATGATTATCACTGACTTGAGCGGGATAGCCGAGCCTGAGGTGGAGCAGCAAAGTGGAGAGTGTGGTGTTAGTGTGCTGTGCAACACTTACCTGTCTCCACTAGTGGCAGGGTTCGCGTGAGAAGGCGGATGACCGGGTCCTCGAACGCACCAAGCTGCCTGCTGGCGATCAAGGGGGGGCTGAGGGGTGAGGGGTGGTCACACCCGCCAGACAGGCCCTCTTGGGACACAGGAACAGATGAATTTGCTCTTTCTTAGAAGTGTGGGTACTGCTTGCTCCGCTTTTTTTTGGGAGCCAGTGGCGGAACAGACACACACACACAAACAAAGACTCCACCCGGCCCTCACCCGGGGGGAGGGAGTGATCGTAACCAACTAAAAGAGCATCCTCATCCATCCCTGGGCGGCCCGCTCCGGAATGCTTTCGCTGTCGCTTGCCACCTGGCCTGGCAGCGCCTGGAATGGTCTGGGCATCCCTACTGCGGCTGGCTCCATGCTGAGGCCTGGGTGGAGGCTGCTGCGGAGGCACAGCGGGAGTGGCGGCCGGGGAACGCCTTCGGCGACGAGCAGGCGGAGGAACTGCCACCGGCGGCGGGGTGGAGGCAGCAGCAGGCCGCCGGGGCAGGATGTGCCGGATGACCTCCGTCTGCGCTTGGGCGGCAGAGAACTGCTGGATGCAGTTCTCCGCCGCGTCGCCGACCAGCCTAACCTTGGAGATTGGGGAGACCAGGAACCGAACCTTATCCACATCCGCCATATCAACCAGGCTGAGCCGACTATGGCTCTCCTGGACATCGCCAGACAGATCGCACACGCCACGACACTCGTGCCCCGGAGGGCGAGGTCGGATGCAGTGCGGTGCTCACCTATGAGTGCATGGTCTGGGCTACCCTCGTGCATGTAAAGGGTGCCCTGGCCTGACAGACCTGTAGCAGCGCCATGGCACGCAAGGGGAAGCGGCTTGAACAGAGGCTTTGTAAACTCTCCCCGTCGGAACGGACGAGAACTCACAGGCCCTAGGGGTGGACGAGGATCTCCCCAAAAGGCAGCGGCCGCCAGACACAGGTACACCTGTGTCGTGACAGGCCGCTCCAATGGAGGGACAGCCTCGCAACCATTCACCACTCCTCCATCAAGGGTAGTGAGGGGGAAAAGCTATTCAGGCAGTTTCTGGCAGAGAAAGGTGCCGTCCACCACCTGATAAGCTCTCCATGCATTTCGGGAAAGAAAACCACTGGGGCGGCGAGCTGAGAACCAGCGCGGCCCGCCCCGAGATACCAAACCTCCCACCGAGACTGAACAGGACACGGTGGAGGTCCCACTCGAGCCCGGCAGCCTCAGCGGCCCGTTTCAGCATAGCTGACATTTCTGGATCTGGCTCGGGCAATGTTACACTCCCAGAGGGAGATAACTCAGCCAAGTCGTCATCTCCAGAGGCCAGCTCACCCTCCGATGCTGCTATCGACATCTTATCCTCTGGGGGAACCCCAATTGAAACAGCTGATCGGTCCATTACAGAAGGACCAGCATGCTCGGTCCTTTACAGAGGGACCAGCATGCTTAACAGGAATTCTATTGGCTGCGGTGTGATGGAGGAGAGAGGAGCCCACAGGGAATGGTTACCGGGCGAGACATCCATCACTATCCTCCAATCACCCATCCCACACGGCACCCGGGGGTGGGGCATGGTAATGGGGACTCGCACCTCGCGGACGAAGGCGAGTCTCAACACTGCGACAGTCATATTCCCGCAATGAGAACATGAGCTGTCCACAAAAGCTGCCCCAGCGGGCTGAACATATAAATATATATACACACATATTTATATATACATAAATATATAGCTCAACACGTGATGCAACAATTGTGACTGTCAGAGAGGAAAAGGGAATGACGGCATCCAGAAACGCACGGGTGGAATGACATCTTGAAAAAGACGCAAACGCACCCGTGTTTTACTTTCATGAAATGTAATGTGAACTGAAACAGTGAAGCACTCACTTTTCCGCCCTCTAACCAGCCGTTAACACATACAAACCCTTAGAAATTTGTTGCTGTTAAAACAGCAGTTGAGAGCTCAAAGCTCGCTATCACCACTGCACTCGGGCTGTAGAACTATCAGCACTGGGAGAGTCTTCTTGAAGAACACAAACACACTCGCTTGTTTGTAAACAACAGCACTCTTCAGAGACATCAAACGATCGGCTCCGAAGCGAAAGGCAACTAGTGCTTGCATCCACTTCCGTATTTATACCCGCGCCACGGGGGCGGAGTGTGCGATGCGAATCACGCACGCCAATTCCATTGGCTCATTCAATAGTACTCGAAGAACATTGGCTCTCTGACGCGATCCCCATTTCAGTCGACGTCAACTATGTCCGACGTTATCGACTGAAAGGGAACTAAGTTCACCAAATTTCTATAATGAAAACTTCTAACATTCTTTCAACACCTCCTGAGAGGGTTGTTAAGATTAGCCAGAAATAAGGACAAACAGTGTATCATCATGACTGAAAGTCAATGCACTCTTTCAGAGGACATAATCAAATACACACTAGAGTAGATCCTCTGCCCTTTCCAGATTCTCTCATTATCTGTGCTTTTTTAGGTGCTGGCAGTGTTGGATTCAAACAACACACATTTATTTGAACTTTGGCTTTTTCTTAGTCTTATTTGACCATAAAATCGCAACTGGGTCACTGTGGTGCTTTTTGGCAAACAGCTTCTTCGCCCTCCCATACAGGTCAGTGTTATGTTCTTCATACTGTATTATTGACTGTTGACTGCTGCTCCAAACTGAATTATGTAGCTTGTTCAATGTGATCAGATAGAATTTAAAGGGTTTGTATGGTTGAAGCTTCTACAGTACCTCCTGATATTTGATTTAACAGTTCCCATTTAGAAGGCGTTTTGTTTCTTTTTCCCTAATTTAAATGTTTATTTACATCTCTCGGTGTCTTTAGCTCTTTAGTCTTTATTTTCACAGCTGCCCTTCCCAACCTGAATAATGATATCTAAACTATGTCATTTGTGGAAAAAAAATAGGTCAAATATATTCTCATTACTGCAAAATTACTGCTCTGAAGATTCATCAACAAAAAATGGTCAACTAACTAAATTATCGTAGATTAACAATAGCTGCCATTTGACATCATCCTGTATGTTTATACAACTTCACATGCAACTATTATAACCCCAAATCATTTAGCTATGCTAGTGGTACAGTAAGTTCACTTTGATACTGTGTTGTCAAATTAAGATGAATATAAATGTAGATATTTTCAAAAGGAAACATATTCTGAAAAAAATAGACAGTAGGACAATATAAATAAAACCAAAATCTTCTAAAACTTTCAACATTTAAAGAAAAAAAAAAGTCATATGCAATGCGATGCTTAGTATCACATCAAACACCTGTCACCTTTTCTTAACAGATACTCACTCTGTCAACATTCTGTTCAGTTTAGTTTAGTTTTCATGGACTTTCAGTTTGTTTTCATTTGTCATGTGCCTTTGTTCTGATTCATGTCACTCATCAGTATCCTTGGTTACCATCATAATTAGTTCATCGGGGTCAGCTGTGTTAGTTTAATCATCTTGTTTGAGTTTGTGTGTATATATAGGTCACCTTATGCACTCTTTGTCTTCTTCTTCTTCATCTTCTGTGTCTACGTATTCCAATTTGCACGCACCCGTTACACACTGTGTGACACATTATGCATAATTAAAAGTGGCTCAATAATGGAGCTCAACAGCTCTCTGTTCTCACTCCTACACTGCATGAGAACAGAACTCAGACTGCCACTATTTGGGCTCAGCACTACAAATGACGCCCAGTGTGAAGACGTAAGCACATAAATGTACATTTTATGAATTTTAAATGATGTTGCGTTTGTGAGGATTACATTATTAGAACGTATTCTGTTTAGGAAGAAAATATCGAAAGGGCCCATTAGATTGTTCCCCTTGAAATCCATTCACACAAAGTTATTGCGGAACCTGTGATTTAAAAGGAAAGCCATGCTTCACTTATTCCAATGAAAAATGACTAAAATTAATGTGCAAAAATAATAGCTGGTTGTAGAGGAAAGCAGGTGCTGAAAAAGTCTCATTTTGCCCTATTTTATTATGTCTTGGCGGACTCAATGGAGATCCCTAAAGTAGAACTTTTACACCAATAGGCTATTTGTGTGTGTGCGCGTCTCATTTGGGGTCTCTTCGGATGCTTAAATTCCCTTCTTTCTAAATAATAGATTTAGAGCATATGTCTGGTATTGTGAGGCTAGGATTGATCAGCCAGAGAGACCAAAAAAAGTGATTTGTGTGTGGGGGTGGGTTGGAGAGACGAAAGGAAGCTTTCACTGTGCTTCCAGAGACACTAACTCTCTTCATCTTTCTTTCCTCTGTCTGTGCCATATTTCCTGTTCTCAGTTAAGCCTGGAGGGTAGAGGAGGCGACTTATCCTGTCTTGGTGGCAAATTGACAAACAATCTGTATATAATTACCACCTCAATCCTCTGACATGTATTATGAGCACTGCGTGTCCTGACAGAAAGCAAGTAGAAGCACAATTCTTTATGATATCACTTCCGCCAGAAAACTTCAAAGCAGAACAGACTGATCCTGTTGGTTTTCTGTATATTAAAATGTCTGGGGAAAACCTTCAGGTTCACCAAGGAGACTAGTTATTTTGGTGCTTATAGTTAGACCAACTTTGAAATCCGCCACATAGGAATAAAGCGTTCAAATTCACAACAATATCTCCAATTTTTTGATTCAATCATGTCTGAAATATTAGTCGCAACAGAAAATTGCTTGTGACCAGCTAATGGCTTTTCCTCATCAAAATTCTGCACGGTCCTCTCCATGTAACAATGAAAAATATCACCGCTCAGACGCATTGACATCTCTTCTCACACTCAAACAGCGCTACCCATCGCTGGCACAGCCTCCTTTGACTTGCTCTTCAAAGGATGTGTTGCCATGGCAATAGAGAATTCTACCACTTATGGGATGTTTTGGAAATGATGATATTTCACACGAGACATTCTATATTTGTGCAGCATGTGTGTCGGTGGTAAATTTAATGCAAGCACTCTGAGATATCTCAAGCCATTCACCTGTGCCTCTTGCTACAGACAAACTGCACTGCCATCTAATGGAGTTAGAGATGCTGCTAACTGAAAGCCAGTCCTACAGATACTTAAAGTGTGTTGGTGAAGCAGGCATCAGGAAGGAGGCGGTTAGGACAAAGCGAAAAAAAAAATGATTTAGAGAAGCTGCAACCTTCCTAGTTAGTGTATAGCATAATGCAACATACTGTTAGACAACATAATCGAGGGAGTCAAACACACCCTGCTCTCAAATCTCTCTGCCAACAACCACATGGACGTGGGAGTCTGTGTTAATGAAACAAGGTAATGAGCTGTGTCAGTGCAAATGTTACGCTGAGTTATCCTGGACTTCAACCTTGCGGTTATGGACACTGCCAAACATAAAAGGGAATCATGCTTGTTAGATGTATAAGATCTAATACAGCAGCCTGTCCAGACATATCTTGGGTTGTGATATTTAATTAAAATGGCAAATATATATGAATACATATGATTAGCTTGACTTGAAATTTAGTATCAACGTGTGTTGAATAAACAGATGATGTAGTATTGTGACGCAACCAAGAAGAACGCTAGCATCATTCACGTCCATATTTTAACTGTCACACATGACGACGCATGGAGTGATTAATAGTAAGTGGAAAGAAATAAATCACACACTGACTCACTCACACATACACGTTTTCTGTACATTATCTCTGTGATTATCTTTCATTCTGCAACACAATTACACAAAAGTTAAAGCACAGCTCATTCAGTACTCCAAGTACAGGATGATTAAGATACAGAGAGTGCAAGAGGGCTGTAAAGTGAATTGAAAAGGGGCTGCTTGCACAGTGGTTTGTCTTTTGTATTTGTACAGTGTTAATGCAGTGGTCGTGATAGACAACCCTTTATATAACATGGAAGGGTAAACCAAGGCTTTAAACGGATAGTTCACCCAAAATAAATAAAACGTTCTTACTTGTTTTTTTACTCACAAAACACAAATTATAAATGTGCATTCATTTTTTTTTTTAATTAACAAAAATCTGTGCAATGTTATTAACTCTGCAAACACATGATCACAGTTTGTGAAAAGAGTCCATTTATGCGTGCATATAGGTTTAATTTGAAATGTTTTGACATTGTAATGTTAAATCAAAATGTTATAACTGGATCTTCTGGTGAAAACGACTTCTCACTCGGTGACGTTTGCAGGGCTTCTCCAATACTACTGCGCTTAAACCCACCCCTGCAAGCTCAAATTCATCTGCATCCACTTTTGAGTGTCACGCTCACACCTCAACATCCAATCAACAACCGACGCACAGAAGTCACCACCCTACATTTTTTTTTTTATAATCTGTTAATCTCGGATCATTGTGGCTTTAAAAAAAAGTCAACTACACAGGAATAATTCATTCTTATTGGCTGTTGACAACATATTCAATTCAATTCAATTCACATCTATTTGTATAGCGCTTTTCACAATACACATTGTTTCAAAGCAGCTTTACAGAAAATGTATGAGTCCACATTACAATTTAGAGTGATCAGGTAACTGTCTAAGTTATGTATTACAGAAATGTACATATACAAAATCACAGTTAGCTAAAAATGACATACTGTGTGTTTACTTTTCCCAAAGTTGGCCCTGCTTCTGACCCTATGGAGCCAGATGAAATTGTGAATGTGGTGAAGGGATAATGAGTTATACAAGAGGTATTAAACAAGATTACACCGAAAGGATGTGTCAACGCTGTGTGTGGGGTGAAAGAGTGGTGGAGATGGCATTTTACTTCTATAAATCACAGTTAACAAGAAAGTGTAGCAAATCTCTAGCACAAACTGTCTGTATAGTAAATACAATTTTGCAGTGGAAGTGTTAGTGATTATTCCACAATGACATAATTATCATTACATACACTAGTTGTTCTTTCATCAGGCTGATGGAAGAAAACAAAATGTCTGATACTCAGAACTCTACTTTTCCTTTTTTGAGAATGGCTGAATAAATTACTGACAGTTTATATTTCCAAATGTGTCTCAGAGACACCCGTAAATGATCATCAAGCCAGTCTGTTAAGCAAGGACACTTGTGTTTAAGAGCATCTAGAGAAATCACTGAACACTGGATGTAAAACATAATTACATATTATTTCATCTTCACCTTGCTAAAGTCCTTGGCTTTGTGTACCTGTATATCATTTCTTATTCTCCACATAATGTCTCATTGTTTAAGGGAATGTCACTACATGTTTGAGAACAGAGTCCATACTGAAGCTAAAATGCCACGTCATTCAGCCAGTGCTAACTACTACCACTTTGTCCACAGATAATGAGCAAAATGGTCATTGTCCCAACTCATTCACATGTCCTCTGTTAGCCCTGGCATTTCTTCATTTGACCACCATCTATCTGTATGATGTGTCGGCCATCATTTGACCTAGCATTTTATTTATTCTTGTTTGCCGTGAGTGACCACACATAAACAGGACTTGCAGGATAGCTTTCAATATGTTTTGTAAAAGAAACAACAAATTGGCAGTTTGGAGAACTTATAAGCACATCATTATTCTTTAGTAAATAGGGAGCAGAGGCAGGGTGAATGCCTCTTCTTTCACAGTCAGCCACGCATGGCAGAGGTAATCACACTTTCATTTCCAGCCCTAACAGTGTGCCATGCTTTAATGATTTTAATCAAACTCATTCACTCACTCTTTCAATAAACAAATATGAAGAGTCTGTTTTGATTTGCTTTCTTTTTACCTCCTGAGAAGCCGAGGGAACATTAGAGTTGTGTTAGGAATTATCAAATATGTTTGTACTGTGCGTGGAATGCTTGATAACACTATAATATATACCAATCAGTCAGCATCCAATGGTGATTTGTCTTTTATTTTTGAGATTCATTATGACAGCCAATTTGTTTTCTTTTCATGTACTGTATGATTATCTAGCCCTTTGAATTGGGGCATATTATTGGAACACTTCCGCAACATTTCACGCTGTTTTTTTTAATATACTAATGCATTTTGCTCCAAAAAAATCTATTTTTTTTAGTGTGGGGGGGGGGGGGGGGGCTGTTACCGTAATAGTCAAGTCAAGTCAAGTCAAGTCATCCTCATTTATATCGCGCCTTTAACAACGCAGATTGTTTCAAAGCAGCTGTACAGAGATAAACATATAATTTAAGGTAACAGAGATTGGTTTAGTTTAATAGTGGTTCTTGAATAATGTTTTTTCCAGCTAAAGTTAGTTTTGATTGATTCACTTCCATCTAAATGATCATTTGTTATTAAATTAAGGGCCGCTAAGACGACACCGTTCTCTCTAAACAGACTTTAAACGTGAACCTGTGATAGACGCTGATGGCGTTCACATGCGCATTAAGAATTGATTCTATAGTTATGTACGTTTGAATATATGTGCGCAGGTTTGTAATTCCTTACAAACCATGCCTACACAAACTACTTGTCTATAAATTTTGATGCAGAATTTTATTTTATCTTATCACTTCGGGTAGGTAAATTCCACTAGGCTTTATCTGTAGAGTGGTTTAGGGATCCTCCATAGGGAGAGGCTAGTTGGCACTTCAGCACTGCATTGTCATCGGGTCCAGGCGAAGGTCCTTCGTCAGATCTGGAAACGGGCTGGATCCGGCAGGCTGCGGCAAAACCTTGGGATAAACAAAGACACTAATATTAGAGTAGATGCCATTCTTCTTATGATGTAACGAGTACATCAGGATTTAAGGGAAGTGTTCCCAGTTCCGGCTGACCTAATCTAAGCAGCCTAGTATTGAATTATAAAAGTATATAGAGTGTTATGTGAATGCTAGGTCAAAGAGATGTGTTTTTAGTCTAGCTTTGAACTGACAGACTGTGTCTGCTTCCCGGACAATGTTAGGAAGATTGTTCCAAAGTTTTGGTGCTAAATAGGAAAAGGATCTACCGCCAGCAGTCGATTTAGATATTCTAGGTATTATCAACTGGCCAGAATTTTGAGATCGCAATAGACGTGAATGACTATAATGCGTTAAGAGCTCGCTCAAGTACGGCGGAGCAAAACCATTTAGTGCTTTGTAAGTAATCAGCAATATTTTAAAATTTATACGATGTTTAATAGGGAGCCAATGCAGTGTTGACAGAACCGGGCTAATATGGTCATACTTCCTGGTTCTGGTAAGAACTCTAGCGGCTGCGTTTTGAACTAGCTGTAGTTTGTTTATTAAGCGTGCAGGGCAACCACCTAGCAGAGCATTACAATAATCTAGCCTTGATGTCATGAACGCATGAACTAATTGTTCCACATTTGTCAATGAGAGCATATGACGTAATTTAGATATATTTTTAAGATGGAAAAATGCGGTTTTACAGACACTAGACAGGTGACTTTCAAATGAAAGATTGGTATCAAAGAGCACACCCAGGTTCCTAACCGACGACGAGGACTTAACAGAGCAGCCATTAAGTGTTAGACGGTATTCTAGGTTATTACGAGTGGAAGCTTTTTGTCCAATAATTAGAATCTCTGTTTTTTCAGAATTTAGTAGTAGGAAATTACTAGTCATCCAATTTTTCATTTCAACTATGCATTCCGATAATTTTGTGAATTGGTGAGTTTCATTAGGTTTGAAAGAAATATAGAGCTGAGTATCATCAGCATAACAGTGAAAGCTAATTCCATGTTTCCTAATGATATCTCCTAAAGGTTGCATATACAGAGTAAAAAGCAGCGGTCCGAGAACTGAGCCTTGTGGTACGCCATACTGAACTTGTGATCGATAAGACATCTCTTCATTTACTGCTACAAACTGATAGCGGTCAGATAAATATGATTTAAACCATGCTAATGCAATTCCACTAATGCCAACATAGTTTTCTAGTCTATCTAAGAGAATGTTGTGGTCAATGGTGTCAAATGCAGCACTAAGATCAAGTAACACTAATAGAGAGATACAACCACGATCGGATGATAAGAGCAAATCATTTGTGACTCTAATGAGAGCAGTCACAGTGCTATGGTGCGGTCTAAATCCTGACTGGAAATCCTCGCAGATATAATTTCTTTCAAGAAAGGAACATAGCTGTGAGGATACTGCTTTTTCTAATATCTTTGATAGAAAAGGTAGATTTGAGATCGGCCTGTAACTGACTAATTCTGTAGGATCAAGTTGCGTTTTTTTAACAAGCGGTTTAATCATAGCCAGCTTAAAGGTTTTTGGCACGTATCCTAGAGACAAAGACGAATTAATGATGTTAAGAGGAAGCATCTCTTTCAATAGTTTAGTCGGTATAGGGTCTAACATACATGTTGTCGATTTAGATGATTTAACGAGTTTGCAAAATTCTTCCTCTCCTATAGCAACAAATGAATCAAATTTTTCCTCAGGGAGACTACACTGCACTGTCTGATGCGATACTGTAGTAGACGGTTGCATAGTTATAATTTTGTCCCTAATATTATCAATCTTATAAGTGAAGTAGTTAATAAAGTCATTACTGCTGTGTTTCTTGGAAACTTCTGGGCTTGAAGCTTTCTTTTTCGTTGTGTAATAGTAACATATGTCAGTAGAAATTCAATTTTGTTTGTAAACTATTATTCATGTTGTTTCCAAAGACTTCAGGAAACTTCAGGGAAAAACATTAGCACATGTACATAAGACTTTCTTGGCTTATTTTGCGTTTTTGGAGCTTGACAGAATATTGTATGGAAAAGAACAATGTCCACATTCTGCAAAACTGTTTGGAATGGCACAAGAGTGAAACTTCATTTTGGGGTGAACTATTGTTTTAAATAAGCCAATTATAATTATTAAGTGCCATGCAACTCAACAAAATGAATATCTAAAATATATGTTACCTTATTTATAATATATCACTTTTGAGAAGTTCCTATATAAAGGTTTTATTAGACTTACATTTGGGGACATTTTTCAGCTAATTTGTCCTCAAAGCTACATTTGAACACCCACTTTAGTATGCCTGTTATCTATATTTCTTGTAATTGTAATCTTTTTCTTCTCATGCCCATAATGTATTTGTAAAGTTCTGCAGCATTCTGTAAAGTTTTTCAGAGAAAGATAGAGAGGTCCTCTCTGAATATTGCCTCCCAGCACCACCATGAGCTTCCATCTGAAGACCCTCTAGTCTTTACCGGCCCTGGAGACTATCATCTTTCCTCAGGGCTTCTTCTCAAACTAAACCTGGATGCATTCAACTTCAGATGAACAAGAGGTCTACAGTATTCTGTTTTGATATTCTTCCTTTTATTGTGTTAGTCTTTTAACAAATACTATGTCATAATATTTCACCTTTCAGCATACCATTACTTGGTGCCCAGGATAGGGACAAGTTTATATTTACTTTTGTTATGGCCACATCGTATTAAAGGGTTTGTTCACCCAGAAATTTAAATTCTGTCATCATTTACTCACCCTCACGTCGTTCCAAACTTTGCGTTCATCTTCGGAACACAAATGAAGATATTTCAATGAAATCGGAGAGATTTCTGTCTACGTAACCAACACTTGACACTTCAAAAGGTTCATAAAGAGATCTGAATCCACATAAACTGAGCGGTAGACCAAAATTTCTGAAGAGACGCAATCACTTTATATTTAAAATTTAATTTAGGCTTTGATTCACATAGTTAGACTCAACATTATTCACAGCTGGCAGCCTTATTCATGCGGTTAAAATGTGTTGTACCAGAAAACCTCAAAGGCTGTTAAAGAAAAAGCACAATATCATTCAGGGGAATAAAATGTTTCATCAGAACAACTGAGAAAAACCCTCAATTTACTACAATTAATTAAGATAGACCTGTGAAGTTCTGGAAGAATGTTGTATGGAGTGATGTGACGCAACTGGAACTTTTTGTACCATGGATCAGCGGTATGTCTTGTCAAACATGGAAGTGATCCAGTGTTGATATGGGGGTGCTTTGCTTTTGCAGGAAGTGGAAATCTTGACTACCGCTAAAAACATTGAATCATTCACAACTGAAACAATGGTTGCAAACTAGTATAATTAATTTACAAACAAATTCTATTATCCATTTTATATTTATCCATTCTAATATGTTAATGACTAATAATAGCATATAACTGAAAAGAAATACGATAATGTAAAAATAAAATACCAGTGAAGAGTTATTTCCCTCAAAATAAAACACTTGGAGGAGGCTATTCCTTCAACATAAGACATATGACCGTGTGATAAGGAAGTCCTTACTAAGACACCATGAAACTGTTATAGTGTGTAATCACAACAACACCATGGTGAACCAAATCTGGCTCTATACATTCCCATGAAAACAAGTATTTTCAGATTTTATAATTATATGTTATTAATGACATAATAGATCTGTGCATAGTTTTTTTTTTATATAAAATTCTATTTTTTGTATTTTTTTTTTGCAGCTTCACTGCACAAAAATAAAGTGATCGAAGCCTATAGTTCTTGGTTTGATCAATGAATGACATGTGAGACTATTTAAAAGTGAGAAAGGATAGACAGCAAGCAACCACGCACACACACACACATACAGTACATCTGTGCTGACAAACCCAGGTGTGAGTCAGTGACGGGAACAGAACATCCTCTGACAGACATTTGGCAGTGGTTTGTATGAGTAAACAGACATACACCCACCCACATGCAGACAAACATATGATTACTTATTCTTGTTGCAGTTTAAATTGCATTGGAAAAAGACATTTTGTATGTGTGTGTGTGTGTGTGTGTGCGTGCGCGTGTGTGTGTCTGGTATTCACAATGTCATCGGGAACAAATGTCCCCACAAGTATAGAAATACTAGTATAAGTTTGTCCTTGTGGGGACATTTTTTTTATTCTCCATGCACATTACGGTTTATGGGGAATGTCCCCATAAAACATAGAAACCTATACTGTGTGTGTGTGTGTGTGTGTGTGTGTGTGTGTCTGTGTCTGAGTGTGTGTGTGTGTGTGTGTGTGTGAGAGAGAGAGAGAGAGAGAGAGAGAGAGAGAGAGAGAGAATAAACAATGGATTTAAAGAGAATCAGCAAGGAAAAGCATTCCATATAGTACCAAGTCACAATTCCTCCTGCTATAATTATTATTTTGCAAAACTCACACAAACTATTTCAAAAGAACAGACAGATACAAGAAAGAAAGAAAAGTGATTATATTGAGAATGAGATGGGTTTCTGAAGACAGACCATGAAACAATCCCATTAGAGGTTGTTTTACCATTTATAGACACAAAATGATTCCTTTATTCATTCCCAATGTACAAGTTTTACATTTTGCCATAATTCGTTTCAAAATCACCATGACAGGCAAAGAAAATTATTAGCATCCACCTAGAAGCAATTTGGAGATGTTCCAGTGTAGACATAAATATTCAATGAACAAGAGTAAAAGGTAAAAAAAAAATAACTATGAGATGGACAGGTGCACAGGACCCCTCATAAACCACACACACATTTCACAGTCAAGTGTATGCTGTTTTGGCTACTAATTATTTGTTTTGCATTTTCCTGAGAATTGGCAGTAGAAGCATGGACATTTTTGTCATTGGGCTGTTGTGGTGAGAAAAAAAAAAAAAAAAAAAAAACAAAGTAGAAAAGAAAGAAATTCAAAACAAGTCATATCTACCCCATATTCTTCATTAACACAGGTTCATGCTTTAATTACAGTATATATTGTTGCCTGCCAAAAAAAAGTTAGAGAGATTTTGTTTCCAGCAGATTAATTTACTTAATTAACAGTGATATCCTTAATGCAAATGTAAAATATAGGAACAACAAAGTATCTTTCAAATGTGTTCATTTACAATAATTAGCAATGAAAGGAAAGTATAACCATTGAAATTACTCTTCTTTTTTTTTAGTAGGGAGATAATTATTGTTGTTGAAATATTTGCATCTATAAGAAACAACATTATGTATCTATATTCCTTTCAGATTTATTCCTTTCACATTTTTATCCACCTCATCTTAATACATGCAAAGAGAGAAAACAATAGGGTACATCAGGGCTAAAAGGAAAAATATTTTTTTGAAGAACTATTTATTTTTACTGAATATTGATGGAGGAAAGTAATTTGCTTCAAAAAGAAACGCTTTAAAAAAATCACGCAAAAAGGTGGCCAAATAGGCTCCCCTACACTGAGAAAAACAATAAGTAGAATTTACTCAATTTTTTTAAGGCAAGTTTTTGCACTGATATTTTTCAAGTAAATTTCACATTAATGGAAATTAAGTAAATCTACTTAACTAAGCCGAGTAAAATTAACAAAGTGAAAAAGTAAAAATAACTTGGCCTGTTAAATTATATTGAGTATTTTTTACTTACAAATCTGATGTAATTAATATAATTAAGTAAAACCATTTGATATTTTAAATACATTTTACTTGTTTTATGCAGTGCTGGTAATTATTTTAAATTAAATGTTACTCTTATAATGTGACAAAATAATACAGTGACAATGTGCAGTTTAGAGTAATTTATTAAGAAATAAGCATCTACAGAAAAGATCACTTTGGGCACACAATTCAGCTTGTTCGGTCTCTCTCTTTGTCCCTCTCAACCTTTACAGCAACGAAGGCACAAAGGACTGAATGCATTTGAGAAATATCCTGAAATTAAGAAAAGAGAAAAAATAAACAATAATCAGTAAACAGCAAATACTTTTAAATTAAAAGTTAATCAATTTGCATTCACATTAGTCATTTCACTCATGCCAAATAATATCAAAAACATTAAAAACATCCTGCATGACCTTACTCTCCTAGCCATTTCTTCACATTAATGCACACAGCATGCAGATAAATTTATTTATCATGGCAACGAATTAGGAATTTGAGAGTAACTTATGCCTAAATTACAAATTTTTCACTCGTCTTGATTTAAATTAGGCAAATTATTGTTATTTACAACGTGGTCACCATTAGGTAAAAGGAGGGATCATTTAATAGAAGGTATGCACGATTTAGTAAATGAATGAGGGAATGAATTATATTGTGGACAATGAGGGAACGAAAACCTGCTCACTGTGTTCACACCGAACGCGAATAGAGCGTCAAATACGCGTCTAGTTAAACGGTTGAACATTCGCTCGGGTTCAAATTTTTAAACTTGAGCGGAAGACGTTCGCGGCAAACGCGTCGCCCAATTCGCGATGCCCGGCGCGAATGATGCGTCTATTCGCGTCTTTGCATTGACTTTGTATGTAATCTACTCGCGCAAATAATTAAATTCGCGTTCGGTGTGAACACAGGCCTATTGTTAATTCGTAGCCACAATATTTGTCATCTATAAAGAACATTTCACACACAATAACAAATATTAAACGAAAAGTTCATGATTTAAGTATATTCATGGTTTTTAGGCGTAATTTACTTGTGTAAAACGTAAAGTTTAAAACTGAGGAAAAAATAGGCCTGGCTAACGCGTCGAAAGCTAACGAAGCTAACTTGTCATTAAGAACATTAAACTTTTCAAATGTATAGAATTAAGTGATGAAAACACAATGATTGATCATAGTTACATTTACTGAATAAATTACATCTAAAAATCCGTAATATACTGCAGTTTTTAACTGTTGCTTACCTGAGAGCAGATGGAGTGGAGATTGGAAATCAAAATTCCTCAATGATAACGGTTTTCTTCTTTCCGCGCATGCGCAGATTCCTTTCTTCAATGACGTAAATTTTACTTGATTTTTTAAAAATTTGCTTCAAGTACTTAATTAATGCCTGTAAATATGCCAGAGAGTCAGAAGTCAAATTTACTTGTCTGTTGGATGTATAATATTTACAAGTAAAAATTGAGTAAATAATTAGGATTTACTTAATATTCCAGAGGTTTCATTTTTACAAAATTATTCTTAGCAAAGATACATGATTTTTCCTGTTTTATTTACTTTGCCATAAAATCATTTTTTACAGTGTAGGCTACTTGGCAAATTATGGCAAAATGTGTACCTAGTATTTTCAAGTAACTTTTAAGAGCATACTTATTCAAAATAAGCACTTCAGCAAATTGTGTAACATGTTTCTGTTAATTTAACCACTTTTGGAATTTCATAATCCCTTTGGTATTTTATAAAATCTCTTTTATTATTTTGTTTTCAGGACAGTACGCTGTACATCTTGGAGCTACAATAGGTGCAGACGTATTTCACAAATGAATCTCCAAAGTGATTGGAACAGTCCATGTGGGCCCCATTATGTAGGCCTACATCCAACAAACCGATTCCTTCACCAATTACAGAAAATTATTAGTTGCGCTACAGACATTCTGTATCTTTCTTCTTGGCCTACCATCTTCTTCAGCCGAAGTGGGTCTTTTCACGGGGGTAACTTTAAACGTTTCAACTTAATCACATTAAACAGACCCTGTTTAATTGTTTGTTTAGTTAAAATCATAAAAACAAATCTTTTGTTTTAAAGTATAAAGGTAATTTCAAGAACTCTCAGTAGCGACATAAACATAAATAAAATATCTCAAAATCAACCTTTTATCGTGTATGCATGTGACAACCTTATCTGTGATACATGAGTTGCACATGCATACATGATAAAAGGTTGATTTTGAGTTATTAGGGCCCAAGCCTTGAAAAGGCGAAGGCCCTATTGTTTTCCTAAGGATTATTCTTTATTATTATTATTATTAGGGCCCAAGCCTTGAAAAGGCGAAGGCCCTATTGTTTTCCTAAGGATTATTCTTTATTTTTATTATTATTATTCTTTATTATTATTTTACTACCTTTTGGGCACTTTTGGGGGCCTTAACGTGCTCGAAAACTCTTGAAACTTTGCACACGGGTCAGAACCCGCGGCCATCAGGGCCGGGCTGAAGATGGTACCCGGGCGTGGCAGGGGGGCTCGACAGCGCCCCCTGGAATGGTGTTTGAACACTTGTCCATATATCAAAAACGCTTGCATGTAATAATCTGAAACTCGGTACACTTATAGATCTCATCGGGCCGAACAACTTTCGAGCCCTAAGTTTTACGTCAGCCCAACAGGAAGTCGGTTATTATGGGTTGTTTGGAAAGTCATTTTCTATATTTTTCTTACGACTATTTGGGCAATTTTGGGGCCCTTAACGTGCTCAAAAACTCTTGAAACTTTGCACACGGGTCAGAACCCGCGGCCATCAGGGCCGGGCTGAAGCTGGTATCTGGACGTGGCAGGGGGGCTCGACAGCGCCCCCTGGAACGGGGTCCGAAAACTTGGTCCATAAATCCAACACGCTTGCATGTAATAATATGAAACTCGGTACACATATAGATCTCATCGGTTCATATATCCTTTGTACTTTTACTTTTTACCCCAGCCCAACAGGAAGTCGGCTATTATGGTTTGTTTGGAAGCGTATGCCTCTGGAATTCGATATACTCCTCCTAGAGAATTCAACCAATCGCCACGAAACTCGGTCAGCATGAAGTCAAGACATTGAGGATGAAAAATTGCCAGGGGATTTTTGATATCTCGAACGGTTTGGCCGTGGCGAGGAAACTAATTTATGGCGAATAATGGAAACAGGAAGTGTGTTATAACTTCTGCATAGATTAACTGATCTTGATGAAACTTCAACAGTGTGTTCGCTGTAAGAGGCCGATCACATGGATGTGACTATTGTGAGTCAAAGTTATAGCGCCACCAACTGGCAGCAGGAAGTGTGTCACTTTCAAAATGCTTTGAAATCACCCTCTTATTTTTACCCGATTTGCTTCAAACTTGATGTGTATAATGTAGACACTCGCCAGATGTAGACCTGTGAAAGGATTATTGATATCTTAGATACTGTTGCCATGGCAACGCAGCAAACTTTAATATTCTTTTTGGATGCTTTAGAGACTCTTAGCATGCCTGAAATTGCTTAAAATTGCATGAAACTCGACAGACAGATCACATTTAATAGCCAGTAGACATGTGCAAAGTTTCAGAAACGGGCGTGTTGCAGGGACTCAGTAGCGCCACCTTTTAACAAAAGAGGGGGAGTTAGGTCTATAGTTTTACCTACAATCATAAAACTCGGTACGCATATTGTTCAGATCAAACTGGACAACTTTCTAATTAACTGTCATTAGCTCAGACCAAGAGGAAGTCAGATATTTTAGTTTGAATGTGGATGTTTCTGAGAAATTTCTCTCCCTCTCTCTCCGTCTCTGTGTGTGAGGGATTTGTGTATTGCTTTTAATGGATTTCAAGGTTTCAGGGGCTTTTGGGGCTCTTAACGTGCTCAAAAACTCTTGCAATTTTGCACACAGGTCAGAACCCACGGCCATCAGGGCCGGGCTGAAGCTGGTACCCGGGCGTGGCAGGGGGGCTCAACAGCGCCCCCTTGAACGGGATCCGACTATTTGGTCCATATATCAAACACGCTTGCATCAATTAATATGAAACTCAGTACACATATAGATCTCATCGGGCCGAACATCTTTCCCCCGGTCAAGTTTTACGCCAGCCCAACAGGAAGTCGGCTATTTTGGGTTGTTTGGAAAACGTTTGCTGTGGAATTTAAAGTACTCCTCTTAGGCAATTCATTCAATCATCGCCAAACTCGTTGTGCATGAAGTCAAGACTTTGAGGATGCTAAATTGCGGACGGATTTTTGATATCTCGAACGGTTTGGCCGCGGCGAGGAAATTAATTTCCATGACTAAAATAGGACATATAAAGTGTGTTATAACTTAGTTAGTTTTACCTACAGTTACAAAACTCAGCGTGTATATTCTTCTCCTCAAGCTGAACAAATTTCTAATTTACAGCCATTAGCTCAGACCAACAGAAAGTCAGATATTGTAGTTTGAATGTGGACATTTTCTCTCTCTCTCTCTCTCTCTCTCTCTCTCTGAGCCAATATGGCAAGCCGTTTTAACATTTAATCATTTTAACCTACTAGTCTCTATTTTAATGCTACTAGTACTTATTTTTTAGATACTAGTATCTATCCAATTAAGTACTAGTACTTATTCATTAGCGACTAGTGCTTGTTCTTTAGTACTAGTGCCTATTCTTTAGATACTATTGCTTATTCTTTAGATATTCTTTTGAATATGTATTAGAAGCTAATGAATAAGTTCTGGTATCTATTTAATAGGTACTAGTATCTAATGACTTAGTACTAGTGTTTATTGAATAAATACTAGTATTTATTAATAGGTACTAGTATCTAAAAAATAAGTACTAGTACCTAATGAATAACTACTAAAATGTAATATATATGTACTAGTCACAATTGGAATACATACTAGTCAGAACTGAATAGTTGATATCTAAATGACAGATCCCCATAGAAGTCAATGGCAAAAAAAAAAAATGTCTTACTAGTAACAAAAGAATAGTTACTAGTCACTATTGAAATAAGTACTAGTATCTAATGAATAAGTACTAGTATCTAATAATAAGTACTAGTAACTAATGAATAAGTACTAGTAACTAATGAATAAGTACTAGTAACTAATGAACAAGTACTAGTATCTAATGATTAAGCACTAGTACCAATTTAATAGCAACTACAATCTAATGAATAAGTACTAGTAACGAATGAATATGCACTAGTATCTAATAAATAAGGACTAGTATGTAATGAATAAGTACTAGTATCTTTAAAAAGATACTGTGTGTGTGTGTGTGTGTGTGTGTGTGTGTGTGTGTGTGTGTGTGTGTGTGTGTGTGTGTGTGTGTGTGTGTGTGTGTGCGTGCGTGTGTGTGTGTGTGTGTGTGTGTGTGTGTGTGTGTGTGTGTGTGTGTGTGCGTGTGTAGGGGAGGGGGGCTAGATTAACCATTTCACTGCTGTGTGGTTTGGCCTGCATTGAAAAGGAAAATAAATGTCTTAAGCCTTGTATTTTTTAAATAAGTTTTATTAATAAAGTAAAGGCATATAACCAGTTTAATTGTAGTGCATTAACAATAGTTTTATATAATTAGTTTATTAATTAAATTAACTTGGTCCATAAACTTGGTCTGAAAATTTGGTCCATAAATCAAACACACTTGCATGTATACTATGTACTATAATAATATAACACTTGGTACACATATAGATCTAATCTGGCCGTACAACTTTCGTGCTCTATGTTTTAAGCCAGCCCAACAGAAAGTGGGCTATTTTGGTCTGAATGTGGATGTTTTGCAAAACCAGCTTGTACATTTTTACTCACTCCTCTTAAGTGGTTTATTTTATTCCCACCAAACTTTTTCAACATGATGAAAATACATTAAAGATGCTAAATTGTGAACGCATAATGAATATCTCAAATGGTTTTGCTATGGTGAGGGATTAAAGTAATGTAAAAAAGAATCAGGAAACGTCTCATATCTTTCTAAAATGTAATTATACACCATTTAGTTTTATATAAAATTATACAAAAATATTACAACTAAACCCATTTTATTCTTTTTTTTTCAATTCAAGAAGTGTGAAAAAGTTTAAAACAGGCTATTTAGTGCTATCTGAAAAAATCATTTATAGGGCTATACTGCCCTCTTGTGTCCAAAATGATATCAACATAGTACATAAAACTATTTTATCAGGTATGCCTATTGTATTTATATATAAATATATTAGGTATATGGCTGTGATGATATTTTCCCACCGGTTAACCGACGTGTGACACCAGCGAGGGCTTCTAAATCACTAATATAAAAGTGAAAGTAAGTACGTACGTCTGCATGGACATTGATTATGGTGGCGCTCGCAGTGCGCTGGAATGAATTCCTATGAAAGTTAAGTTTTTTTAGAAATTAACTAAAAAACGTTCGCTCTGTTCTGCTCACTCCTCGCGTTGGACGCGCACCGTTATGAATGCCTGTGCAGCCGTGAGCTTTTTTGCTTGAAATTATTTTACAAAAACATGTGCTATATTTCAGATCAATATATTTGTTTTCCTTAAAATTATTCTCATCTGAATTATAAAATATGTATTTTTGTATATGTATTTTTTGTTCTGTTATATATGTATTTTTGATATGTGCCCTCGTTGCGCACTTTTGCAGAGCCCACACTGATGCAAACTCTACAGCACACTTCTTTTCGACAGTCAAAGCAGGGTTACGTTTTTGCACGTCGTGCACAATAACCCTAAAGGCACCGGGGTTGCGGCTTGTTTTTATATATATATATATATATATAAATATAGCTGCGAGCAGCGATGAAGGGCCAAAGCCGGCGGTACCGCCACCCTGGTGCACCAGGGTTGCGGTGCCACTGGCTTGGGCCCGTAATCGCTGCTCGCAGCTATATTTATATATATTTTTATTTATGTTTATATCACTATTGAGAGTTCTTGAAATTATCTCATATACTTTAAAACAAAATATTTGTTTTTATGATTTTAGCACTAGTGTGCCCTACATGAAAGCACATACACATAGCACCATATGGATAAAGTATATACTGGTACTGGAGTAAAGGCGCGTTCACACCAATGACCATAACAATAATGATAAAGATATAGTTCTAAAAATCTTTCTAAAGAGAAAAGAATAGCAGATCCACACCACAACTATAAGGATAACGGTACAGAAAAACAATATCATTGGAATCGCATTCAGAATGATTTTTTCCAGCTGATGAATAATAAAAACATTGACAGCCAATTAGAATTCAGCGGCAGATGACAAAACATGCAGTGTGCACTTAAAATATAAAGAGTATTACCGTTCGTTGGTGTGGACCCTAATATAGTTTTTATAGTATTTGTGATCAAATAAATGCAGCTTTAGTGAGCATAAGAGCATTTATAAAAAAAAAATAAATAAATAAATTTTAAATCTTACCCACCACAAACTTTTGAACAGTAGTGTATATAAAATAAAACTGATTTAAAGCGGACAAAAGAGAAAACAAGGCTCTGAACCATCTGCATCAGATGAAATTTTGAAACCAGAAAGTGATATAAGTATACTGTGAGATAGCCTACACCCACTGATGTTTATATGAAGCCAACAGCATTGACATGAACCCGTTGAAAACCTAAGACAAAAATAATGATGATCTCAATGTTTTTTTCTTAGGCTATTAAGCACTGAATTAGAATTAAGAATGGTAATCTCACTGGCTGACTGATGAGAGCAAGGTTACTAAACAAAAACCACAGCCTGCTATAGTCAGCTGAGCAACAAACCCTGGAAAGTCCATTCAAAGCAATTTTCTCTCTGAAGCCAAAGTCTGTTTGCACAGGAGTACAAGGTGTTGCACCATGTTGCTGTCTTGCCTGTCAGTAACACGTCTCTCGATAACACATCCAGAAGGCCTTAATACTGCGAGATCCTTGGATACACACACACACACATTCAGTATCAAAGACAACTCAAATTACCAAATGTTTATAGATATGACATCAGATTTGTTCATTCCTTGGTTGTTCCTCCAGAGAGGAAGTGTTTAATGACAGAGATCAAGCAGGAACGCCACAGGGGGCCAACCAAACCATTGTCAATCCCGTGGATGCGGGATTCAAAAAATGTCCTTGTGGCACTGCATGATGTAAGTCTTTAGAGAGGCCTGAAAGCTAGCGGGGTACTCATAGTGTAAATGATTTATTTAGCACACACGTGCACCGACGAGAAACACACAGACACACTCACGCTGACACCCTGATCAAAGTAGATGTGAGAAGCCCCTGGGAGATCCTCATTCCCTCTCTGGAACACAGGGGGAGAGGAATTAAGAGAGGGATGAGGAAGAAAGCAATAGGCTGAGGAGGAAGAAGAAAGACCCACAGTGGCACGGGGAGGGGAAGCGTTTGTGATTAAGGACGTCCCTCCTCCCTTTAAATCCTCAAAGTCATTTGCTTTCATTTCTCATACTTTCTTGCGCTTATTAGCTCAAAGAGAGCAAATCCTTTGTCATATGACCCCTCTTGTAGGCGTCTTTGAACATCGCAATCCATCTTCCGCCGCACAGGTTTGTGTGTCGAGTGTACGAGTTTTAGCTGTAAAATCCTTGAAAGTCAGCGCAAGTTGGCTCTATGATAAAATAAATCTGCTGTAAATCTGATACATTCCCAACCAGATTTTACTCTGGTAAATGTTGGTTTAAAACTTGTTTCCTGATCTTACAGGATTCGTATCTGTCTGCGAACAAGAGATGTTTCTACTCAGCAACATATATATGTTTGTATGTTTGTGTTTGTGTGTGTGTGTGTGTGTGTGTGTACTGTACACTGCTTACTGTAGGAATGTGTGAGCAAATTAGTGGACATGGCTGGTGATACTAGTGTGAAGGGAAAGACAAATTCATTTCAGCCGCTAGAAGCTCTGTTATCTTTATTGAGCAGACTCGCAGACAAATTACACTCTAGTATGTGTGTGTGTGTGTGTGTGTGTGTGTGTTCATAAACAGCCCAGTCTCATCCCAAGACGTCATATGACTGACGCTTTTGACCATACGTCAACATCCGACGTTTTAGGGTACCCTTTAACGTCAGTTAGATGACGCTATCTAATCCTAACCCTACCCCAGACCTAAACCTACCCGCGTCATCTAACTGACGCTAAAGGTAAAGCCTCAGTAGATGACGCCCTAGGATAGTCATCTAACTGACGTTAAAGGGTACCCTAAAACGTCGGATGTTGACGTATGGTCAAAAGCGTCAGTCATATGACGTCTTGGGATGAGACTGTGTTATCATAAACAACACCTTAGTTACCTTAAAGGGGAACTATTATGCAAAATTCACTTTTACATGGTGTTTGAACATGAATGTGTGCCGGCACCTTGTAAAAGTAAAAATCCACCCACTCCTCTTTTTTTACTCCCCATAATAAATCATAAGCAGTGTCTCAGATGGTTTGCAGTTTGCAGATTATAGCATTCGTGACGTCACACATACTTAGGCCCCGGCCCGCCCATGACTGCGGACTTAAAACACAATAAATATAAACAACATACTATTCATTTGATTATATAACCATAGATTTACATTTTATGGTGCTCAAGCACGCGGACAAAAACCCATTAAACATGACCTTACTTGAAATTGTTCTATTGCAAACATGCAATAGAACATTTATATACATGCATATAGAACATAAATGCCTTTTCTTTAGCATTTACATCTTTATATAAAAAATCCTGCAGGTCGTACAGAACTTTGTTTCTCGACCACTTCAACAAATACATTTCATCCATTCTGCAGCCTCTTTTTAGCTCCTTGTAGTTCTCGGACCACCAACATGTCACGTGATCATCACTTTCTGCGGAGATGCGAGGCCTGCGCACAGAAAAAAAAAACACAAAAAATTTTTAATATAATTTTAACCGCATTCATTATTTTTGCTACTCATGGTAAGTGTTTTGCTTTTCTTTGCTTTACCCCGGACTTAAAGCAAAAGATGACTGTGAAAAGTACTAATATAATTTAACTAAATGTGTTTATGGTGAGATTACTTCATTTTCATGTAAATCCCTGTTCGCTGTCACTTTAATTCAGCGCAAGTAGCAAAGCAAAAATAGACTCGGTGCATGAACGATCGCTGCACTGCTACAGACGCAACACTCCTGAAATGCATTGCTGGACTGCATTCGTGTGCAGTGTGAACTCTTTAACCATGGACACCAAAAAAAGCGTCTCGGGTTACAACTGCGTCTATGACGACACTGAGGGGAGGTCAGTGGGGAGGTCCAGACTGTAAATCTCATGAATGTGTGCGGAGGTGTGAGGTGGGGATGAAATGCCTGCAGAAATGTACGACCAACTGATGTCTACCTAGAGGTCCATCAATCAGAGGAGTGTGGAAAGCCGCAATGACAGCCATGTACAGTGTGGACAGGGTAAGACCAGCAGAGAAGTGGTCTTAGAGGGACTCCAGCACTGAAGCCACCGGGCAGTTAACTGGGTCCATGCCGTGCTCTCTTCACCAAGTGGTGAAAACATTCCTCTTTAGGCCATACAGCTTCCTGGTGGACAGAGCTCTGGAGCGGAGTATGGTCTCGACTACTCCTGCTGACAAGCCAGCCTCTAGGTACTGTGCCCCCTCAGGGGCCAGACCCATAGCTTCCACAGCTATGGGCGAGGGTTGAATATTGAGCCCTCTGCCTGCATCAGCAGGTCCCTCCTGATGGGAATCTCCCATGGGGGGCCTGCCAGGAGTGATGTCATGTCTGAGAACCATAACCGGGCGGGCCACAACGGGACTACCAGTAGTAAACTGACCCCGTCGTGACGACCTCTCTCCAGAACTCCAGGGAGCAGCGTGATCGGGGAGAGGCGTACAGACAAAGCCTCGGCCACGCCAGCACCATGACATCCAAACCCAGAAGGCAGTGTGTTGTCTCTCGTTACGTTAAGGGGTGTTCCCCATAGTGTCGTCATCGACGCAGTGCGAGCTCCCTTGAAAGGGAACTATGCGCTGCATATACACACTGTCAAAACCGCATAATCAAATGCCCATAATTTAAGCATAATCAAACGTATCCGGACCAAGGCACACGCTGTACAGGCCTTGCACTCTTCCAGAAAGTGGGGTGGGGAGCAGCAGCTCATTTGGTTTTAAAGATATATGCACAAAAACTGCATGCTTTTTCTTTCCACGTAAAAATGGACATTTTTACAACATGGTATAATAAATGATATGTGGGGTACTTAGAGCTGAAATTTCACAAACACATTCTGGGGACACCTGAAACTTATATTACATCCTGTAAAATGGGGCATAATAGGTCTCCTTTAACATCATAATCCTAAGCGATTTCTTTTTCCTGTTAAATCCCAGGATGCAGGTGTTTCTTCACTATAAGCACTTTTAGCCTTGATGGATTTTTTTTTTTATTAAATAATTTCACTTTTCACACTCTCACTAGTTTAATTTGTCCACTAACAATGACCGCCAGTACATTGCACATTCAACATCACATGAAAAACAATAAAAATTTCCACCACTACGTCAAAAAAAAATTAAGTTCCACCATCATAATTTACACAGTGCACAATTTGAAAAGTGATGGAAATTAAATTTTTAAACAGTTTTGCAATAAAATGGTGGACTCCTGTCTTGCTAAGGCAAATTTCATAGCTAGCATTTCAATGTGTCCTATAAATAAAATGTAAATAATATTTTCATAATATTTGCACACAACAAAATATGACAAAATTACATGGGAAATAACACAATAAAAATGTTCTGCTCCCCCTAAGTCATATTTAATTAAATGTGTTGTTTTCTTTCTACACATAAATTACTAATATGTCATTTCAAGCATGCCCTTCACTGACACTGTTGTCTTGTTGGTAAACAATAAAACATTTTAATCAAATTTTAGTGGTAAAATGTTTTGTTTTTGGTGGAAAAGTAATCAAAACTGTCATAGTTAGTGAAAAAAAAAATCAATAATTCTTACACTCTAAATATTGAACTGGTTTATGATGATGTGACTAATAATGTGTTTTTTAGATTATCGTAATTTTTTTTTAATTGATTTTTTATGATGGATTTTTAAAAAAATATTTTAAAAGGACAATTTTACACACACACACACACACACACACACACACACACACACACACACACACACACACACACACACACACACACAAAAGTAGATTTGGCCACATTACTTAGGACACTTAAATAATTAGATTAAATAAATGAAGGCACAGTCAATTATTTTCAAGACACTTTTAAATTTGACCTTCAAATAACAAAACAAACTACAACAAAAAAAAACTAGAAATCTGTTAGTTTTAATAAAAGTCAACCCATTAAAGTGCATAAAAGTGCCCATAGTTGAAGAAACACCCATGCACACGTAGACAGGCTCACGCATACCATCAATTACATGCCCAAGATGTGTGTGGAAATGTTCTCTTTAAGCTCTTTAATGAAGTCATCTATATTTGTTAAGTCAGGCCGTTGTTTCACAACCTTGTAAAGGTCAAGGAAAGTACTGTGCAATGTACTGCAATAGATAATGTATTTTCTCCATTCCTCTCTGTCTGGCCTCTGTGTGCCTGTAAAGAGAGGGAGTGGCACACCTCACCCTGATTAGCATACTAAACGCCATCAAAATCGATATGCTGATTAACTCTGAAGCCCTTGATGGTAATCTCATTCACAGATAATTCAATATCACTCTTATCTGAGGTAGGCATCCCTCTTCAACAACTTTGTGTAAGGTCCCCATGTAGATATCTGGCAAAATGGTTTGGCAAAGTGAAGACATTAATTACCCACAAATAGAGGACAAACAAGTATCTTTATCTTTTGCAATCGCTCCCTTGCTCGCATAGTCACCATATCTCTTTGTCCTCTTTTGGACAGCAAATAGTTGTGTATCTGAAGTTTGCCTGCTCTGCATGAATGCTAATTATTGTGGGTTTAGTACAGACACAGATATATTGATTGAAAAATACACATACAGGCATTTCTTTATAACCACGTAAACCAACCAAACACCACAACACTTCCCCGCAAGAAATAACATATTTTGATATCAACTATTATAAATGAATGGATAAAGAGTTTAAACACTTGACTAAGGACAAACTGTCTATACTGGATGCCAAGTCGTCGCTATGATGCTCTATACAGTAAAAAAAAAAAAAAAAAAAGTATTAATATTCCTATGAGTAAAATTACAGGCAAGCACAGCAACACATGAACTAACCTTACACAAACAAGCCTTTTACACATATAAACTTGACAAGAAAATTTTGATTTATTTGTATATGCCAGATACAAAAATTCACAATAATCAGGGTTGTGAATCATTCGAGTTGAGTTCAGAGTTCAGTTCCTGAATTGTAATTTTAAGTGACGCAAAAAACATCATCCAGAACTGCAAATCAAATTTTAATTTAACTCATTCCCCACCTGTGTTTCTAAAAAAGTTCCCAACTTGCACCAGTATGTTTGATCATTTTCACAATATTTCATGGCCCCCATAATATTTTGTTGAATAAATATGTGAACATACAATATATCAAAAGCAAGAACAGAGCCTCTGCTTTTTTGTCAAAGACTTCATCCGGATTGGTTTCAGAACGATGATAAAAATGTAGATAGGGTAGATTGAGTCCATCAACACCCCCAAAAAGCTTCACAATCCTTATCATTTTGTGGGTTCGACATTTCCCACGGTAACGTTAGGCAGTTTTAATTTATAAGCTATTGAATATTTGATGATCACATTAGCTTACTTATCTCTGCTCATTCTGGCAGCCCAGGCTCATTAGAAAAATGTACCTGTGGCAACATTTTTGCAAAACGCAAAATACGTTGCGACGTGCATGTTTCGTGACAGTTTCAAAGTGAAAACGTACACCCACTAATCCCTAAACCTATCCGATAGTGTTAACAAAAGCAAATGCGACATAAAAACACAATCGTAACCATGGCATTTTAGCTTGTTTTTGTCTTTGAGCTCTTTTATCGTGACTCGTCTTTGGTGGGATTCATACCCAAGCTCTCCGTATCGCAAGTACAATTCTGTACTGAGCTACTGAGCAAAATTAGTACGTCAGTAAAACTGAACATATGAAGCTGGTTTAGTGATGCAAACTCCAAAATATATTTGTTTACAAAACATGCTCTATGGTAATAAGTGTTTTGAGGTCATAACATAATTGAGCCGTGTAAAAATAAGTCTTTATTAATCCATAATCTGCCCCTGTTATCATAATTGTGTGTCAAAACGATTAAAAGTGCTTGCTGTTTTACTGCCTTTAGTGTTAATTTCTGTTAGATACTGTGGTGATGTACGTATTGGTTTGTATTTTGTGTTTTGCAAAAATGTTGCCATAGGTACGTTTTTCCAATGATCCTGTGTTGCCTTCTGGTTTACGCAGATCTTCTTCTTTGCTGGTTTTTGGATCTGGATATGCTGAACTATAAGATTTGTGACAGCAGCCTCTACCGTATAATGGTAAAAAAACAGGGATTGCCGGAAAAACTTGTCAATGGAAGAGAACTGTAGCCTATAGTGTCATAAATGATGGAAAATCTTGTTAATGGCGGGGAACAAGTGCAACAAACAATATTTCATTTAATATTTAATATTTAATCACACAGAAATGACATTTTTTTGACAATTATTAAAAATGAATGGATGAAGAGTTTAAACAACTTAAATAAGGACACACTGTCTATACTAGATACCAGCAGGACGATGTGTCAAAACCCAAATCTTTCAATTTTGTGAGAGAAACTGCAGGGAAGGTAGTCATCTTGCTCTTCAGGGACAGTTCCTTCCTAATGACTTTGTAAAGCTTTTCAGCCAATGTGAGAGAAGAGAATTGAAAAGCAGCAGATGAAAAACAAGAAGTGACTGTATGTGTGTGTGCGGGGCAGAGTGTACATTTTTTTTAGAGCAGCCATCCTAACAATGTTTAATTGTGTCAGTAAAGTGGGACAGCATTGCAATGTGACCTTCCAAAGGCTCAAAACCAATTCTACTTTTGGAGAGCGCGAGTCTCAGCAACCGAATACCATGTATTCTCATTACGACTGGTGTCATGGTGCACTCAAAACAACGGCCTACCACAGCGAATGTGTCAATTCACAGCAAGAACAGTTTCAAATAGGCATTCGGGAGTCCAGAGATGCAGTTACTCATACATGTGTAACCGCAGCCAAATTATGCGAGACAGAACAGCTCTTAACATCTGACATAAAACAAATATAACCCTGCTTCGCTGATGGGTTACTTTTTACACATCAGATGGTGTCTGAGGGATCAGTGAAATAAACAGAACTGTGGTCGGAAGTTTTATTCAAACGTAACTCTTTGCAATGACACAAAGTGGGGTGACAGCTTGTGAGCCCCTGTTAAAGCTAAGAGAGCATAAAGTAGGTCACTCTCATGAGATTGGTTTTGGGGTAAGGATCATGTTGAGTATTCTATCTGAATGCTTTTCCAGGTCCCAGTGTTTGATTGCTGATCTTTCGCTCGCATAGTGTTTGAAGTGTGAGTACAACATGAATGCAATTTCTTAAATATTTTATCACATTTTTTAATCTTAGGGTGTCAGATTGCCATGATGCCCTATACAGTAAACAGCAACATGTTTGTATTTGTCAAGCATTCCTATACGTAAAATTATAGGCAAACACATGCAGAAACACGTGAACCTTACCCAAACAAGCTTTTTACACATATAAAAAAAAAATGCATTTATGCAATCATATCTGTGAATCATTGAGAGTTGAGTTTACGGTTCAGTTCCTGGGTCCCTCATCTTAATTGAGACAAAAAAAAATATGATGCACAATTGCAACCCGAATTTCAAATTAAGTACAACAAACAAACAAACAATATATATGTGTGTGTGTGTGTTCTATTTATTTTTTATAATTCTATAGTATTTTTTTAATGTTTTGACTTGTGTTAATTTTTCATTACTGATTCATAAATATAAGGGGATAAATATTAACAATTTATCAAAATTAAAGGTGCAAGTATTTTTTTCTTATTAAAAAGTGTTTCAGGTAAATACAACCTTTTTAAAATCCGTTTAAAATAGTTAAAACTGAGATATGTTAGATGTGATTCACATGGAACAGAATGCCTCAAACGGGCCAAATTGTTAAGATCACAAGACCATCTGAGAGCAATTTGTTTAATCTCAGTAGCCCTCATTATCAGATACTTTTGATCATGAAATAAATTAATCATGGCTGCTAGGTTTCAGAATCCACAACTTCCTTACTTGAGTAAAAGTACAGATACTACTGGTCAAATATTACTCCGTTACATGTAAAAGTTGTAAAGACCAATGTTATCTTAAGTAAAAGTACAGAAGTATTTGTTTTTAAAAGTACGTATCAAAAGCAAAAAGTAAATGTCAATGCATTGTTTTATTATTGTTGCATTGTTGTATTTAATACTTACAGTACCTTATGCCTCTGAATCTATACCTTCCTACCTATACTCATATCAATATCAAATTTATTTCTAGAACACAGTTCCAGTAGTGGGATTGAATGTGAGATTGAATAAATTCGCTCAATAACGTCCACAATGGTTTCGGACACCCAAATGTCTGCTCCCTCAAATAGTACCCTATTTAAAGTTTTTTGGCTTTTAGTATGAATATGTACTGTTAAGCCTTACTGTTAAGCTTGTGTGCTCCAAAACAATGACATAATTCCCATTTAGAAGACCAAACCCAACATTGAAAAATGAAAATCAGGTTGATGTCAGAATCCGACGCCAGATTGACATTAATCTCCAACTTTGGAGAGATGTTGATTTTGTGGTTTAAAATTTGAGACTGTTATACATTTATATTCAGAGTAATATATTCAGACTAAATTTCTGAAAGCGCTTGAAGTGTATTTTGGACTCCTGTTTAGTTTCCTTAATAGAGACCTGCAAGAATGGTATTTATTAATGTGTATACCGTGGCATAAAGTATCCAAACCGCTAGAGGGAGCGCTCACCAAGGTCTGCTCAATAACGCGTAATATAGCAGTTAATGCAGAGATGAGCAGATAGAAAACACACCGAATTGAGATGCTCCACTTGTGATTGACTGTATACTGTTATATCTGTCTTGCAGGTAAGATTGCTTACGTTTATTACAAGTTAAGGGGTCCAGTAACAGTTATGTTTAGTATTTTGTTGTGTTAAGTAGGTTTTGAGCACTAAAATTGTATTGTTATTACTTGTGGATAGAGCGTGATCAGACACAACGGTAATGAAAGCTTGTACGTGAAACGAGAATCGGTATTGTGCAAAAGATATGGAAATACAGGATGCACAGTAATGTTTATTTAGTGGTTGTGTGATATTGATGGGTAAATGAATAGTTTAAGTGACGCGAGTTCAGTAACGCACATGGAGTTCGTGGGTGTCCGCCATTTTGTGAAAATTGTATTCAGCGGGGGCATTAGAGCTCATGGAAACTCAAACTACGTGATTTGCTCGATAATTGTATAAAGGGGTCGTGAAATGTCACATTAGAGAACATTAAAGTGTAATGTGATTTAGAGTAAACAAGTCAGGCTGGAAAAGAGAATGTATGTACTCTAGAAAGTGTTTAACAGACAAAGGGAAATGTATGGGTTCAAATTAAGTTAAAAAGGGTCATTTGTTATTTTTTTTGTGTTATGGGTCAAGATAATGTTCACATACTTGATATGCAAACTGTATTTGCAAGTGAATGTCAATTTAGTCTAGTGAACAACAGAAAATGTTATACTGAATTTGATAACGCGTAATATAGCAGTTAATGCAGAGACGAGCAGATAGAAAACACACCGAATTGAGATGCTCCACTTGTGATTGACTGTATACTGTTATATCGGTCTTGCAGGATTGCATGCAAAACCCCTTTATTAAATGTGTTGCACCAGAAACGACGCCTGCTCCTTTTTACATGTGTAACATATTTTGGCGAGCCAAGCAGCCAGGAGAGGTATAGAGCAGTGTGATGGAGACTACCTCTTCATACGGAGAAGAACTTAGCCATGGAACATCTTCACGACCAAGTGAGCGGCGATCTCTGGCAGTTGGATGAAGACCATCTGCAGGAGGTTTGTCGTTACCTGAAATGTGATGTGTCCTCAGGTAAGCCCAGGCGGTTGCTCATTAGGACAGTCGAAAACACGTTGGATGAAATATAGGAGAATGAGGGCGAAAGTGAGGTTATTCAGCACTTCAAAGATTTACTCTCATTCATGAGTGAGGTGAGACTAAGTACTACTGACGTGGATGTGATGGGAGAGAAACCAACTCAAGTAAGAGGGCTGGAAGAAAGGTATCTTAGCCGCTCACAGCGAGATGAGGAAAGTTATTGGAAGGCCGAAAGGAGGATAGACAGCCACAAGCCTTTTAATAGTAACGCAAGGTATGAGAAGAGGATTGAACCTTCTCAGAAATTGACTGAAGTGACTCTAAGAAGAGAATTTAAGATCTGGGGACAGATAGGAGAAAGTGGACAGAAAGAAAAGTTGTCCTACCCCAGTCTAATTCGCCAAATGGAAGTGGGATTAGAGAAGGGCCACTCTGAGACTGAGATAGTAGAGGCAGTGGTTAGAGCTGTCACCCCAGGCTTGCCACTGAGAGATATGTTGGAGATTAAGCGTGGTCTTGCGCTCCAGTCGTTACACAACATCTTGAAGGGCCATTACAAAGTTGACAGTACAACTGCTCTGTACCACCAACTCATAAACGTATCCCAAGAACCCAAAGAGTCAGTTCAGAACTTCATCTTCAGGGCAATTGAATTGAAAGAGAAACTGCTGTGGAAAGCTGAGGATGGCGATGATGACCTCTATAGCAGAGATATCATCCAGCGTAAATTTCTGCGTTCAATTGAAACCGGACTTACGAGTGACTCTCTGAAATTTCAGATACAGCCCTATCTCAGTAACATCAGGACAACGGATGAGGAGCTGATTGAAGCGGTGAATGAGGCTGCTAAGCTGGAAGGTGAACGACAAGAGAAACTGAAAAGGCTCCATGCAGGTAAACCTCTCCGCATACATGAGTTCCATACCGACCCACAATCTGAGTACTCGCCTCCCATGGCTGTGCAGTCAGCAAAAGAGCCTGGTATGGCTATGACAATCAGAACGGTAAAAGGAAGGGAATATAAAGAATGCCAGAAGGTCAATAAGGAGGTTCCAGACACTCAAAAGCTCATGGAGGAGCTGAGAGCTGAAATGAGACAGATGATTACAGCTGCAATGGAAACAAATAATAGGACATCCTCACGGTACAGAGAAGAACGACAGCGAGGCTGTAAGAAATGTAGGGAGGAGCAAGTAGGTGAAAACTGTCAACACTGCTTCAAATGTGGACAAACGGGCCATTTCTCACGTGGATGCAGAGTACAGAGCTCACAGTCGGGAAACGACCAAGGACTGCTGAGACGGGGCCATCAGTAGTCCTCCCAGAAGTGTCCCATTCCTCTGAACCTATCCTTTCTGGGGACCGCATACAAAACAATCAGCCATCTCAGGTGACCATGTCGAATGCCCCTTCATTTAATGCAACCTCAGTAAAAGCCAATACCAATCTCTGTACGGTGAAGTATCTCCCACCCCAACATGAATCACAGCTCATTAAATTGATTGGAAAGCGCTGCTTGGTCAACTGCCGTATGAATGGTCAACCGATGGAGGCGCTGTGGGATACAGGGGCACAAGCTACCATTGTGAATGATGCTTGGCGACGACAACATCTCCCAGATACTTTCATTCAGCCTCTGGAAGAGTTTTTGGGAGAGGCAACCCTGACTGGGCTGGCAGCGAACAACACAGAGATTCCATTCATCGGGTGGGTGGAGGTTAATTTTCAACTGGATGGAGGTTCGTTCCCAACACCACTGTTAAAAGTACCCATGTTGGTGTCCAGTGATCTAACAGTTGCAGAGGACCCAATCATTGGGTACAACGTCATCGAAGAGGTTGTGAACAGGATAGAAGATGTCCCTGGGAGGGGAGAGAGGAAAACGCTACATACAATGAGTTCTGCATTTTCGATCACCCACAGCGAGGCACACACATTGATGAAACTGATCCGGAGTAAGGAGCAAGAGGTAACGGTGGGGGTGGTGAAAATTGGGAGAAAATGTGTGTACTTGCCTGCGAATCAAGTGACCACTGTAATGGTTCATGCTCACGTTGGGTCTCAGTATCAGGGCCAAGAACTGCTCTTCTCACCCAGCGAGGTAAGCTCAGTTCAAGACCTAGAATTGAGTGAAGCAGTAGTGAAGATTCCTGCAAGATGCATCAAGTATATACCCATATCTATTGTCAATGCAGCAAAGCATAACATCACCCTGCAGAGAAACCACATTTTGGGTCACTTACAGGCTGTGAAAACAGTGTATCCTGTGGCAGTCCACCCCACTGGACCTGAGAAACCCCCGGCAGAGAGAGCCCAAACTGGTGAGCCAGCCCCTGAAAAGACCACTGATAATTCAAGAGGCAAATCACCACCTCCAGCATGGGATCCCCCTGTGAATCTGGACCATCTCCCAAAGGCTCAGCAGGACGCTGTGAGAAAAGTACCGAGGGATGAGTGTCAAGCTTTTGCTTACAATGATGACGACATTGGTTGCATTCCATCATTAAAGATGCACATCACACTTCATGACACAAGGCCTGTGCAGAAAACTTATATGTCTGTCCCAAAGCCCTTGCATGATGAGGTCAAGGAGTACTTGCAAGACTTGTTAAATAAAGGTTGGTTGACTCCCTCCAGGTCGGCATACTCATAGTTCGGCACCAGCCGAGTTCCAAAGAAGTATGGAAAGCTGCTTGTTAGGCCTTAGGGACACAATATGTCAACCCTACCTAGATGACAACTTGGTCCATAGCAGCAGTTTTGAAGATCATTTGGCCCATGTGCGGCTGGTGCTCCAGCGCTACAAAGAGCATGGTGTAAAGCTCACCCCGAAAAAATGTGAGCTCTTCAAGCGCAAAATTAGGTTCCTGGGGAAGATGGTGTCTGGTGAAGGTTATACGATGGACCCAGCGGAGATTGCTCCAGTGCAGGCCTTGAAGGAAAGGACACCATCCACAGTGGGTGACCTACAGAAGATGTTAGGGTTCCTGTCCTATTATCGTTCTTATATCCCAAATTTTTCACGCATCGCCCAGCCGCTGTACCAGCTACTGACAGCAAGAGAAAGGGGTTCAGGTGAATCAGCAATGGTCTCAAGGAAAGGAAAACCCACCCGGCCGAGGAAAGAAAGTAATGTAACATCACGGACACCCATTGAGTGGACACAAACCCATCAGGTGACACTGAGCAACCTGATAGGTCACCTTGCAAAACCTCCAATCCTGGGTTTCCCAGATTTCACTCAGCCCTTTGTGCTACACTGCGATGCATCCCAGGAAGGATTGGGTGCGATGCTGTATCAACGGCAGAATGGGAAGATGGTAGTGATGGCTTACGGGTCCAGAACACTAAGTGCCCCAGAGAAAAATTACCACATGCATTCTGGTAAGCTGGAATTTCTGGCGTTGAAGTGGGCTGTTTGTGAGCGGTTCCGCCATTACTTGTACTATGCACCATCGTTTGTTGTCTACACGGATAACAATCCTCTTACATATGTGCTCACGACCGCCAAACTGAATGCCACCGGGCAGAGATGGGTGGCACAGCTTGCTGACTTTAACTTTTCCATAAAATACCGGCCGGGTAAAAGGAATGCTGATGCAGATGGTCTGTCACGCATGCCGCTGGACATTGACAAGTTTATGGAGCAGTGCACAGAACAAATGCAACCAGAGGTCCTTCAAGCTTCAGTGGAAGGAGTGGTAGTGAAGTGGGAAAATCCTTCACGAGGAACAGGGTTGATTCACTTAAATGCCTTGAGTCTAGTGAGAGAGCAAGACCATGGTGACCTGGGTCCACCTCTGACCCCAGCCCAGATTCGAGAAGCTCAGGAGAATGACGGTATTATCGGGAAAGTCCTGAAGTTCAAGGAGAAGGATCAACGACCAGATATAGAGGCAGTAAAAGCGGAACATTCTGATGTGGCAATCCTGTTAAAACAATGGTTCAAACTCTATGTGGGTGAAGATGGAGTACTGTATAGGAAAACCAGGAAAGGAGAACAGTTGCTCCTGCCGAAGTCTTACCATTCCTTGATTCTAAATGAACTACACCAAAAGATGGGTCATCTGGGTGCGGAGAGAACCCTCTGCCTCATCCGAGAGCGCTTTTACTGGCCAAGAATGCAGAGAGATGTGGAGCACATTGTCACCAAAGTATGTGAGTGTCTGAAAAAGAAAAAGCCAGTCAGACAAAATTCGAGCACCTTTAACCCCGATTCACACCACATATCCATTTGAAATGGTCTCAATTGACTTTCTTCATTTGGAGACCTGCAAGCAAGGTTTCAAATACATTCTCGTAGTGATGGATTACTTCACTAGATTTGCACAGGCGTACGCAACCAAAGATAAATCTCCTAAGACTGTTGCAGAGAAACTTTTCAATGACTTTGCTTTGAAGTTTGGTTTTCCCTGTAAAATTCATCATGACATGGGCAAAGAATTTGACAACAAGTTGATGAAGAAATTGAAAGAACTCTGTGGAATTGGCGGATCACACACAACACCACAAGGCAATGGACAAGTGGAGTGATTCAATCGCACTCTATTGTCCATGCTCCGTACACTTGCGGATGAGGAGAAAGTAGACTGGAAGAACTCCTTGGCCAAAGTGGTGCATGCCTACAATTGCACAAGAAGTGAAGCAACAGGGTTCTCTCCGTACTACTTGTTGTATGGAAGATCCCCTCGCTTACCGATTGACATTCTTTTCAACCTGAAGACAGATGAAGTGGATGGGACTTACCAAGACTATGTGTCTCGTTGGAAGGAAAGGATGAGTGAGGCATACCAAATTGCAGCGAAGACCGCTTCAAAAGCAGCAGCCCGTGGGAAAATTTACTATGATCAGAAGACTCAGGGGAGAGATCTTCAGCCTGGTGACCGGGTCCTGATCCGTAATTTGACTCCTAGGGGGGTCCTGGGAAGATACGGTCATACTGGGAAGATCAGGTTCATGTGGTTAAGGAAAGAAAACAGGCTGAAAGTCCGGTATATGAGGTGAGACCTGAAAGCGAGAAGGGGAAAAGCCGTGTCATTCACAGAAATCTTCTCTTACCGTGTGACTTCCTGCCGCTGGAAAGGGAAAAATCTGATCGACTTAGCTCACAGAACGCTCGAAATACGCCTAAAGGGAATAAGAGTGACAGAGACAAGAGTCAGATTCCAGTAAATTCTGAGAGTGATTCAGAGGAGGAGTATGTCCTTACCGGTCAGTGGCAAGAGGAGGATCGCATGCCTCTTAACCCAAGAGCACTGCCTTTCAAGCCTCGAGATGGAACCCCTCAGAGCGAAGAGGATTTGCCCCTTCAGAGCGAAGAGGATTTGCCCCTTCAGAGCGAAGAGGATTTGCCCCTTCTTAATTGTTCTGTAGGAGGGGATTTGCCCCTTTACCTTGAGAAAAATGTTCTCGGCTCAAGTCATGATGGGGACATTGACAGTGACAATGGTGTAAATGACAGTGAGTCTGAGATGGACTCTCCAAAACCCCTGAGACTTCATCCAAAGCGACAGAGACAGAAATCAGTGGTATTTACGTATGATACCTTAGGCCAACCTTCCTTGGTACAAAGGGACTGCTCGGTAGAAGTAAAGCAGTTACCGTCCCCAAGCAGTCATTTCTGGAGACCTTGGAACATAGTTGAGAGTTGTTAAAGACTCCTGTTGAGAAACTGTTGAATATGCTTTGAGTTATTTTGAAATGTCAGGAGACATTTGGTTTTGTGGGGGAGAGTGTGGCACTAATGTAAATTAAAGTCATTAAAACGGAAGATCCCCCCCCCCCCCCCCCACCTTAAAATTTGAGACTGTTATACATTTATATTCAGAGTAATATATTCAGACTAAATTTCTGAAAGCGCTTGAAGTGTATTTTGGACTCCTGTTTAGTTGCCTTAATAGAGACCTGCAAGAATGGTATTTATTAATGTGTATACCGTGGCATAAATTATCCAAACCGCTAGAGGGAGCGCTCACCAAGGTCTGCTCAATAACGCGTAGTTAATGCAGAGACGAGCAGATAGAAAACACACCGAATTGAGATGTTCCACTTATGATTGACTGTATACTGTTATATCTGTCTTGCAGGTAAGATTGCTTACGTTTATTACAAGTTAAGGGGTCCAGTAACAGTTATGTTTAGTATTTTGTTGTGTTAAGTAGGTTTTGAGCACTAAAATTGTATTGTTATTACTTGTGGATAGAGCGTGATCAGACACAACGGTAATGAAAGCTTGTACGTGAAACGAGAATCGGTATTGTGCGAAAGATATGGAAATACAGGATGCACAGTAATGTTTATTTAGTGGTTGTGTGATATTGATGGGTAAATGAATAGTTTAAGTGACGCGAGTTCAGTAACGCACATGGAGTTCGCGGGTGTCCGCCATTTTGTGCAAATTGTATTCAGCGGGGGCATTAGAGCTCATGGAAACTCAAACGACGTGATTTGCTCGATAATTGTATAAAGGGGTCGTGAAATGTCACATTAGAGAACATTAAAGTGTAATGTGATTTAGAGTAAACAAGTCAGGCTGGAAAAGAGAATGTATGTACTCTAGAAAGTGTTTAACAGACAAAGGGAAATGTATGGGTTCAAATTAAGTTAAAAAGGGTCATTTGTTTTTTTTTTTGTGTTATGGGTCAAGATAATGTTCACATACTTGATATGCAAACTGTATTTGCAAGTGAATGTCAATTTAGTCTAGTGAACAACAGAAAATGTTATACTGAATTTGATAACGCATAATATAGCAGTTAATGCAGAGACGAGCAGATAGAAAACACACCGAATTGAGATTCTCCACTTGTGATTGACTGTATACTGTTATATCTGTCTTGCAGGATTGCATCCAAAACCCCTTTATTAAATGTGCTGCACCAGAAACGACACCTGCTCCTTTTTACATGTGTAACATCAGAAACCAACATCAGCAACATAATTTCCAACCAAAATCCATCTGTCCGACGTCAGATGATGACGTCAATCGGACGTTGTGTTCTGACGTCAATTTGTTTGTTGCATAACTTGTGCAGGACTAATAACAATTCTCTATTGTGTGACCGTTTAATTTCTTTCAACTGCAATTCAGTAAATTCCTCTAAATGTCATTCCCATTGAAACTCCAACTCACGAATCGAAATACAGACAATTCTTAAATTCTGAATTTTGTCGAACACTGCTGTTACTACGTAAGAAAAAGACAGAACTGGGAGAGAGATATTACAGTGAATTTCACCTGACGGAATTAAGATTAATGGGGAAGTGTCTGACACATGTGAGTTCTGACCAAGAACCAAGAAGAGAAAAAAGAGAAAAACTACAATGGATGGGTGAGCAGCTGGCAAAATGCTGCCACAGTAACTTGCAGTGACAACTGGCATATTGAAAAAATGCATCAGAGAAGGCATAAAGTGTACAAGGGTTGGTGTGTGGGTGTGTGTGAGAGAAAGTGTGTGTGAAAAAGAGAGAGCGGGTGACAAGCTTGTGTGTGATGTGTGTTCTGCACTTCACCGCAACCATCTGGCTGAGCAATCAAGGCCAGATGATATACAGTATATGCTGTCACCTCTCAAAGTCTGCTGACCAATCAATATGCTGAACGTTTTTACATCACACTTCAGGTAAGACTACATGTAAGAGACATCCAGCTCAAATCACACTTTTTGTGTCTGTGATGCATTATATAATAATATGATAGTATCTTGACTTTTTGAACACACAGAAAAAAGAGATGGGGGGGGGGGGGGGGTGTTAGGAAGATTTACTTTAGATTATCATAATGTGAAAGGAAGACATAACATCATGTCTTTTTACAGTCCGCATCATTCCCACATCCATACAGTAGTTTGTCATGAATTTTCGTTCATAAAAAATGTTCTTTCTAATAATATTTCACAAATTACAGTTTTCTTTCATTTTGACTAACAGGCAATTGTTGTGTTTATCACACGGTCAGTAGTATTATAAACTGTTAATATGTGCTTGTGATGATGAAGCGTTTTTGGAGAGACAACATTAAGGATGCGAAGTACCATATTGGACTTTGGATGTTTAATTTTTCTTATGTTCCCCATTTTTACATAAAGATTACCCTTGCCATAATCTAACACTTGAAGTTAATGTTTAAAACACGAATCATTTAATAACACTGACAGTTAGATTTTTTTTAAATAAATAAATACTTCTTTTCTGCAAGGGTGCATTAAATTGATCAAAAGTGTCAGTAAAGACATTTATAATGTTAAAGATTAGTATTTCAATTATATGCAGTTCTTTTATTTTGTCTATTTATTTTAATTAATGTTTTCAACAGAACTGTTTCAGCATATTAGATTGATTTCTGAAGGATCATGTGATGCTGAAAATTCAGCTTTGCCATCACATGTATAAAGAAATATATTAAAGTAGAAGACAGTACTTTAAAATGTAATAATATTTTACAATATTACTATTTTACTGTATTTGTTATCAAACAAATGCAGCCTTGGTGAAACTTTTCAAAAACATTTAAAAATTCTACCAACCTCAATGGTAATTACGTTGTGATGCCTAAATTCAATTGTAGTGATTGATGATTTTAGTGTTTTATTATCTTATCAAATTAGCCATAATATTAATACTGTGCATCCATAGACAACATTACATGCAAAATTATGCAACTACACGCCATTCCCATTAAATGGGAGTCGCTTTTGGGTTTGGATTTAAGTAGACAAAAGCTTAAGAGTCTATGATTGGATCATTATTTCAGTGATTATGTTTCTAGCATGTTATGTGTTTAGCAACAGTTCTTCTAAACTTAACTGATGGAGTGTGTAGCTTTTCATTTCTCACACCATGTCTACACCAGACGCTAGCAGCACGATGTGATGTGACAAAAGACAATAGGACACATTATAATCAGTGATGATGTCGACACTGGATGTGGCGCGACACGGCACAACAAATGGGAAATGGTCTCATCCAAAAACATGGCCATACTCCAGACTCACCACACAAACCAGAGACAAGAGCAGAAGGTATTCTGCACCTCTCTTTTCTCTTGACCCTTCCTTTCCTTTCCTTTCCTTTCCATCTCCATTTTCCTCTTCTTCTATTTGCACTGCTATTTTCTCGTCTTGCCTCATCTCTGATCTCGCCTTTCCGCACCTCAGGTGATTTCACCTCTCTCCTCACCCTGGCCTTTTTCTCTCTGAGTGAAGGAATCTCTTTCAGTCAGTCAATCACTCACTTACTTATCCATACCGCTGGTGTCTGACGGGTGAGATTCGGTCCTGTTAGTAGCACATCAACAGAGGCTGAGCAGATCAGAGACTTTGGAAGGCCAAATAAAAAGTAGCTTTTATTTTTCTTGTCTGCCACACTAGGCAGATTCTGTTTTATTGGCTGTATGTCGCTCACACTGGCTTGTGAAACAAGTACATGATATTAACTTCAATTTAGAACTAAACATTTTAAAAAAAAAGTGCTTTTGAAGCTCTGAGTCGATACTGCAAATCAGTGTGTGACATTTAGTGATAACTACCCCGTAAGTAATGTTCATTATTATTAATCTTTCATCAAATTTTATAGGAAATGCGAGTTATTGCCCCATTAACAAAGCGACTGGCAACATGGGACTTAATCTAATATTAACAAACCTTCAGCATCAGTGTGTGACAATCGATATGATAATGTCATTCAGGCAAGCAGCGTCTCACTGACGAAAGCCATAACTCCGTGTGTATTTTGTGTGTAAAAAAAAAAAAAAAAAAAACGCTTGCATTTTAATTGCATCATCGTCAATTCTCGTTTTTCAGTCCAGAGGTTAAAAGTTATAAATTGAAAGACTTTTTTGTAGCAATTTGACCGTTGGGCCATAAATTACAACAAGGAGAGAAAACGCACGGAGCGGAGGAGTGGGTCAGCATGATTTATGAGCGATGGAGAGCCACCTCCAAGGCGGAGTGAGAGAGTGGCTCCATTAAAATCAACTCCCTCTGCCTCACTGATCTGCATGGTATCTCCACCTGCCTGCCACACTTCTTCAAATATGAATTTCATCTATTCCCAGCAACTCCCCCTGTACTTCATCAGAAAAGTCATTTCTGGGTGTTCCTTTTGAGAAATGAAGTTGAAATGAAACTAAAGTTCTGTATCAATCCTGTACGTTTCCCCCGAAGGCAGTGCTGTTGTTTGTTATTTTAATTAAAGCGAGTTCTCACTTTCTACATGTGCGAGAGACACCTCGATAACGCCTCACTTTAATGAATTCTAAAACGCCCTTATCTCTATCCTCTCCGTGGAGGCCCGTAAACAAGATAATGTCCACCAAACAAATGGCAGTTGTCAGCAGAAGTTTGGCTATTTACCGCAAAAAACATCTGATCAAACAGCCAGCACTGATATGCTTGACTAGTACTCACCTCAACAGGGAGAGTAAGCGCACACACACGGTCACTCACCAGCCCTTCAACTCACATTCACCCAATAACCGTTTAATCAATGCAATAGCATTAGCAAAGGAAGCTATGCACTCGAAGAAAAGTCCTTAAAATGGGGCCCAATTTTCTTTGTTAATTTGAAGGAATTTTCTGTATGTTCCTATTTTGAATCACTCATTGTATTCTGTTGTGTTTTAAAGGTAAAATAAAATATCCATAAACTAAACAGATAATGTTCTGGCAGACAATTACCAGCTTTCTACAGATTGTTTTCTCATTTTTAAGACAAAAAAAATAAATAATGGTGGCATTTTGTTTTTGTAGCAAAAAAAAAAAAAGGTAAAGTTTTTAGACTGATTAGCATAGCCCAGGTAGCCCTATGCAGGTATAACTGCATCTTTTGTACATAAAAACATCTCCATTGACAGTCATTTAAAAATATCCATGTATTTTGGCAAGCAAACATATTACAATACAATTCACATTTTATTTCTAGCACATTTAAAACAACTGTTGCTGACCAGAGTGCTTTCCAGCATAATTAATACAACAAAGGCAACTACATACAGTCACACAAACAAAATGAAATCCTGTTCACTCTAATCAGTTAGATACTAGTAAAGATACTACTTCAAACTAGACTTAAAACATCCACAGATGGGGAAGATATAATGTGGATTGGAAGAGGGTTCACGAGTGTGGAGCAGCCACAGAGAAGGCCCTATCACGCTTTGATTTTAATCTAGTTTTGCGAACATGAAGAATCATCTGACTAGAATATCTCATTTCTCATATTTCTTGTAAGGAATCAAAAGGTCAACAATATATTTTGGGCCAATACCATGCAAAGCTTTAAAAACCATCAACAGAACCTTAAACTCAATTCTGAATTTTACAGGCAACGAGTGTAATGAAATCAAAACTGGGGAAATTCTTTTTCTCTTCTTTGTATGAGCCTGGCTGCAGCATTTTGCACTAATTGAAGACGAGATAATTGACCCCGTGAGATACCTATATAAAGAATTACAGTAATCAATGCATGATGATACAAATGCATGAATAACTGTCTATAGGTCCTGGTTTCAGATTACAGTATTTTAGGTGTTTTACCAGTAGCCCATTTGAAGAGTTATCTTCAATGTAAGCAGTGTTAATGTTTTACACAGTTAGCTGTCTAATGTGTCTTTTGATGAATATGTCCTTTAAATTTTGTCATATCATGTTCGTTAACTTTACTCAGTGGGAATGTTTCAGTTGACAAGAAAGTGCATAATGAAACCACATTTTTGAAAGTTTTTGTGTTATTGTTGACCAAATAAAAATACCCTGACAGTCATGCAACTGCAATTAAGATAAAAGGAATGCCAACTGATAGCTTTCTCCAGGTATTACAAGATCTCCTCGGTCCAAAGCACCAGCAGGCCTGCTAGGTTCTGTATGAGTGGGTCATTGACAGACAGAGAGAGACGTCTCAAAGGGAGAACCAGACTAGTCTCTGTGGTCATCATTATAATGGCAGTGAAGCAGTAATCATCATTGTAAACACTGCACTGGAGGGAGCGTGTGCTGTGACTAGCATTCACAAGAGACATCACAGTCTGTTCATCACTGATCATACAAACGCGCACACACAAACACACCGCGGCAGGAAGGCCTTGTTTTTATCCCTATCCTTTTTTCCCCCTCCCTCCTAGTGTGATTTATCTCTCTACTGCCCTTCCTTCCATTTTGTCTCCACGGAGCCGTCACCGCCGTGATTTGTGCTCTGTTCTCCACCAATGCATCTTAAATTATCACCGTCTGTTATTAAACGGGAGCACTTAGAGCGTTTGCGGCGGCTCACGCACACACACACACACACAAGTAGGCAGGGGAGGTACCTGCGGTGTCAGCTGTTGGCTGTGGGCTATAAAAATGGAAGCGTAAGCAAATCTGATCGGGATTTAAAAACAGCAGCTACACTGTACTGCCCATCAAGAATCAATCACGGCGCACGCTGCCATCAAACACGTGCGGAGAGCAAGTGACGGGCCATATGTGTATGTTAGCGCAGGTGGATTGGGTGAAGGTGTGTCTACAGATGCTGTGGGTGTTTGTTTGATTGCTTGTTTCTTTTTCTCGTTCTTCGATCAAAAACATGAGTCAGAAAGGCTTTCTTTATTGAAAAACAAGTTCTCATTGTGAGCAGTGAAGTAAAAATTGAGTTTTTGAATTGGAGTTCAATTTCTCACAGTCTAACTACAGTTTCTGCTTCACTGATGTGGGTATCTGTCAACACAATACAAGCTCCTCTGAAAGGAATAATGATGTTTTAAGGCGTTATGCCACATAGCTTTGAATTCATATCTTCTGCACCCAAAGAGCAGTTTATAATCTTTCAAACAACTGCGTGCACACATATGTTTACTTATCTATCTAAATAGGGACCTTCCATTGAATTCTACTGTTTTATATACATCTAGTTATAAAAACGTTAACCAAAGTCATAACAGAAAAAAGTATTAACTTTATTTGTATATACAAATGAGATACAATGTGTCCCCAAAATATGGTTAGGTATGTACACACACATGCACACGCACACAGGCACACAAACACACACACACACACACACACACACACACACACACATGCTATTTGCATGTGCTATTTTCTCTACAGTATGTACATTACAACACTACTTTTTAAGTTAGCAAAAAAAATATATATATTATTATTATTACATCCTATAATGTGTTTTACAAACCACCATGATATGGCAATTTCTATTGCTAGGCAGATGCAGGTAGTATTATAGTAAAAAAAAAAACATTAAAAAAAAACATCAACCATTATTACATAACATTCAACCATTATTCAACGCTTCAACCATTATTAACTGGTCTGACCAGCTAAAAGCGTAGAGAGAAAGACTGTAAATGTAAAATGCATATATCAACTAAACTTTGATTTAGTAAATTTTTTAGGTGTACACTAACATATAGATAGATGGTCTCATGAGCTGAAAGCAACAAAGCTCCAATTTCGATACCAGTGGGTCTTTAAATTCTGCAATATAGTGCCGAAATTCATCAAAACCTTTTAAGGCTTTCATGTTGGTTGTATAGTCTTTTTTAATTGGTATGTGTGACAGTTGTAATTTAAGAATGGCATCCATCGTTATTGCAAATTCAGACAGTTTGTAGCAGAACAGCAGTAAACACCTCAAAACAGCATGTGCTCACAAACTCAAGTCTTGTTTTTTGCATCTAAGCTAATTCTGAGAGTTAAAGTGGCACTGTTTCTCAAATGGTGGAAAGTGCCTTTAGATAATATTGTTTACCAAGTGAGTGATAACACTACAAAGAACACTTGACTAAACACAGCTTGACACTGGGAAAAAAATTAGTTGTTTGAGTTCCAGCTGCCAAAGCAGTGTGTAAAGCTAAGGTGGAAAATAACTAGCATGCAGACCTGATAGTTCTGCTATTGCAGTAAACAGGTTATTTTATAGGGTAAATCAGCATCTTGTGTGAACCATCAGCATACACATAATCTCTAATTTGGCACAGCAGTGATGCTTACTGGGGTCACAGCACACATATTTCATCCAAATTACCCATCACCACCAATTGGGGTTCATAATATGGGCATCACATCATCAACCCTTATTTGCTGGCTCAATAAGTTCACAAGGCGGCAGATCAGGCTTAACTCAAGCAAGAATAAAATGACCCCATGTTTTTGTTTTTTATATATATATAATTCAATAAAGTTTTTTTTTTATTATTTCTTTGCGCGGGAGATTTAACGGTAATGCGGTACTATGCGGTAATATGAGGTAACAATGATGGAAGCACAAAGTTCAATATTAGGCTTTTTTAAGTAATCACAGAAAGATGAGCAAGAAGGAGAAAAACCTACTTTACCTTTCCACGAGAAGACAGCGGGTGAAGCGGCACCTACAGCTTCCCATTTCCAGGACACGCATATTTCATCACTGAACTTTGAGTGAGACTTTCAACAACACAAATCGACACAATGGCAAATGATTTTGTCTCATTATAACAGCAGAAGCAACTTAAAATACTCTCTGTCATTTATGATAGTGATAAGACATCATTCGAAACTGTAAAGGGCCTGTTTTTATTTGTGTACACTACACTCACAATAAAAGCAAAATGCTTTTGTAAAATAAAGAAAACAAACAGGATGTCACTTCCCGCCGTCCCGATTTCCTTTCCGTGAAGCACGTCACAAAAATTATTCAAAATTCAGTGTATAGGCTATTCGCAAGCTCTTGGTGCCATCTGAACTCTTGTTTTGGTTTGGTGCATAGATCGTCTCTTCATCTTCTGCTCTTTTTCCTGTTGTGGCAGTTAGCAAACAGCTTTGCATTAATGCATGCGCCACCTTCTGGACTGGAGTGTAGATCACCTGTGACTGACTGAATTAGACATCTGACTGTATGCTCTGTCCCGTAAGGATTTGGGACAGATACACGTACGATTACACCCCATAATTTTAATAAATATATATTTTTTAAATACATATTATTATTATTTCTATTATTTTAAAACTTTTCTTGAGCTTGTTAGGGTATGAGGTATGTATTTTTTTTAGCCAGGTAATAACTATATAGTACATGTATATATTAAATATTTTAGAAGAAAGTTAAACATGTACATAGACAAATATATTCCAAGTATAATACTAAAAAATAAAAAAAGAGCAAAATCATATTCACGTCAGCTGCACTCTCTCGCTGTGTCCGAAGTGGAACAGCAAAAGAAGGTTAGATAGGGGTCAACAGTGAAACAACACTCCCTCAGTCATGATAATTTATCTTATATTCATGATGCACAACAGCAAGCGCAAAGATGCAGTGAGGGAGGAAAAGAGCACACATGGAGGGAGATTGTGTGTGTCCTGCATGCACTGTTGTCCCCAGCTCTCTGTCTTTCTTGCCTTAAAGCTCTGAAGAGGGAAAAATCATCTGCTTCTACAACAGGAGTTCAGAGGGAATGCAGAGACGAAAGAAAGAAGCAGAAAGTGAACGAAAAAGAACAAGTGATTTGCAGCACAATGGACTGGGCTTCGGAGTGGTAGAAAGGAATGAAAATAAGAGAAGAAAGGAAAGTACTGCTGTTTAATTTCTGAATATGATTCTCCTGGATATGATTGCTCAATGACCCTTAGGTCGTTCTAAACGTGCCTGACTTTCTTGCTGAGAAATTCTGGCAATTTTAGGTACAACAAAGCACAATAAAAGTATCATGTAAAATGGCGCATACATATTTGCCAGAAATGTTTTTAATTCAAGAAACTCTTGCCCCCCACAGTTCTCAGATCAGTGCTACATTGCAACAGTATGGCACAGCAACAGTATAATGCATCACTTCATATTTACATTAGAAGTCTGTGTGAGTGACAACATTCATCAGCGAGACATTTATAAAGCACTGATAAATACTTTCATTAGTCCAAGCAAATTCTAGTCTCTGTTTTCTGCATGCATAATTATACTGAACGTATTAGATATTTTTGTACATTTAAACTATGACACGAGCATGCCTTAATCGCAGCACACATTCCTTGCAATTCTCTCACTCGTGCCAGCATTAGCATTAAAACAATTTGAATGGAAATGTGTGCTAGTAGAAAACGCCAGAAATTAATCAAACAATCCTTTTGGGTATTTATATACATTATGAAGAACCTCAGGTGATAGAAAGAGAGCCGAGAAAGTGACCTTGACCAGGACTAAAGAAAATTGACTGAACGATGAACACGCAGAACCACCGGGGATCACAAACAAAGTGATCGGTTAAAGACCAATATGCTTAACTGACAGAACTAACGGTCTTTCTGGGATCGACAGACTGTGGGTGGATAGGCAAAGGATAGTTTTTAAAAAAAATGTAGGCTGGCATTGACAACATCATTGACCCAAAAGCATAAATTTATCATTTTTTACTCATGTCATTCCCAACCTGTGAAATACAAAAGAGAAATTATAAAGACTGTGTTGGTCATTATTTTCCATCCAATTACAATAAATGGGGACTGAATCTTAATAAAAAGGACGCAGAAGCGCCATAAAAGTAGTGTAAACGACTCATGCACTATATTCCAACCCGATCTCACGGCAATTCATACGAATTTTACGAGGTGGCTAATTCGTACGATTTTTGCTAAATCGTACATATTTTACTAGTTGTCCAATTCTACACTTGACCCCGACCCTTAACCTACCCATCACGTGGGTTTAGATAAATAGTACGAATTTGAACGAGCGAGCTCGTACGAATTCGAACGAGTGAGGTTGAACGAACTCGTACGAATTGGTAGTGAGATAACGTTGTATATTCTATGTCTTCTAAAATCATACGATTGCTTCGTGTAAGGAACAAGTGACATTTTAATTATTTTCACTGATAAACTTCACACCCAGTGAGTTTTTAACCACTACGACTAAATATTTGCATCAGTGAGTTAAACTCAAGAACCGAATCAGTACAATAATGTCTAAAAAAATTATTCATACTGATTTTGAGAACCAGCTCAACCATTTTATTGAAAAGATCCAACTCAAAAGAATGATTCATTCATTGCTTTTCTCATCAATGCATGAAAGGAAGAAAGTCTAGATTTTTAGAGAATAACAATTTTGAACTGTTTCTCACATTTAAACTATCGAAAACTCAAAATATAGTCTGTACAAACCAGTCATTTATGGAGTCCTTTAAAAATGTGAAAGCTTCAGTCAGCGTGCATTGTATTTGCATGGAAAAGAGCATAGGAAAAACTTCCTTTTGTGTTTTGCAGGAGAAAGAAAGGTCATACGCATTTGGAAAGACATGAGGGTGAGTAAATAATGACAGTTTTTTTTTTTTTGTTGGGTGACCTAAAAGTCACAACAGTACTATTGGCTTTAATAACAATGTCTGTGCCAAGTAAATGCATTCCCAGGAGTTTGTCGAGTTGATATTAAAATAATACACTCCCGCAGGAGTAAAACGAACACATTAGTGAACGTTTTAACAACGTGTTTTTACTTTAAAGTTTTAACAACGTGCCCTAATGTGATTGAAAATTGCTTTAGCCCTGCAGTGATGAGAAGTAATTTTTTTCCTAACAGCAGTAAAGTCCAAAAATCTTTAAACGGGAACTGTTTGTTCATCAGACCTAAAGTTATCCAATTTGCAAATGCAAAATATGGAGAGCCGGCATTTGCAGAGAGAACTGGCCATAACTTGGGGGGGTGGGGGTAGAATAAAAAGAAGAAGAAAAAAAGACATTTCTCACTCTCTGCTCTTTGGAAATGTCACATTTTTGGAGGCGGTGTGAAGAAGGCTGGCTCTCCATACTGAACGCCACTGCTGGCCATTAATATGCAGCAAATAATTAACCCCAGCTTCCCTCACCTCTCGCATTCCGTTCACAACAGCACTTAAAACCACTCCAGTGGAGCACCAGCTAACCATGACCCAGACAATGGAAGCATGTGGCTATGAAATAGGAAAGGTAAGAGGCCTGCACGCACACAGACACACACACACACAGACACACACACACACACACACACACACACACACACACACGTGCTATCCAAAATGCACACAAGCCATTAGCACAACAGAGATGTTATAAAAGAGTGTGCTTTCTGAATAGACATCTTTGAGTGTTTGTGTTCAATAGCAGAAGTTTCTAACCTGTCGAATCTCTGAAAGAGCAATGATGTTGACCACAGATGTCAGCTGATCACTGTTTGGTGGAACTCGGCTTTGTGTCCCACTCTGCCCGCCAGTCGTCCTGTTCCCACGGTAACACAGCCTGCATGTTGACAGCAGCCGGTTGCCAGGCAACGGGGCTCTCATCTAGCCTGTTATTAAAACATCGCCGTGCGTAAAAGGAAATAAACTTCACAATTGCAACAAGTCCGGATATGAGTTCCACTACTCACTCCATCACACGAGATATCCATGGCCATCTTTTCTTCATATTTATTCTTTTAAGCATGTTATTTTGTTATTTTTGTCCTTGTCTGCACAATTTCTCTGAAGCTTACAGATGGATAAAAAAACAACACATGATAAAGAAAAAGGAGAATAAAAATAAAAAAATAGTTCAAACACACGACACGTGACAAGTTCTTATGTACTTTTAGTATTAATGCTTGTTTCAAATGGTTCTGAAAAATCTGTTGTAACATTTTCAAAAAGATTAAATTTAGTGATATTTTTATTGCATATTTATTTTTTATGTATTTAAAGTAAATATTATTTTAAATGATAATTAGTTATATTATAATGTAAAAAAAGTGTTTACTTGTTATAAAAAGTACAAATTAATATAAGAAAAAAAATGGTTATTAGTATTAAAAGTAGGAAAGTATGGGGGACCAACTCTACCATATTTAAAAATAAATACAGAAATAAATAAATGCTCAATAAATAAATAAGCATACAATTAATTGCCCCAAAAAATACAATAAACAAATAAATGTAGGTAGAAATTAAATTATACAGTGAGACATAAATGTATATATCTCTTTTAATTAGTTTATTTATTTATTCACCTTTGTAATAATTACCTCATTTATTTATTGTCCGTTATAATCTTCAACTTTATTTATTAATTACTTATTTTTTTAAGTATTTATTTATGTGCATGCTATAATATTTTTGTCTGTTTTATTATTCCTTTGTATTTTTTTACCCTATGTATTTCTTCAATGCTATTTATTTATGCCTTTCGTTTTTACATTTCTGTATGCATTTCTGCCTCATTATGCAAATGAGGAGGGGCTGTGTCTTAAGGGGTCAACTTCTGCCCATTGGTTGGTTAGCATTTTACTGCATCGGTCGAATCTACATGCCACCGGCCACAGTCACAACAAAGATGGCTACCTACGATGAAGTTGTCAGTGAGCTGAGGCATTTAGCAACTGTTTTTGAAAACCATGCTAACGTTTGTATTGATTTTATTATTTTTCGTTTGGACGCTCTGACAGAACGTGTGTTTCAGTTAGCGGCACACATGGACACAGATGTCGACAATACAGTTTTTCAGAATCTGGAGGAAGCGGTCCATCTTCTTAACTCGGTCGCTAACGTCAATCACACACCTGGGATAGCTGGTCGCCCTGCTTATATCCTGCCTGTGGACGCCGTGGAAGGACTTTTACATGCGGGTTTGCCTGTTGGTGCCATTGCAAGGCTTTTTGAAGTCAGCGAAACAACAGTTCGTCGTCGGATGGTAGAGAATGACATAAGGTGAGTGTACCATCCCATGTGATGCCAATAGAACCAGTGTGTGTAACGTTATCAAATCACAAGAATGACACAGGAGAAAGACAAACCCTTCCTAGCTTGTGTTAATTTACAAAGTTATGGAACTAAACAAGAATGCATAGAAAGCAACGTTAAGTTGCACACACAGTGACTTCAGACTCCAATTTAGACTCTTCTCAAAAGACTTACTGCGTAATATCTTACGCTACGGGGAAAACCTCTTTTCCACGAGATATTGAAGCCAAAAATTATCCTTAATTTTGAATTAATGTAAAACGCTGTGCAGCAGCATGCAGACATAGGCAGGACAGCTCGCGCGCCTATTGGCTGCCCTGCGGCAACAGCAGTAGCCTATCGAGAGAGGCGCTGCGTGACACATATCCAATGGGGGCATTTCGCGCCCATTTCGTCACGTCCCGCCAGAAAGGGCGTGGTTATTCAACACCCATGGAGCCGTGTTATCGCTCAGTGAGCGATGCACAAGCAAAACTCAGCATCTGGGCCGGCACAGCGGGGCAGATAGTACTGAATTCTATACCGACAGAAGCTTGGCTTGTAAGGCGGGAACCTCTAGGTTATAAAACCTTATAAATGTAGACGGCGAGGCCCCGCCCGCGGCCGTACAGATATCTTGCAAGGTAACCCCACTATACCATATATACTTTTGAGTCATTAGGCCCAAACTCGTGAGGGCTAAAGCATGACGCGCTTACTGAAAGCGCTTGCAAGTCCTCTACGCGCTTCACTGAAGCGAGAGCCATAAGGAATACCGTTTTGAGAGACAGATGTTTCATGTCTGACAAATGGATTGGCTCGAATGGGGCACCTTTCATGGCTTCCAAAACCGTAGAAAGGTCCCACACAGGGACTGAGGGGGTCTGGGAGGATTCAGCCTCCGAGCTCCCCTGAGGAATCGCACGACCAGGTCGTTTTCCCCAGTGAATGGCCAGATGTCGGTTTTGCAAACGCCGCTATGGCCGCCACGTTTACTTTGAGCGTGGATGGGGTTCTGCCCTTATCCAGCAGCTCCTGAAGGAAGGAGAGCACTTCCGTAACCCCGCAGTCTGCGGGTGAAAAGCCCTGAGCTTGACACCAGGCAGAGAACACTGACCACTTTGAAGAATAGAGCCGTCTAGTAGACGGGGCTCTAGCCTGCTTGATTGTATTTAACACTCCCTCTGGGAGGTTAGCGGGTACCCGTTGATGGCCCATGCATGTAGGGACCATAGTTGCGGGCGAGGATGCCAAATCGAGCCCTTGGCCTGAGAGAGGAGGTCTTTCCTCAACGGTATTGGCCACGGGTCAGTGCTGGTCAGCCGCATCAGGACTGGGAACCAAGTCTGGTTCGGCCAAAGCGGAGCCACAAGCAGCACTGGGCATCTGTTTTCCCTGATTCGTTCCAGCACTTGAGGCAGGAGCGAGACGGGGGGAAAAGCATAGAGGGGACAGCGGGGCCAGACGTGGGCCAGCGCGTCCTCGCTCTTGGAGAAATATTTCGGACAGTGAGCGTTCTCGTGGGACGCGAACAGGTCCACCTGCGCTTTACCGAATGTCTCCTACAGCAGTTGGATCGTCTGCGGGTGCAGCGACCATTCGCCTGCTGGGACATTGTTTCTGGACAGTCTGTCTGGTCCCAGATTCAGGTGACCAGGCACATGCGCTGCTCTCAGTGAAAGCAGGTTGTGCTGAGCCCAGACCAGGAGGCATTCCGTTAGCCTGTAAAGGTTTCGGGACCTGATGCCGCCCTGGCGATTTATGTATGCCACCACTGACATGTTGTCCGAACGGACCAAGACATGGTGACTTTTTATCTGGGGACAGAAGCGCCGTAGCGCGTTGTCAACTGCCATCATTTCCAGACAGTTTATATGTAGGAGCTTTTCCCGTTCTGACCACTGGCCAAAGAACGGTCTGCCCTCTAGCAGCGCTCCCCATCCCGAGGTGGAGGCGTCCGTGGACACCACCTTCACACTCGAGGGAGTCCCCAGACTCACACCTGACTGATACCAGTCGGTTACTTTCCAAGGTTCCAGAGCTGAAACGCATTCTAGATCGACCCGGAGGCAAAACCGGCCAGTGGTCCATGCCCGGGGCGGAACTCGCGCTTTCAGCCACAGCTGCAGTGGGCGCATGCGAAGCAGACCCAGCTGGAGTACTGAAGCTGCTGAGGCCATGAGGCCCAGCATTTTCTGAAACCTTTTGAGCTGGACTATCGAGCCGCGGCGAAAGGATTTCACGGTGCGCTGAATGTCCAGCTCGCGCTCTGGCGACAGACGCGCTGTCATGGATAGCGAGTCTAGCACTGTTCCCAGAAAAGAAATTTTCTGGCTGGAAGACAGCGAACTTTTCGCCCAATTGACTGTGAGACCCAGGTTCTCGAGATGCTCGAGTAATGTGGTCCTGTGTTCTATGAGCTCTGATCGTATCGAGCTAGAATCAGACAATCTTTTTCCTTCGTTTCGACTCGCGCCGCGCAACGGCGGGGGCGTCGAGCGCACTTCAGCGAACAGCCTCTTTTTATAGTCTTCAGCACCCATTCTGATACGCCGGGAAGCTTCGCCCACGCATCTGCGTGAATAGCTAGAGGTAGAATGCAAATCTGGGCTCTGGCCGCGGCATAACGGCGGCCGGAGAGCTCCGGTGTGCTGGGAAATAAACACTGTGTTTGCAGTGAGCGAGGCGGGGGGTGCGCTGATCACAGCGGGCAGCCCGGCCGGGCTCAGCTTCTCTCTGACAGGTTGTGGAGAGAATGCGAGTGGGACGAGCCCCGTAGGGTTCGGCATGTCTGTGACGGAATGTGGGGGCGCGATAGCGGGCACACTCACTGCACTGGGAACACTGTCGGTTTGCGCCGACTGAGAATGTGTTGGTTTAGTTTTTACAGAAACCGTGGGACATGCTTCGTGTAGTGTTTGTGGGCACTGTGTTGTGGGCACGTACACTACATTTATTGCACAGTCGATTTTATTTGTGCTAGCCCTGTATTGTGGTGGGCTGTGTCTGTGTGTGGGAATGGGCACTGAGACGTGGGCATTCTTACAACACTTATAACACCATCGGCCGTGGCCGGAATTCCAGAAAATACACTCTTTAGGGATTTATCTGGGTCGCCGTAAAACTGGCGTTTGTGTGCAGGCAAGCGGGCTGTGGTACCAGCTTGTTTACTGCAAAATACACTGGAACAGTAACATTGTTTGGAACTGAACGAGCGAGAAGTTTCGGTAGAGTCTGGCCGCGGCGAGACTTAACACCGTGGGCCTTAGCTGACTGTATGTGTGTTGGTTTCTTTTACAGAAAACGTGGCACATGCAGTGTGTAGTGTTTGTGGGCACTGGGTTGTGGGCACATTCACTATAATTAATGCACAATTGACATGAGTCAAACTCATTTGTGCGAGCCCTGCACTTTGGCAGGCTGTGTTTGTGTGTAGAAATGAACACTGGGCAGTGGCATTTTTAAAACACTCATAACACCATCGGCTGTGGCCGGAATACCAGAAAATACACTGCTTACATGATTTTTCTGGGTCGCCGTGGAAACGGCATTTGTGTGCAGGCAAGCGGGCCATGGTACCGGCTTGTTTACTGCAAAATACACTGGAACAGTCGCATTTTCTCGGAACTGAACGAGTGAAAAGTTTGGGTGTAAGTCTGGCTGCGGCGAGACAAAATTTTTATCCGCTGCGAGTGCTGGGCTCGAACACGGGTCTCCCGTGCGAAGGCTTTGTGTTTCGCCACTGAGCCACAGGGGGAAACGACAAAAGCTTAAAATAGCCCGAGCAGATAGGAGAGCGTCATCACAGTTCTTTGTGTGTCGGCGTTTGCTTGCAGGCGTGCGTGTTATACAACAGGCTCACCGCTGCAATATTGACATTTTCAGCCGCTCAAACTAAGAGGAGCTGAGAAATGTTTGAGAAATGGAGATTGGTCCGGCCTCGGCGGGACTAAAAACACGCTCTTTCCTCATTTCGCTGGTGACGCATGCCCACGGGGGTGGGGTAGCTTTCTTATAACGTAAAGAAAGCTAGCCGCGGTTTTGAAGCTGGCCTTCTCTATAGATGCAGCTATCTCGTCGTCATTAATGGCGGAAGCGGCGGCGCGCGGGGGCCGTTGTCCGTCAGCGAGCGACTCGAGTGAAGCTGGTGAAGCTGGCGGGCGAACCGGCAAGCTATCACGGGCTGGAGAAGGCTCGGGGCCGCGCTGGGCACGGCGCTTTTACGGCGCGGCGCTACAGCGGGCTGAAGTGCAGGCTCTGAGAAAGATGCCAGGCGAGTCCTCAGAGTCACCATAGGCAGTAGCTCACAGTGAGGGCATCCGTCGTCGACGAGAGCGAGAGCCGCATGATCCTCACCCAGGCAGGAAACGCAGATGACATGACGGTCCCCGTCGCTGAGTGTGGCTCGGCACGAGCCGCAGGATCTTTGCATCTTGAAAAACACGCAGCTCTTTTAGCAGAGAGAGAGACAGTGAAAAAATGTGTGTCGCAGCGCCGAACACACACACACAGTTTGAAAAGGATATAACGCCGGAAAGCGTAGCAGGTACGGCGGCTAAAGGCGGCGATGGCAGCGACTTCAGACTCAATGGCTCGTCCCGCTGTGTGCTTTTCCTCAGACGGCGTGGCTTCTCACTCCGGATCCAGCGATGCGTGATGCTTCGCTAAAGAGATGAAAATCAGTGTACCAGCCTTATCGAGCTATATTTACAGGGCGAGACCACGCCCTTTCTGGCCGGACGTGACGAAATGGGCGCGAAATGCCCCCATTGGATATGTGTCACGCAGCCCCTCTCTCGATAAGCTGCTGCTGTTGCCGCAGGGCAGCCAATAGGCGCGCGAGCTGTCCTGCCTATGTCTGCATGCTGCTGCACAGCGTTTTACATTAATTCAAAATTAAGGATAATTTTTGGCTTCAATATCTCGTGGAAAAGAGGTTTTCCCCGTAGCGAAAGATATTACGCAGTACGAGAGATACTCTCGTAAGAGAACTCTCAATAGACAAAAACTCCATAAAACCATTTTGAAAGTTGTGAGTTGTGAAAATTACGTGATCTAGGAACATAAATGCAGTGCTTGCCTCGTATAAACACCACGCAAGTCTATCCCTCACAGCCTCGTTTTCAACCGTATTAAATACAGTTTGGCATCTAAGGGTATATGTCTGGCTTGTTGCTGGCTCTGGTCGGGCTCACTTCGGTGGCAGTTCCAATATTATCAGCATTTTGAATTATTCGATGAGAGAGATCGTTCTGATTGGCTGTTCAGTGTGGGGAACGAGGCAGTGCACGAGAATAAAAGCGAAAGTGATGAATGCGCGCAAAGATGTCAAGACGGCACAGACAGAAGGAAAGAAAGAAAATGATCAGGGCTGTGTTCCCCAAAAGCATCGTGAGTCCGTTGGCACCAATATTCTCTACGATCAACTTAAAGGGATAGTTCACTCAAAAATGAAAATTCTGTCACATTTACTCACCCTCAATTTGTTCCAAAGCTGATTAGTTTCTTTCCTCTCTTGAGCATACAAGAATATATTTTAAAGAATTTTGGTAACCAGACAGTTGAGGGTAGCATTGACTTCCATAGTATTTTTGTTTTACACTATGGAAGTCAATGGCTATACGTCAACATCCTTTTATGTACAACCGATGAAAAGAAACTCATACAGGTTTGGAACAGCTTGAGGGTGAGTAAGTGATGACATCTTTAACTTAGCCCAGCATGACTGATATTCAAAATAGTAAGCACTGCTTTATTTACATTCTGTGTACCTATACTTTCAAATGTAAAGAAAAAAAATAGTAATACATATGTATCATCTTTTGCCACTTGGTTTTAAGAAGCTCCAGAAAGTGAAAATCTCTTGACTGTGTGGATTGACCAGCACTGCTGCTTGTATATCACCTATACATTGTTCAGTGCAATTCAAACAGATGTAAGGAGAAACATCAAAGTGTTACTCTTTCTTCCTTTAATCTGTTTTGGATGAACCAGGAGAGATAGCCAAGCCACAGTAAAAAACCCATCCTCAAAGAACTGGCTGAAATAACTAAAGAAAGAAAAAAAAACAGCTTTTAGTGGACTTTGATTACAGGTCACTTTAAGAGTCTTTGATGTCTCATGGGGCTCACCCGTTTCATCAATGCAATGTCTAATTATATTTCAGACGTCAGGCTTCATCTGCTCCTACATTTGTCTTCATTTTCGAAACATTCACACAGCAAGGCCATATAATACAAAACTGATAAGTATATATCTATTTTTCACTGTACGTCACTGGTTCTTTGAAAAATGATCTGAAATGCTTGTATATAACTGTAGCCTCTGTATTTAAACTACCTGTGTGTCGTGTTGTTTTTGGCGGCCTGATTTAGTTTTAGTTTTAGTCTAGTCTTTGTGTCAAGCTGTAATTTTAGTTTTTATTAGTTTTAGTTAAGTTCATACTCTTTTTAGTCTAGTCAAGTTTCAGTCGACTAAAAGTCTGACCATTTTAGTCTTATTTTAGTCCGAATTATCCATGACTATTTTCATCTAGTTTTAGTCGACGAAAACTGATGACATTTAGTCTAGTTTTAGTCAATGAAAATTGTATTTTAGTCTCTTTTTAGTAATGCAATTCTATTTAACCCAGTCAATATAGTATAAGTACATAGTAGTATAGACGAAACCAAAATTTTCTTTTAGCCAAACCCATTTCAAACAAGGTTATCTTACTCCATTATTGTTACCTTATAGCCTAGAGTAGACTCAAGAATACATCCATTCCAGACACGGAAGACGCTTGAATTTACAACATATTTATTTCACCTACCAAACATGTTAGAGGTACACACATGATGAAATGAAAGTTTTTCCAAATGTCATTTCTCCCAAAGACGAACCCCGGCTGGCCGGCCGGCCAGCCATCGGTCCCTTTCTCTGTGTCAGACTTAACTTTGTTGTCGTTTACTGTCGCTAATGCCTGTTCACACATACTCCGTTTGCAGTGCATATGTAGTGCGGTTTTTTTTTTTTTTCGTACCCATGTTAAAGGGATAGTTCACCCAAAAATGAAAATTCTGTCAGTAATTACTCAAGAGATATTTTTGATTAAATCTGAGAGCTGGATCACTCCTCCATAGGCTTCTTAAGGGATTGAAACTTGCCAGCCCCGAAAAGGTATTAAAGACATCGTTAAAATAGTCCAAGTGACTACAGTGGCTCAATCCTAAGTTTATCAAACGACGAGAATACTTTTTGTGCGCAGCAAAAAACAAAAATAACGACTTTATTTCAACTATTCATTTCCTTCTCTGTGGGCCTCGAGTCAGTTCACTAGTTTAACAGCGCAGCGCTTCTGTGTTGTACGTCACATGCATCACACACATGACCAGCGTCGGCCAATAGTGAGCCTACGTAGCTCTACGCAATCACACTACGTTAACTGACTAGAGGCCCACAGAGAAGGAAATGAATAGTTGAAATAAAGTTGTTATTTTTGTTTGTTTTTGCGCACAAAAAGTATTCTCGTCGCTTGATAAACTTAAGATTGAGCCACTGTAGTCACTTGGACTATTTTAACGATATCTTTAATAACTTTTCGGGGCTGGCAAGTGTCAATCCCTTAGAAGCCTATTGAGGAGTGATCCAGCTCTCAGATTTAATCAAAAATATCTTAATTTGTGTTCCGAAGATGAACATAGGTCTTACGGGGTTGGAACAACTTGAGGGTGAGTAATTACTGACAGAATTTTCATTTTTGGGTGAACTATCCCTTTAACAGGTTAGAGCTTTCACACTGCTCGCAGATGCGGTCCGGCAATGCGTTCCAGATGCGGTGCGTATACAGCAGTGCAGAGATCAGCCGTTTCTCAATACCAAGTATGCAAACTTCGGACTTGCGTCCTTGGTAGTTCGGACTTGCCAAAATCGACTCAGGAGAACGAACTCCCGAGGACGAGAGGTTATTCTGCAAATGGAACAGCCGCGTTCTTGATCGCGTCACTCAGCACGCTCTGGCTACGCCGGTTATCTCTTTATGAATATTTTAGGCAACAATAAAACGAAATATGGTATAAAATACAACTCTGCCTATTTTCATCAACAATAAAACGAAATATGTAATAAAGCACCACTCTGGCTCTTTTCATTTAAAAAAATCTTAAACATATTAAACCTGTTAAGCTGCAAGCCCACTTTTGAAAAATCCCCAGAAATTACATACCCCAACTGTTTTTTTTTTTTTTTAAATGGCTTCAAAGTTTTGTAAAGTTATTAGAAATTTATTTTTATGAAACATCTTCATGAAAATAAAATTTAAGTTGGCCCTGGAGCAATATAGAAATGCACTGCAGCTAAAGCCATATGTGTGACCATTTTATATTTAAAATCTGAAAATGATAAGTCTAAAACTCTGTATTCTGTTTAATGTTTTTCAAGATCATGTCAAATTACTTTATTTTGATTAGACTCTAAAATGCAAACTGATGTTTAGTAATCTTCTTAGTCATCTATTCAGTCTATTGTCTCTATTGTTTTGTGGTGCAAACGAGCCCCATTCAGTGTCAGTCTCCCCTGCACACATTCACACCTCTCCAGACTGGTTATGGCTCTAAATATACTTGTCTTTTGTCTTCATTATAGCTACTAACGACTGGCTATTCACAGGCTATTCATAGGGTTTCAAACCCTAATTTCTTTTATCAAAGTTCTCACTAAATATTTGAAACTGGTATCAAATGCACTGAAACATTTCAGTAAGCATTCCTATTTAGAAAAAAATCATAAAACAATAACTGCTGGTGGCAGGTGCACCTGGGCTAGCTAGCATGTTAGCTTAGCACACCATCAATACACAACCATTTATGAGATTAAAACCATGTTTGTGATCCAAACTTACTTTATAACGCAAGTCGAGTGTTTTAAATAATCTTCTGTGATCTAATTTGGCTTCGGATAAAAATAAATCCGACAGAAAATGTATTATTTATAGTGTTCTGCACGATGATGAAATCTATATCGATTAGCATTACATTATAAATATAATCTATTATTATGAAATACCTGGCATGGCTTGAAGAACACAGGTAACTCAAATATCATTGCAATCATGTTTATTGTCTTCAAAACATCTTTATCTGCATGTTACAGCGATCTCTGTCAGTTACTTTCTGTATCAGTGACCCTGGAATGTCACATGACTATGGGTCCTCTTCATGATCCATATATGGACTATTATTGTGCATATAGCGCCCTCAGGCTATTGGTATGAATTGAAAACACAGCACATCTCAGTAAGAAGCGATCATAATGATTACATCGACGCATTTGGGTATAAATTCAATAAATATTATTCCTGTCTATAGAAATATGATATGAATCTATGAGAATATATCAATATTTCTCCAAGTCTGCACATTTTTTAGCTAAAGCCCTGAGGGACGTTGTTTTGTGAATCGCTGTCATGACTACAGCACGGAGTGTTTTTTTATGAATGGACCAGCTGACGCTCATAATTCATATTAAAGGTATCGACTACTTTTTTTCATTTCATAACTCCTGACAAAAATTAAGACATAACTGTCACTATAAGTTTCTCAGAATACAATAGTGGTCAAATACTGAATCTTGAGTCTTATATCTTTTTAATGATGTATAGTTTGTCAAGGTATAACATTAAATCTGATAGTAAATTTGAACTAAATTAAAAAAAACGCTTCAGTGCGCCGACGCACTGGTGAAGGTTAAGAGGTTTAATGGCCACAAAAATGTGGTTCAGGCAACGCACATTGATTATCTTCACTGCATACATTTATAACACAAAATATAAAACACCACCCTGCTTCTTTTTGTTTTCATTTAAAAAATATGAAACATTTTTGATCATTAAAACTGACATTTAACAAACAGAGACAGGGTTCATTTTATTTTATTATACATGTACATACAGTGAAGATAATGTATAGTAAAATAATATATATATAAAAAAGTTAATGATCAATAATAATATCCAGTATAAAAGTATAAGTAGCCTAATAGATTTAAGAAGCTATACAATGAGAAATAAAGCAAACAATTCAGTCAAACATAAGTCAGCTCTCTAATAGGCTACAAAGTTAAAGTTAAATAGCCTAAATATATAAAGTTATAAAACTTCACTTTGCCCTCAGCCAAAACGATTTGCCATGGAACAAACTATAGATTAATGAGACCAAATATCGACTTATACACAAGACAAATTATATCTCATGTTTAACCACTAGACTATCAGAGCCAGCAGCAAACATCAGAAGGACTAGCCGAGTAAAAGCTGTTCCAGTCGGGGTTAATGAGCGTTGAACGCCCGGTGATCGCCTAGATCTCACAACTCCGAAAACGTCAGATACATTTTTCAAATAGGCGCTATCTTTATAAATAAACCACAGATGTGAAACAACTACATTCTCGCCTGAAACACTATTAAAATTACATTTCGTGACACAATAACAGTAGTATTTTTATATTACGAGGGTTTTCTCCTCTGCTATTGACACTTACTGGTTGGTGCGAGATGCATTCTGGGATACCTGGCTGTCTCAAGTCCGCACAAGTCACCTCTCAATGCATCCTCGGTAAAAGAGGCGGATCAAGAACACATCCGGGGATTTGAACTCGACTTGGCTAGATGTGAACTTTTAATTGGAACAGTACTTGGGCAGCGACTGATGACGTTTCACAAGTCCACAAGAACACAAGTACAGGTTTGTGGGGATTTATTTATGTATGTACTATATTTATTTATGTATAGTTTATTTATGTATGCATTTGTATGTGTTGTTTGTAACTGAAAATGCTGTCAATTAAAAAAAAAAAAATACAGGTTTGTGGGGGTGGAGGGGGGGGGGGGGGGGGGTTGGTGCTCAAACCCCTGCTCCTTTGGTTTCAAAATATATTGTGCCCCTCTCTGATAATTGTAAATAATAATAATAATTATTATTATTATGAATAGTATAATAAATAACAATACACTTATACACTATTGCCACTTACAATAATAATAGTATATAAATTTTTTTTGGTGGAAGCATTTGGCGGAGATGAAGTGGTAGGCGGAGTTTCCTGTGCAGCGCCTCGTACGCAGAAGTAGCAGTTCGCCGCGCGCCTTAAAACTACACGAGCAGCAGGTGACGTTAAGCAAATATGAAAAAGTTACATTGATCCTACCTTGCTACTGTAAAAGTTGCGGCAGCATGTAAGTTATAAACTAAAATAGAATAAAAACTAAAATGACTAAACTAAAAGTATAACTAAAACGTACTCGGTTACTAACGTAACCTTGGTTCTCTCTAGAGAGGGAACGAGTACTGCGTAATATCTTGCGCTATGGGGAAAACCTCTTTTCCACGAGATATTGAAGCAAAAAATTATCCTTAATTTTGAATTAATGTAAAACACTGTGCAGCAGCATGCAGATATAGGCAGGACGGCTCGCGCGCCTATTGGCTGCCCTGCGGCAAACAGCAGCAGCCTATCGAGAGAGGTGCTGCGTGACATAATCCTATGGGGGCATTTCGCGCCCATTTCGTCACGTCCCGCCAGAAAAGGGCGCAATTTCGCCCTATAAATATAGCTCGATAAGGCTGGTACACTGGTTTTCATCGCCGAAACGAACCAGAGCTGTGTATGCACGGCAAGATACGCAGTACTCGTTCCCTCTCTAGAGAGAACCGAGGTTACGTTAGTAACCGAGTACGTTCTCTTACGAGAGTATCTCTCGTACTGCGTAATATCTTACGCTATGGGGAACACAATGCAAAACGCCGTGCGTACTGGGATCCGACACCAAAGTCCCAAGGGCAGTAGCCCGGGGCTCATGTAGTGCATAATCACCATAGACTCACAGAGAGTCGGAGAAGAGAGGCTGCAAGCATCATTCCCCATGAAATAGCATCCTATAGGGGCTAGTTATGTTAATAGTGTTTCACACAGACAGGGTGAACGTGTTCAACCTGAACTGGTTAAGATTACGGGTTATTCAACACCCATCGAGCCGTGTTATCGCTCAGTGAGCGATGCACAAGCAAAACTCAGCATCTGGGCCGGCACAGCGGGGCAGATAACACTGAATTCTATACCGACAGAAGCTTGGCTTGTAAGTCGGGAACCTCTAGGTTATAAAACCTTATAAATGTAGACGGCGAGGCCCAGCCCGCAGCTGTACAGATATCTTGCAAGGTAACGCCACTATACCATGCCCACGACGAGGCCACGCCTCTCGTGGAGTGCGCTCTGACACCCAAAGGACACTGCAGGCTCTTAGAAGTGTAAGCCAGTGCTATGGCATGGACTATCCATCTGGATAGGCTCTGTTTTGATGCGGCCAGTCTCTTGGAACGTCCGCCAAACAAAACGAAGAGCTGCTCGGTCTGCCTGAAGGCAGACGAGCGGGACACATAAGCTCTCAGTGCCCTGACAGGGCAAAGGAGACTCGCATCCTCCTCCTCATCTTGAACCGAGAGAGCACACAGGGAAATCACCTGGGCTCTGAACGGTGTGTTGAGGGATTTGGGCACGTACCCGTGCCTCGGTTTGAGTATGACTTTTGAGTCATTAGGCCCAAACTCCATACATGATGCGCTTACTGAAAGCGCTTGTAAGTCCGCTATGCGCTTCACTGAAGCGAGAGCCAAAAGAAACCCCATTTTGAAAGACAGATGCTTCATGTCTGACAAATGGATTGGCTCGAACGGGGCACCTTTCATGGCTTCCAAAACCGTAGAAAGGTCCCACACCGGGACTGAAGGAGGTCTAGGAGGGTTCAACCTCCGAGCTCCCTTGAGGAATCGCACGACTAGGTCGTTCTTCCCCAGTGACTGGCCAGACACAGGTTTTGTAAACGCTGCTATAGCCGCCACGTACACTTTGAGCGTGGATCGGGTTCTGCCCTTATCCAGCAGCTCTTGAAGGAAGGAAAGCACTTCCGTGACCCCGCAGTCTACGGGTGAAAAGCCCTGAGCTTGACACCAGGCAGAGAACACAGACCATTTCTAGGAGTAGAGCCGTCTTGTAGACGGGGCCCTTGCCTGCGTGATCGTGTTTAGCACTCCCTCCGGGAGGATAGCGGGTACCCGTTGATGGCCCATGCGTGCAGGGACCATTGCTGGGGGCGAGGATGCCAAATCGAGCCCTTGGCCTGGGAGAGGAGGTCTCTCCTCAATGGTATTGGCCACGGGGCAGTGCTGGTCAGCTGCATCAGGACTGGAAACCAAGCTTGGTTTGTCCAGAGCAGAGCCACAAGCAGCACTGGGCATCCATTTTCCCTGATCCGTTCCAGCATTTGAGGCAGGAGCGAGATGGGGGGAAAGCATAGAGGGGACAGCGGGGCCAAACTTAGGCCAGCGCGTCCTTGCTATTGGAGAAATATTTCGGACAGTGAGCGTTCTCGTTGGACGCGAACAGGTCCACCTGCGCTCTGCCGAATGTCTCCCACAGCAGTTGGATCGTCTGCGGGTGCAGCGACCATTCCCCTGCTGGGACATTGTCTCTGGACAGCCTGTCTGGTCCCAGACCTTATTGTAAAGTGGTAGGCTACTGATTGCATGATGGCTAACACTATGCATAATACATACATAACATTTACAACATCAACTAAACTAAACATGAATTCCTCATAATACCTTCTTGATTACCTTCTTCTCACTGTTTTGTGTGGTAAAGTACATGATGATGCAACAATTTGAAGAGAATGCAAAATTTTGTTGGCCAAAACCCAGAAACAGTTAGCATTTTAGCCCTTTTGGTTCTACTGTCTTGAAGTCAATGGGTTTTTTGAATGGGTTTTTGGTTAAATGCTTGAAATTACAGTAGGTCTGTGGCGAGCAAAAGCTCAAGATATTTTCACTTCTCTTATAAAATACATCAGTAATACTCTCTTGTGATATTTTTTTTAAGCTTTCACTTGTCTTGTAAAAGGCGGTTGCTAACAAGTTGCTAAAAAAGGCTACAGAGATTGTCGTGGACATTAAATGTCATTAGCCGAACAGGTAAACTCATCTACTCACTAATTGGCTTTCACAGCCTCGTTGTGTTTATAATCGTGCTCTTGAAAACATTTCTAACTTTAACTTTCAGGGAAAATGTTTTTAAACAAAGACTGAGGGGCCGTTTACATGACACCGTTTTCTACTAAAACCTTTTGGCCGTTCATTTACATGACAATGGCATTTTGGGGCCCTGAAAAAGCAAACTTTTGAAAACCGGTTTCAAAGTGCAAGATTTTGAAAACGGTGACGTTCAGTCATTACGTGTTCAGTCTCGTGTAGTGTTTCTTCATAAAGTGACATCGCCAACTACTGGCCTGCTATGCATATACAGCGTTTTTAGTCATTTTCGCAAATCCTTGTGAAAGGGGATTTTTGTAAAAAAAAAAATTATGTTGTTGTCTGTTTGCGAAAACTTCTGTTTTTAGTACATCGTTGTCATGTAAACGTACCCTGAAAGAGTTGTCAGAAGCTTAGTGATGGTGACGTTGAAGTCATGCAACCTTGGGGTTGTTCATACGCTTCTAAATTCATAAAAGTTGTGTTCTAAATAATATTTAGTAATATTATAATAATTTCCCTATTTTCGTTTGATGTGTTATGCGTTCTAATTGTATCAACATCTTTTCATAGAATGCCAAGGAAATAAAGGATTAAAAAAAAAACTAAAAAAACAAGGAACTCTTCTTCTTTTTTTTTTTTTTTTTTTTTTTTTGCCCTTTTTGGTCCTTCGGCCCCTGCCCCTGAGGAGGTCTGTGCACGCCACTGGTCAGAATGAACACGGATTGACATGAAAATGTAGTAATCTCACCATAAATGCATTTAATTAAATTAAACTACTATTTTCCACAGTCATTTTCTTTTTAACATTAAGCCCAGGGTTATTAAAACAAGGAAAACTACACAGTATCTCAACAACGCGACATAATGGATGTAGCCTACTCGTCTCTTCGTGGAGGTGGAAAAACAAGTTATTTGTGACCCACATTATTTCTTGTAAAAAGATTTACATGCAAAAGTAAAGGTATGAGAGAGCTGTTTTTGTCAATTGTATGTTTTAATTTCAAATGTTTGCGATTTTAACATAAGCAGGCCTACATGTTTAAATGTTTTGACACTTGCTTGATCAACTTAATATATAAATCTGTATAGAAGTAATGCATTGAATAATACGTTCCCTTTCGTTGTCACTCCAAGTTACGTCGGATGACGACGGATGCTCCTGGGGCATATGGCATCTGCAGCCGCGGCGACGCCGCTCGGATTGCTTCATATGAGAACCCTTCAGCTTTGGCTTCGCGACCGAGTCCCGAGGTGGGCATGGCAACAAGGCACGCTCCGAGTACCAGTTACTCCGACCTGCCATCAGTTCTTCACCCCGTGGTCGAACCTCAGTTTTCTCAGGGCGGGTGTCCCCCTGGAACGAGCTTCCCGGCATGTTGTTGTCTCAACAGATGCCTCCACCACGGGCTGGGGCGCCATGTGCAATGGACATGCTGCTGCGGGCTCCTGGACAGGACCCCAGCGGCTATGGCATGTCAATTGCCTCGAGTTGTTGGCAGTACGCCTTGCCCTGCACCGCTTCCGGGCATTGCTCAGGGGTCAACACGTACTAGTCCGATCAGACAATACCACTACTGTAGCGTACATCAACCGTCAAGGTGGTCTACGCTCCCGCCGTATGTCACAACTCGCTCGCCACCTCCTCCTGTGGAGTCAGAAGCATCTGAGGTCGCTTCGAGCCATTTTCATTCCCGGAGCTCTGAACTGTGCAGCCGCCGAGCTCTCACGGCTTCAGCCCCTCCCTGGAGAATGGCGACTCTATCAACTCAAGCTTTTTACTCAAGTAAAAGTGTAAAAGTAACTGGTTTCAAAACTACTTAAAGTATAAAAGTAAAAGTAATGCAAAGAAAAAAAATGCCATTAAGGACAAAAGCTTAGGCCGGTCCACAGGGGCACTAACACCTCCTCAAAACAACATGTTTCTAAAGGCCATGACTATAACGTTATATTAAAATGTTAATGTTGAAAAATTTGGGATGCACTACCTGTTTCAGCCACATATATGCCCATAGAAAATGAATTTCAGTCCAATTTCCATTTTAGTAAAATGCAAATACATTAAAGAACCATATATGTGTACTACTGAGCATTAACATGTGTTTCATGGAGAGGAAGATATGATGACTAGTTGCCTATAAGTATTGTAATGGTGCAAAAAGTCAAACTTCAGAGGCATGTTATCATCGAAATGGTATATGTTTATACTTCTCTTTAAGGGCGTAGGTTTGATTTTGAGATTGGTGGGGACTGGGGACATCCACAGAAGTGGAGGAATCAGGAAATTAATAGGATAATGTATTAAGGTTTTTAGTCTATATTGACCTTAACAAATACGTTAATTCATTAATTCTGTAATGTTACAGGTAACTAATAAAGTCAAGGAGGCAGTTTAACAGAGACTTAACTTTACTCCGTTCATAGTGCAATGCAATAGTGCAATACTGTCTTGTTCCTTGCTTTTTGAAGAAGCCAGACACGTCGGCATCTTTCATTAAAAGGATAGTCCACCCAAAAACGAAAATCATTTAGGCTACTCACTCTCAAGTTGTTTCAAACCAGTTTCTTTCTTCTGCTGAACACAAAAGAAGATATTTTGAAGAATGTCGATAACCAAACAGTTGATTGTAGCCATTGACTTCCATTGTAGGAAAAAAAAAATACTATGGAAGTCAATGGCTATCATCAACTGTTTGGTTATAGACATTCTTCAAAATATCTTCTTTTGTCTTCAGCAGAAGACAAAAGGTTTGAAACAACTTGAGAGTGAGTAAATGATGACAGAATTTTCATTTTTAAATAAGTGAACTTATCCCTTTAACAGAAATTAACTGTTGGCATATATGTTTTGGATCAATACTGTCAATTTTGTCCTGTTGGACATGACACACAGCAACACTGTCAAGAGTCACTTGTGACCATTGCTCTGAGACATGTTTTCAGCGTCCTAAGTGCACTGAAACTTCTTTCAGTCCAGCTGATGAGACTGGGATGACAAGGGTTCAACTTGATCAAACAGGCCTCTCATTTCAACAGACCAAGCAATGTTATTTTTTCATGTTTTATAGCGACTTTCCATTGACATAATGATTTTTATACTGTACAAACTGTGTATTCTACCCCCCTACACTAACCCTGTCACAGATAACTTTCTGCATTTTCAAAAAACATCACTTAGTCTGATTTATAAGCCGTTTTCAAATAAAAAAAAAAAAAAATCCCGACAAGGATTTCGGATATTGCTATCTTTATGGGGATCTTTTGATCCTATAATGTAGGGTTACACACACACACACACACACACTCACTCACTCACTCTCTCTCTCTCTCTCTCTCTCTCTCTCTCTCTCTCTCTCTCTCTCTCTCTCTCTCTCTCTCTCTTTCACTCTCACTCACACACACACACACTCTCTCTCTATCTCTTTCTCTCTCTCACTCACACACACACACACACTCTCTCTCTTTCTCTCTCACACACACACACACACGCTCATACACACACACTCTCTCTCTCTCTCTCTCTCTCTCTCTCTCTTTCTCTCTCTCTCTCAAACACACACACACACACAGACTCTCTCTCTCTCTCTCTCTCTCTCTCTCTCTCCCTCTTCCACACACACACGCACACGCACTCTCACACACATACTCTCGATTATGTTTGCCACTTATCCCGCGATTGTCTTACAGTACTATATTGTAAAAACGGCTGTCCCCAAATCAATATTTGACGCGATTTGCCCCGTATTCTTGAGCAGAGAACTGTTGATTTCTCCGTCACTTACCGCATCTAGGTTTCCTTATTCCTTCGGATGAGTTTTGCAGCTTCACACAACCAAATGTAACAGCCTCTCACAAGTTAGAAAAAAAACACAAAGCCAATCAGTTTAGCGATGTTCAGGAGGTGGGACTCAGATCTATTAAACGTTTGTGTAATTGGCCATTTTTTGAACGATGACAACGCGAAATGAAAACAAGCCGAAATGAAATAGGAGTAACGAGGCTATTTATAAAATGTAAGGAGTAGAAAGTACAGATAATTGCGTTTCCCCCAGTGAGCCTTCTTGCGCAGACTTTGCGCAAGGTCAGGGAGGACGAGGAGCAGGTCATTCTGGTCGCGCCGTATTGGCCCACCCGGACCTGGTTCCCCGAACTTGTACTCCTCGCGACAGCACCTCCCTGGCCCATTCCCCTGAGGAAGGACCTTCTTTCTCAGGGACGGGGCACCCTGTGGCACCCTCGCCCCGATCTTGGATCCTCCACGTGTGGCTCCTGGACGGCTCGAGGCAGGTTTGAGTACCCTACCACCACTTCCGCTAGAGCGTTGTCCACGAGACACGCCTATGCGTTGAAGTGGAACCTCTTCGTCGACTGGTGCTCTTCTCACCGAGAAGACCCCCGGAGATGCTCGATCAGCGTTGTGCTTCCTTCCTTCAGCAGGGGTTGGAGCGAAGGCTGTCTCCCTCCACCCTAAAGGTCTATGTTGCCGCTATTGCCGCACACCATGACCTTGTCGAAGGTAAGTCGGTGGGGAAGCACGACCTGGTCATCAGGTTCCTGAGAGGAGCGAGGAGACTGAATCCTCCTCGTCCTCCTCTCGTTCCCTCTTGGGACCTCTCAGTGGTTCTAACTGCCCTGAAGAGTGCTCCCTTTGAGCCCCTGCAATCAGCTGAACTTAAGTTCCTGTCAATGAAGACAGTCCTGGTTGCACTGGCCTCCATCAAGAGGGTAGGGGACCTGCACGCATTCTCCGTCGACGAAGCGTGTCTGGAATTCGGATATGTGCCCAAGGTTCCTACCACTCCCTTTTGGGACCAGGTGGTGAACCTGCAAGCGCTGCCCCCGGAGGAGGCAGACCCAGCCTTGGCACTGCTCTGTCCAGTACGCGCTCTCCGCGCCTATGTAGACAGGACGCAGTGTTTCAGGACCTCAGACCAGCTCTTTGTCTGTTATGGTGGGAAGCTGAAGGGAAAGGCTCTCTCCAAGCATAGGTTGTCTCACTGGATAGTGGACGCCATTGCTTTGGCATACCAGCAGCAAGGTCGACCGTGCCCCCTTGGTGTGACGGCCCACTCCATCCGGAGTGTGGCATCCTCTTGGGCTCTAGCGCAGGGCGCCTCGCTAACAGACATCTGCAGAGCTGCAGGCTGGGCGACACCTACACGTTCGCCAGATTCTATAATCTCTGAGTGTAGCCAGTGTCTTCTCTTGTACTCGCTTCAACTAGCTAGTACCGGACCCGCTCAGGTGTCTTCGCTTGCTCGCCATTCCACTCCACGGACTGGATACGTGCGATATTCTCCTCATGTGAGCTTCCCCGTAAGCCCTGAGCTCCTCCAGCACTCCTAACGTCGGCGCCAGTGTCTTTGCCTGCGCGTCGGCTAGGTGCCTCCCGTGTGCATGGTCCCTCCCCTGAGCGACCCCCACATGTGTATTCCACTGTAAGCCTCTCTGAGCATGTGTCTTTCCCTTGGCAAGCAACCTTGCCACCCCTGGGGTTGAAATATTCCACCTGCGGCTGGACACCCCAGTGTTCCCCATATGCATCCTTCGGGTCATATGTGTATTCTCTAAGTCTCCCCCTCTCTGGGTTGGCATTAATTGCATACTTCCCCTAGCTTGGGATATGCTTCCCAGTGTACCTTGGTATTCCTGTGTTAAATGGAGTCCTTCGTCCAGTCTTTGACAAGGATCTCGATTTACGCAGGGCACTGGAAGACAGCTGAGAAGGTGGCGTGATTAGACTGGTAACCCCATTTCGTCGTCATCCGACGTAACTCGGAGTGACAACGAAAGGGAACGTCTTGGTTACGTATGTAACCCTCGTTCCCTGAGTAGGGAACGGAGATGTTACGTCTGCCTGCCACTTTCCGCTGTATCGCGGGGATCGCCTGAGCTCAGTCTGGGCTCCTCAGCGAAGAAACATATCTGCATGTTGCCGGACTTCCTCCTTTTATACCCACGAGGTGGAGCGGAGTTACGTCATGCAAATTCTGCAGACCCATGGCATTTCTTTGTCATTGGCTCGTTTTGTAATACTCGAAGTTGATAGGCTTTCTAAGCGAAACCCCATTTCGTCGTCATCCGACGTAACGTCTCCGTTCCTTACTCAGGGAACGAGGGTTACATACGTAACCAAGACGTTTTTTTATGTGTATTGAGTTTAAAAGTGAATACGTCTGTGAAAGAGTGCAGACCTATAACTACTGTGTAGAATCGCAATGCTGAAACTTTTTTGTATTATTTTATAAAAATCGCTGATAATAAAAATATTGATTTGAAATAAAAAATAGAGAATAAATGTTGTGATTGTGGTACAGCCGTAGATCAGTTGCGCACTACATACGCAGCATATGTGAAAGCACAATATCGCGTGCTGCTCCTGCATACACACCGCAACACGCATATGGCGTTAGATTTCGATCACAATTCTGCGCGCGCAAGATCACATTTTGAGCATGCAAAAGGGCATTTCGCACGCGCGTGAACTGAGGCTTTTTTTATTCTAATGCAAGTGATGTAGCCTACCATTTTTACACACTTATCTCATTAAAAGGGGAAAAGTCTGTCCATCTTCATTTCTGAAAACGTGTAACATTTGAGACCCCAGCTCGGTCACATTCATATTTCACTAATGTTAATTACATAACTTGCAGTTCAAAAAGAAGTTAGAACTACCACTTGAGGTGAAGGAAACACTGGGACATGCCATTATGTACAGCAATAGTATGATTTGATTAGACATTTGAACTTAAATTGAAGTGTTCAAGCCATTCAACAAATTAAACAAACATCTTCCACCATGTATTTTTCCTCTTCCACAGTTTGTGATGCAGGGAGTCTTGTGATTGGTTGTCAAGCCAGCCAATCAGAATTTAGCAGCCTCATCTCTGATTAGCTGGAATTTGTCACAAGTCTGTCCTGTCAGATGTAGCACATGTGGTGTTCTGTGTTCTTGTCTCTGTCTTGACTCCTCCTTCCTTGTTATCTGATTATTGGTTAATTTGTCTCACCTGTTTTTCTCGTTACCTTCCTTATTTGCTCCCCTATTTAGTCTCCCTGTGTTTGTAGTCCGGTGCTGGTTCGTTGTTATCATGTTCCTCGTGTTTCCTGCTGGACCTGAGTTATTCTTTGTCTGTTTTTGTTTGTTAGTTTTTGTATTTATATTTACTTTATTAAATCCTCTTCCTGCACTTGAGTCCTCGATCCTTTCCACTACCCAGCCCCACTACCCAGCCGTGACAGAACGAACCAGCCATGATGAGGACTCAGCGGAAGACTTCGGGTCAACCACCAGTCGTGCCGATTGACTGCCCGCACTATGACCGGATCATGAAGGTCTCTGCATTGGTTTCCTTGCACCAGGAGGGGAGGAACGTGAGAGACTTTGCCCGGGAATTTTTTTCCGCCAGTGAGGGTTTAGGGTTGGGAAAGACGGCTCTTAAGGACCTCTTTAATTATGCACTGGATAAGCCATTTGATGTGTTGGAGATGGAAGTGCTGAGAGCTTTTGACTTTTGGGCTTTTATTAACGTTTTAGACCCACAAGGGAAACCGCCGTTGTGGCAACAGGCAGCACCTCCGGAGGCAGTTCATCCCACAGTCCCAGTTCCGGTGGTCCCGAGTCCGGTGGTCCCAGTTCCGGTGGTCCCGAGTCCGGTGGTCCCAGTTCCGGTGGTCCCGAGTCCGGTGGTCCGGAGGCGGAGGAGGAAGAAAGAGACGTCTACCGTCACGTCTGCCCAGCGAGAGACTGTTCACGTCCCGTCTGCCCAGCGAGAGACTGTTGACGTCCCGTCTGCCCAGCGAGAGATGGTTCATGTCACGTCTGCCCATCGAGAGACTGTTCACGTCACGTCTGCCCAGCGAGAGACTGTTCACGTCACGTCAGCCCAGTCAGAGACTGTTCACGTCACGTCTGCCCAGCGAGAGATTGTTCACGTCACGTCTGCACAGCGAGAGTCTGTTCACGTCCAGTCTGCCCAGTCAGAGACTGTTTACGTCCCGTCTGCCCAGTCAGAGACTGTTCACGTCCCGTCTGCCCAGTCAGAGACTGTTCATGTTCCGTCTGCCTTCATGGACCTGGACTATCTGAAGCGTCTGGCTCGGATCCTGGACATGCCCGTGTTTGCTGTTCCAGAGCCGGAGGCAGAGCCAGTGCCCGTTCCAGAGCCGGAGGCAGAGCCAGTGCCCGTTCCAGAGCCGGAGGCAGAGCCAGTGCCCTTTCCAGAGCCGGAGGCAGAGCCAGTGCCCGTTCCAGAGCCGGAGGCAGAGCCAGTGCCCGTTCCAGAGCCGGAGGCAGAGCCAGTGCCCGTTCCAGAGCCGGAGGCAGAGCCAGTGCCCGTTCCAGAGCCGGAGGCAGAGCCAGTGCCCGTTCCAGAGCCGGAGGCAGAGCCAGTGCCCGTTCCAGAGCCGGAGGCAGAGCCAGTGCCCGTTCCAGAGCCGGAGGCAGAGCCAGTGCCCGTTCCAGAGCCGGAGGCAGAGCCTGTGCCCGTTCCAGAGCCGGAGGCAGAGCCTGTGCCCGTTCCAGAGCCGGAGGCAGAGCCTGTGCCCGTTCCAGAGCCGGAGGCAGAGCCTGTGCCCGTTCCAGAGCCGAAGGCAGAGCCAAGGCCTGTTCCAGAGCTGGAGCCAATGTCTGTTCCAGAGCCAGAGCCAGTGTTTGTTTCTGTGTTTGTGTCTGTCCTTGTGACCCTTTCTGTTCTAGTGACTGTTCCTGAGCCGGTGTTTGCAGTTCCTGAGCCGGTGGCTGCTGCTCCAGAGGCAGAGCCAGTGCCTGTTCCAGAGCCAGTGTCTGTTCCAGAGCCGGAGGCAGAGCCAATGCCTGTTCCAGAGCCGGAGGCAGAGCCAATGCCTGTTCCAGAGCCGGAGGCAGAGCCAGTGTCTGTTCCTGAGCCGGTGTCTGTTCCTGAGCCGGTTGTTGTTCCTGTGCCGTGGCCGCCCGAGGGGTCGTCACCGCCCTGGCCGCCCGAGGGGTCGTCTCCGCCCTGGCCGCCCGAGGGGTCTTCACCGACCAGGCCGCCCGAGGGGTCGTCTCCGCCCTGGCCGCCCGAGGGGTCGTCTCCGCCCTGGCCGCCCGAGGGGTCGTCTCCGCCCTGGCCGCCCGATGGACTGTCTTCTCCGCCCTGGTCGCCCGATGGACTGTCCGCTTCGCCCTGGCCACCAGCTAAACCATCACCCCCTGTTCTGGTTCCCCTCCACGGACCTGGCCCCCCATCCCTCCCCCTGAGCCTTTACTGTCTTGGAGCGTCTGGTAGCCGCTCCTTAAGGAGGGGATAATGTCACAAGTCTGTCCTGTCATATGTAGCACATGTGGTGTTCTGTGTTCTTGTCTCTGTCTTGACTCCTCCTTCCTTGTTATCTGATTATTGGTTAATTTGTCTCACCTGTTTTTCTCGTTACCTTCCTTATTTGCTCCCCTATTTAGTCTCCCTGTGTTTGTAGTCCGCTGCTGGTTCGTTGTTATCATGTTCCTCGTGTTTCCTGCTGGACCTGAGTTATTCTTTGTCTGTTTTTGTTTGTTAGTTTTTGTATTTATATTTACTTTATTAAATCCTCTTCCTGCACTTGAGTCCTCGATCCTTTCCACTACCCAGCCGTGACAGAATTATGGCATATTGCAACGCTGGGTTGTGTTGAGCAAGCGAGCCGTCTGCATTTCTCCGCAACATTTCTCCGCAAAACTAAGTTCACGCATGTGTGAAATGCCCTTTTGCATGCTCAAAATTTGATCTTGCACATGTAGCCTGGTTAAAACCAGACCTTTCTCAGTTGTAACTGAGTTAGGGTCTGGCAAAGCTTCATAGACAAATCATTTCAAAAGGGGCGTCACCAACGGACGTCGCTCCGAACTAAAACCAATCAGAGCGATGAAGGAGATGACGTATGCAGAGTGACGTTTGTCCGTCTGTTATAGAACAACTTAGTTTGAATAAACGAGCAGACACTGATGATTAGCTACTTGCTCTACGTTTATTTAAAATTAACAGGAAGACAACTGGAAGTGAATGTGCTTTCCATTAAATAAATCACACACAGTAAACAAAACCTAATGAACTTTGCAATTTAGACGCGCAAACTGCGTCGGTGCGGTGAGAGTCGTAGCCTACGGCTCGGGCAGATTCGGCTTGAAGTCGTTCATCCTCGGATGCTGCTACAAAAAACCCGTAAACATAGGCAAGCGAAATGGGGTCTTGCGCACCGAACGCGTCATTTTTGCCCAGCGCACCTTCGCGCTCGTGCGGACGCGTCGAGTATAAACAAGGCTTTTCTCCGTGTCAGTGCGCGCTCTGATCGGTAAAGGGGCACAGACACTCCCGAGTCCCGAATCATCTCCAGCAGTAGCAGAAGCACCACAAACTCCGCCTCCGTTTCCCTCGTAAGCTGATATTAATATTTAAACATTCTCTATGATAAATGTTTGTGAAAAAAATATTTGAATAACATGGATTTGGCGGTCATAGAGTTCTAATGACGGTGTTCAACTCTAACCGTCACACCACTAGTTCCACAGCGGTATCCATCTTTGTAAATGTACAAAATCTGCTTCACCGTCGCTGTGCTGTCGTCATCGTGTAAAGCCCGTCCCAACGTTTCTGATTGGTGCCGCGATTTCGACGGATTGGAAATGGACTTCAATGAGCTCTTTGCCAGACTAACTTTCAGAGCAAATCTAAATTTGCCGGAAGTTGTCTGGGTTTTCCCAGGCTATTGCACATGCAGAATTGTGACCGAAATCTAACGCCATACATACGCACCGTGTGTAGTGCATACGCACTACACACGGAGTATGTGTGAAACAGCCGTAACTCATGCAGCTGCATCTTCTAAATAATGCCGGGAGTGGGGCTTGAGGAAGTGACGTCGCCTGCGTCTGCACAGTGCACTGTTTGCATACATGGTTCGTTGTTATCATGTTCCTCGTGTTTCCTGCTGGATTTATTTAATGGAAAGCACATTCACTTCCAGTTGTCTTCCTGTTAATTTTAAATAAACGTAGAGCAAGTAGCTAATCATCAGTGTCTGCTCGTTTATTCAAACTAAGTTGTTCTATAACAGACGGACAAACGTCACTCTGCATACGTCATCTCCTTCATCGCTCTGATTGGTTTTAGTTCGGAGCGACGTCCGTTGGTGACGCCCCTTTTGAAATGATTTGTCTATGAAGCTTTGCCAGACCCTAACTCAGTTACAACTGAGAAAGGTCTGGTTTTAACCAGGCTACATGTGCAAGATCAAATTTTGAGCATGCAAAAGGGCATTTCACACATGCGTGAACTTAGTTTTGCGGAGAAATGCAGACGGCTCGCTTGCTCAACACAACCCAGCGTTGCAATATGCCATAATTCTGTCACGGCTGGGTAGTGGAAAGGATCGAGGACTCAAGTGCAGGAAGAGGATTTAATAAAGTAAATATAAATACAAAAACTAACAAACAAAAACAGACAAAGAATAACTCAGGTCCAGCAGGAAACACGAGGAACATGATAACAACGAACCATGTTTGCAAACAGTGCAAGGAACATGATAACATTCTATGTTTGCAAACAGTGCAATCTGATGCAGCCCCTGAAGTGAGACACAGGAAACAGAAATACTGCAAAATAATAATAAGAACGCGACTAAACGAGACGAAATAACATTATAACATTTTGTCTCGTCTCGTTTTGGTCAACGAAAATGAAGAGACATTTTAGCATAGTTTTTATTTTGTAAACCACATTTAGTCTCGTTTTTATTCGTCAACTATATTGCATTATACATTTAAATAGTCATCGTCACATGACCAGCATTTACGTTGCGTCTCGTCTCGTTTTCGTCACGTGATAAAGGTACGTTGACGACGATATTTAGTCATAATTTTCGTTGACGAAAGCAACACTACCTATGTGTATCTTTCCCTCTCTTTCTCTCTCTCCACTCTAGTAGTCTTATTGGGAAGGTGGGAACTTAATGAAGTGTGGATGATCGACTCCAACACATTTATCATTGAATTTGACTCCAGTTTGTAGAGTCATGAATAATTTATTGTGTATGAAAGACACTTTAGAACCTTGCCAAGGGTTTACATATATATATATATTTATTTTTTCTTGTGATTTATTCCTCCTTGAAGCTTTCCTGGAATTCAGATTAAGCCACCACAGTTGTGGCGCTTAGTGGCGACTCCATCTTCAGAGCATTCTATGTTTCCAAAGATTCCCGTTAATCAGCAATGGATTTATCATGCAGGAAGGGGAGGGAATTGGCGGAGGTGTTGCCGAAAACACTCAAGGGGTGCCTTGTCCACTTCTCCAAGTGAATTATGACCATGGGGAAGAAAATAAAGACTTTTGTCAAGAGTCAAAGAAGGCATAAGACCCCTGCTCACCAAGCCACAGGCCTGCACTTGACTGACCCTGAGGTTTATTTTGTTAGATTAGTGTGAAAAACATGTTCTGAACTCGTATATTCACCCTGAAAAGATGACAAAAGAATTTTCCAGTGTACCATTCAGAGCAATATAATATAAAAGCAAAACAACTGGGACAGGATGAGGGGGAACCTTTAAATTCAGTTTCAAACTAGTAAACGTATATAACAGAAAACAACATAATACTTATGTCACTATTTTGAAGAGACAGAGGCAAGTTGTCACTGGGACCTGCTGAATATTTGATCTTAAAGTACCATCTTTTTTTTGTGTGTGAAATTAATCCTCCAAAAATGATCATCCTTATATGTTTGCTATAGCTGTTTGGTTAATAAGTGAACACAATTAAGTGTCCATATAGTGTGACATAGTCCCATAAGTAATGCTACTGGGGCATATAGTCACAGAAGGCAACTTGTGTTCAATAACTATTTTTTTTCCGCACTATTTCTGTACCAACTTTTTATTCTAACTCCCTTTTGGGGATCCAAAGGGTATCCAAAGTATATTACACAATTCACAGACAAAATCCCGCAGGAGCAACCTGGGATTAAATACCTTGCCCAAGGCCACAGAGGTGATAGGAAGGTATTTTAAGCATGGTAACTCTCCAGTTTCTAAATCACTCCTACTTGAAATAGAACCAGTAAACTTTTAGATAGTGGGCTAGATTCCTAGCCATTGGGCCACCACAACTACTTAAACTCCCTCATCATTCCTGTCTCAAATTACACTAGATCATCATGACAGCTCATGAGAATGGTATTTGATTAATTTCTCAATCTGAGACACATACACATAAATACTTATAGTTCACAATGGATGGCAGCAGCTTTGAGATCAGAAATATGGGTCTCTACCCTGAAGACTGTTTTGATCCCTGTATTAGTGGGGTGCAAGTAGGTCATACCATCTTGCAATACCCATGACAGTGTGACAGTAAAAATTTGTTTTCTGAAAGCATGGGACTTATATAGCATTACACCTGGGGCCATCCGCCTCTTCGCCTGAAAACAGACTTTGAAAGAGGAAATGTTCCTTCAATGAATTGTCACATTAAGCATTTGTGGGTTTAAGCTCTCTCTCTCTCTCTCTCTCTCTCTCTCTCTCTCTCTCTCTCTCTCTCTCTCTCTCTCTCTCTCTCTCTCTCTCTCTCTCTCTCTCTCTCTCTCTCTCTCTCTCTCTCTCTCTCTCTGTGTGTGTGTTTTTTGCCAGTGCTTTTCACAGCACAGTGGGTGGGGTAATATTAAAGACTATCAGCGATCCCTTGTTCTCCCTATTGAAGCGAAAGAAACTAAACAAAAGAATAAAACAAAAACACGGAGGAAATCAATTATATTTCGGCTGCGGTTGCCGTCTCAAGCCCCGGAGACCGCCGTCGTCAACAGCAAACTTTATTAATTAATGCAAAATTTAATCAGAGACTCCCTTCTCTGAAAACACCAAATCAAAGTAATTCATTATGAGTAAATAAAATATAAGGATACTCTTAAAGGCTCTATTATGTTTTAATTTCACCAGTCATGAGAAACGTCCCAAATGAGATGTTATGAGTGTAGAACGTAGTTCGTAAACAATTAGATTCCATCCCAAGGGGACGAGAACAATCTTACGCTACGGAGCCTGGTGGAAAGAGGCCGACCTACGCATCTCCTGCTCTCTCAACCCCTTATTAAAGCTATTATCATCTGTCTGATTGTTTCATATGCAGGGACATTACCGGGAGTCTCCTCAGAGCTTCTCATTTCATGAAAAAAACAAAGCAGTCTTTATCAGAAATGCAGACATGCAGTAAGCAAAGACTGCATGAAGAGAATGAAGAGAAAAGAGAACACAATTGCACAAACATTCAGACTTAAATGCATGCTGTTATTCAGCTATAATTGCCTTCATATTCATATCAAATTATAAATAACACAAAAACAGGACATAGAAATATTATCTGAGTCAGAGTCAAAGCTCATTGCAAATCTCATACACAAAATATGAAGCCCTGAGGGGCAAGTTGAAAACACATTTTTGAAGTGTCTCTCTAAGTCCCTAAAACCCGAAAGAGAATTAGTCATGGGTTCCCACAGGAATTTTGAATGGGTTTTTAGAAAAGAAAATTGGAGTTATAAGTAAAGTAAGGTTTGTGGATAGCAGTACTTAGGGAGACCTTTGTGTTTTGTTTTACAACATAAATTACTCACAGCCATTCCTCAAATGTGAATTTTGAAACAGTTACGCAGTAACACAACTTAATAAGTTGCAACAAAGCATTCAAAGAAATTGTCAAATGCATCAAGCAAGTACAGTAAACTCAAATCAAAAATGCTTGTTGTAGTCCATATTAGTAACTTATTTATAACAGTAAATGAGCAGATGCAATATTCTGCTAGTAATCATAACATGTTTGTCATTTTATATCTGGAGGCGTTGTTCAAGTGTTTGATGATGTATCATTTGAGTGGTTGTAAAATGTGTTGCAAAATGACTGAAAAAATATTATTGTTATAGCATCTGTATCCAGACAGGGATAGACAGTATCAGTGAAATGACTTCCAGTATAATGCTAACTTAGCCAGTTAGCTCGCTTGTTTTCACCTTACTCTGCAGGACTCCTTAAATGCGTAAAAATGTACATGTGCCCCCATTGGCCAAAGTTGACACTATGTTTATTGTTAGTCAGAAGCAGTTCCGCTGGATTTTTTTTTTCCCATTTAGAGCTGGAAAAGTACAAATAAAAAAAGCAAAATAAGAATAACATAAGTATAAAGAAAGATACTTTAAAACAATCAACTTGACCTTCAGTACTTCTGTAAGTAAATAAAAATTGTCACCTTGAAAAAAAAAAAAATGAGAGATTTTTCAAAAACCACTCAAAAGAAATGTTCACCGTTTTTTCAGCAGAGCAAAAAAAGTAGAGCAAACAACATCACTGCTGTGTGCATGAATGCCAGAATGGCCAAACCCTGATTTAAATATTTAAAGGTACAACAAAATCAAAATACAATCAGGGGGAATCAGTATTTCAGACAGGCAGAACAACATACAAACCAAACTAAGATACTTTCACAGCACACAATAAACACACATCAATGCAAACAGCATTGTAAGGTGGGATTCGGTCTTTGATGTCAGGATTTTAGAGACAACTGGTGACTGTGCTCATAAAATACATGTTTAATTTTACCAGCAGGAAAATGGGCTATTGTCACACTTTAAAATTAGTTTTTCTCACTTTTAAATCTCACTTGCTTTTTAAAAACTCAAATTTTCCAGTTGTCTCAGATATTTGACAGATTTCCAAAACTACTACTTCTCAGCAGAGAAATTAGTATTTCCTGTGTTTAAGGACACAGAAAAAACAAAAAACATTTGGTTAATTTATTTTCCTCAGGGATGAAGAATGTCAGATCTAATTTGAAAATAAATCAAAGTTATTCAAAACTACTAAAACTATTTTTTTTTCTTCTTCAGGGACTGTACAGAAAATTGTTTGGGGGCTTGAGTCATTAGTTATCTGACAACTCGACATGCCCCTGTTTCCAATCACAAGAGCACTGTAGGTAACATCCATCTTTTATGTAAAGGTGGATTTGGATAACATGCAACATTGCCGAGCCTGTCCATCATCCACCGCAATTTTCTTTTGTTCCTGACCTCAGGGTGGCCATAATCATTTTCTCTCTGAGGTGCAGCCATGCATGATGTGCGGTTTACACCTAAAATGGCATAGCAGAAATTATACAGTAGCCTATATAACTTGCACTGATTGGTTCTTTGTATTGTAGTCACTTAGACTGAGAAATGTATTCTTACCAACAGAAAAATAGATATCATATATGACACTTCGCACAGGATCTTAAAATTATGTTGATTCAATTTTAGTGTTACAGAAAAAGTTGAAGTTTAATCTTTGGAGAAGGACTTATTCATTTGTTAGAAATTTTACAGTCAGGGTTTTTCTTTTTTTGCTTCTACTCTGCTTGTCAGGACTATTCCAGTGCGTATGTTCCTGCGACAAGCGTCTAAAATACTGACTGCACATAGTGATCAACTCCTTTCTTTATGCCCATGGGTCTGATTAGTATTCCCTGATAGAATACGATTTAGGAGCGGGAGTATATGGGAAAGCCATAAACGGAGAGAAAATGGATGAAATACGGAAAGAATGGCTTTGATATTGTGCAATTAATGTTGTTAAATTGAACTGAATGATGCTCCTTCTTGAGGGATCTTTTAATTACTCACTAAAATGCAGAACTCCCTTTCTTTCTTTCCCTTTCTCCATTCGATCTCTCATTCTGAAGTTAGTATACCTCGAGGGGAGATGACCGGATAGCTATTCAGCAAATTAAATGGTTCGTTATTAAGCGCCAAGGCCAATTAAAGCAGGTGTCATTAAGTCCTGTTTATCCTAATGATGAACCTAATGAATATTACCTCTTTTTCGTATCAAAATGTTGCATTCTCCCACATATCTCTCCTTTTAGTCCCCCCTCCCGTCCTTTCTTCCTATCCTCTCTTCACCGCTCCATCCCCAGAGCAGAATTATTAGAGAAATTGGCAGCATCACAAACCATCTTACGTGCGCGCTAGAAAGAAGCTGACTGTCCTTTGAAGATTTTTTTTTTTCTCTTCAGTTGTGAGGGGTGAAAATGGAACTGTATGTTTTTGATCAGTGGGATGACACGTTAGGCCCTGCGCCGCTTTGATGAAGTTGTCTTGCATGGTGCTGGATGTAGTTCAAAACCACAAGATGTGGAGGGAAATGTCGTGGGTGAGGAAAGCCTTGACCCTGGCGGTATAAAGGGAATGGACGAGGGGGGAAAAGAGAGAGGGAGAAAGTTAGAGGCAAAGGACACCAGACAGGGCATTGTGCTTTTCATGTTACCATCAAGTCTGGCTTCTTCAGTTAAATGAATTTGAATACTTTTACAGAACTTGACAGATTAACATTTCATGGACATTTTTTCGAGTAGCAAGTTTACAGTGGTGTGAAGTACCCGAGTAACGATATTTCAGAACTGTTCTGAATTAAAGGGATAGTTAACCCAAAATGAACATTTTATCATTTACTCACCCTGTCGTTCCAAACCCCTAAGACTTTTGTTCCTCTTCAGAACACAAATTAAGTTTCATAAAGAGATCGTAAAACTAATGTATCTGAATTGAGCGGTTTAGTCCAACTTTTCTGAAGAGACACCATTGCTTTATATGATGAACAGACTGAATTTAGGCTTTTATTCACATTTAAACATTGATATATTTGTTTTTATATTTGGGGGAATCTGAATTTTCTCAATTACAATGAAACAGAAGTTGTGATAGTCTTGAGGGAAACGGATACTCGAACAAGAAAAAATGTAGGACGGGACTTGATTTTGTCCAATTGGAATTGATTGGATTATTGTCTGCTATTGCTGTGATCTCATGTGAGTGACAGGTTGCCCAACCCTCGCGCCAGTGCAAACATCATCAGGGAAGAGAAGACGTGTCACTGCAAGAGGGAAAGGAAATTATTTTGATTAAAGATTTAACACAGTCTCATCCCAAGACGTCATATGACTGACGCTTTTGACCATACGTCAACATCCGACGTTTTAGGGTATCCTTTAACGTCAGTTAGATGACGATCCTAGGGCGTCATCTACTGACGCTTTACCTTTAGCGTCAGTTAGATGACGCGGGTAGGTTTAGGTCTGGGGTAGGGTTAGGATTAGATAGCGTCATCTAACTGACGTTAAAGGGTACCCTAAAACGTCGGATGTTGACGTATGGTCAAAAGCGTCAGTCATATGACGTCTTGGGATGAGACTGGGCTGAAAGATTATGAGGCCACATGAATTAAAATAAAATAACGATAAATCATTTATAATAAATACTGCGGTATTCCATAAAAAATAAGAAATGTCCAATTTGGTTTAATGAGGACTTTAAAACCGTCAATGAAATCTATGTTAGTGTAAAATATAATTAGCCAAACCTAGTCATTCGTCCTTGAGAAGAAATGTCTCATCAGTCACAGAGGGTATGAAACTAATCAGTCAGTGTCTTAATGGTCAGAACTGTTTAAGACGGAAAAAAAATTAAGCTTCCAAAGCACTATAATGTCACATCTAATGATCTAAAAGAAATTCAAGTAAGAAAAACAAGTATTCAATGACTATTATGATTATTCATAAGTTAAAAAAAATACACACAAAAAAATCTCATTGGTGCATGTTTTTTGTTTCTGATCAATTGACACCATGTAAAATAATAATGTATTCTGAAATTATTGGGTATATTGGGTAAAAAGTATTATATATTTCCGTAACAAATGTTTAAGGTCTTTGGACAAAACTGACTTTTCTCTTCTTTAATGTTCAGAAATCCAGTCACCAACACTCACAAATCAAATGGCGATACAGACATCTGTGACTTTAACTTCACTCCACTTATATGTGTGTCTCTCTCTTTGTGTGAGTGTGTGTGTGATGAAGCTCTCTGAATGCTTACTTGGTGTTCTTTGAAATTTCCATCCGACCACTGGCTGCGTATGCTCTCTTTTCAACACCTCAGGAAAAGCCATTACTGCCAGGCCTTCTGTAAACAAGCCCCGCCGCCTGTTTCTGTTCGTCACAGCTAAGGACCTGTTGTAATAGTTTTTTCATGGTCATTTCACACAATCAAATTATGCCAAGAAAAAGCAGTGAGGGAGAAAAGAAAAAAAGTTAGCACTCACCAGCTATGGGATAAATAACAGAGGCAGGGGGTTGGCGAGGGAACGAGGCAAATGGAAATGTTTTTTGGGGGAGTTTTAATCAAAAAATGGTGGACTGATGAATCATAATGTGATTTTTCTCCCCCTTTTTTGCTCTGAAAACAGGGCATTATTTATCCTGGGGTAAAACTGCTGTGAAATTGGAGGAGAAGGGCTGGTGTGACTCGCAAAAGCTGTTCAGAGACGAAGACTGCCAACACACTGAGATGGTGATACCACACAGATGCAGTTAGTTAACAAAAAATATTTACGTAAGAACTGTGGCACGGTGGGAAATGCTCCTCCTAGGGACATGGGACAGAGTCCGACCCAATTTCCTGTTTCCTTTCAATTTCTTGTCTACCTCTAATGGCCTTTCAATTAAAGACAAAAGTGAAAAACTAAATTCATTATACATTAAAATAAAATAAATGCATAAAGAAATAATTGAATAAAGAAAATAAAAAAATTAGGGTATAATTGTCACTATTACCTAGTTGCTGATTCGCATGCATTATTACTAGGATATTGGCTGTTTATTATTACTTATAAAGCATATACTGTATTAATGTCTAATTCTACATGAACATATTCTACATCCCTTAATCCTACCTGATAACTACAGTAAACTTTAAGTCCCCGTGAAACGGAAGTTGCAACCAACCTTACTTCAGTGTTGTGACCTATATTTATTTTAGCTCACCTCCTTTCCATCCCTCACTCAGCAGACTGGCGGTTGCAGGGGAATGTTAGGGAGTGTTGCAGGGGAGTGATGTTAGCATGGCCTAACATCAAGGCCTATTTTTTCTTTTTTTTTCTTGATATCATCATATGCATCATAAGCTGGTTTGCCAACCGCCATAAAACATCAAAAGAAGAAGAAGAACATCAAGGCCTGACACCTAAACCAGAAAGCAGGTCGCTGTTTGTTTCTTGGACGTGAAGTAGTTGTTGTGGATGTACTTACAGACAATGACTTGCATTGCAATTGCACTTTGAACTATCACACTTTCTGAATTGTATATACACAGGTGGACACTTTGGACTATTACACATGGATTGCCTTTGGACTGTTGTATGGTATGAACTGAAAGACTCCAATGCTTTTAACAGCCTGGCGATTCTTGATATACACCGTGTTGATTTAGTTCTGTGTCATTGGTTTATGTAAATACAATTCTGTTATTTTATACCTGCTGTTTTATTGTCTTTATTTTGCAAACCCAAAATTCAAATATTTTATAGAACTCCTTTTTTAAAATTGTGTAGCTTCTGTCAATAGGGCTGAGTCTTATAATGGTATTTGTCAGAACTGTAACCAGTTAGTGCTGCAAACGCAAGCCCTGTTTACACCAGGTATTAATGTGTTTTTGTCGATCTGATCACAAGTAGATGCACATTCCCGTTTACACCTGGTACTAATCCATCTCTATTGTCCACTTTTGACCACTTCTGTCCTGATTTCTTTGAGAATATGGGTGGGTAAATGTATGGAGTATGGACAAAATAAGCTTGTGCAATTTACACATGAACGTGAAAGGAGACAAAGGAAAAACATTCGAAGCGCAGCAGCTTTCGTTTCTGTTCTGTTCTGATAGCCGCAAGATGACGGCGAACACTATAAGTGCATGGTAGAAATCAAGAATGGTGAGAGAACATTGTGCTTGGTGTAGACATGAGTCTACACTACGAAAGTAGTCAGGTCGAATGCGTTTTCGACTACCTATGGAATTGGTTGAAAGTGGACAAGCTCAACATTTTTTGGACCCCGTTTACACCTGTATTTAGCGTCATCCACTTGTGCTGCAGTAAATTGTTGTACTCATTTGGGAAATCCAGGGTTTGAATGTGTAATATGTTGTATCCAGACCCCATTTCCACCTCTCACCTACCAATAATTTGATATCCATTCTCTATTGTTTCCCCTAAGAAGAATCCCCAAAAATAGACCTAAAATTTCAATGTTGAAGGAGACTTGATCTCAGTAGCATATCTTATTATGGTTTCAAATAAATGTACAAATCAGATTACTGACTAATACTGACTACAGCTCATATAATTACATCATCCAGACTAAAAGCACATCTCTGAAATTTAAAATCCCTTTTATCATGTTTCATAACCATTTCGCCCAGTAGCTTCATTAATCATGTCTTTCACCTAAACATCATCGGGCTGTCGTTTTTAAATGGGTTGATTTGATATATGTTTATTCACGGCGGGTATGTGAAGCCTCTGTCTCTGTCTCTGTGTGTGTGTGTGTGTGTGTGTGTGTGTGTGGAGCTCTCTGAATCAGAGTGTTAATTATGAGACTAGGCTCTTCTCCAGACAGAATTCCAGCATTAGTATGGGCTGGTAGTGAAGACTTTAATTTATCCCCTGGTGCATTGGACTGGCAGATCAGCTTCCTCTAAAGTTTATGCTACACAGACCCTACGGCCAGAAGTTGTATTCTTTCCTATTACATTTGAAATAACCCAACGTCTCCAAAATGCCACATTTTTTTTAACCTCTCTAACTTCATATATACCGTTTTAAAATTACTGCTATAGTACTGCTCAATTGCTGTAATTCGAGCAGTGATTCACAAGTGCTCTTTACTGCAACGTGAAACACATTAATGATACTGTTATTTCAAGCACTTTGCTTCAACAGAGTCTGGATTAAATAAACTGTCTTGGCGGTTACTTTTAGTAAGGCATTTAAGTTTTAGCAAATTTGTCATTTGTTATGTATGAATTTTTTATAAGATAAGAGTGATCAAGATGGTTTATATGACTGATTGGAAATATACATTTTGATTTGTCTTGATTTACATCCTGACCTGTCTTTATGTTCTGAATAGCCTTGTTATTTTTTGGTTCTGAAATAATAATCCATTGAAATAAAAAACACAAAATGGGGAAAAATTAAGAATAAATAAGGCAGAAAAATAAATTAAGGTACTGTCCAAAATGATCAGATTCATAGTCTAAAAACAAAAGAACATGAAAGACTAAGGAAAACACTGTTTATATAAATAAACCTTTGGTCAATAAACATAAAATTGTATAATTATATTTCAAAATAATATTCATTTAAAATATTTTATTTGTGTGCATATACATATATGTACATACTAAATATAATAAATATCCACTATTGTCTAATTGAATGTCCCTCTCCCGAATACATTGTGCAACCATAAAGCAAGAAGCAAAATAGTGGTTCATGGTTGTGATGTCAAGGCCTGTAGACTATTCCCTATGATAAACCCTGTAACAGAAAACAAGTCAACTGAGCTTGTTAAGTGTTTTTATGAGTCTTTAAGAGGTTGTATTGGAAATACAACATTCAATGCACTTCAGTGATCAGCAAACATGCAGGCATTTCTTCATAAAGCCAGAGATGGCGCATACCTTTTAGCTTGAGTTTGACCAATGATGAAGAGCATTGTATTCTGATTGGTAAAAGTTTTACAGAGAGTCTCTTTTGAGGGGAATCAATCCAGATTTGCACACACACACACACACACACATACACACACACACACTTACAAACAAACACACACACACACACACACACACACACACACACACACACACACTCACACACGCAATCCTGGTGAATTACCCTAATGGAATATACAATCTGATCTAGCTCGCTTAAAGCAATATGATGAATGGACCTGAAGCTCTTTGGAGTAAGAGTACACAAGAGAGATTGAGGTCCAATCCATAACAAAGACTGTTGTCAGGTTCAGGGTTTAAATTACAGGAGGCTATTAGCGAAACAACCCACTGAGTCCACCTCTCGCCCTCCCTTCTGCCATCTAACTCAACAGGAATAAGTGGGCAGAATCAACTTCGCCGACATCCATCAAGCGAAATGAGTTTGCAGAAGGCAAGGACCCAGCTCACGCTCAAACAAACACTTCAATCGTGCCCCGCATTCAAGGGGAGAAATCTCTCTTTGAACTGCACTTGTGTGTGCATCTGTGCGTTCCTTAATTCTGATAATGGTTTTAATGCAATCAATGTGAACAAAGGCGTCAGTTTGATTCTTTATTTGTTGGTTAAAAGGAGAGAACGAGAGGTCAGGCTTGAAAATGTTCAGTGATTACTGACAGGCAGAGTGTTGCCCTGGTGGCACGTTCATTAGTCCAAACCGACCTTGGAAGCTTCTTGCCATTAATAAAAGGCAATGGAAACCAAATTGGCACTCATGTATGTGTGAGATTCTGGCTTCTTTGAAAACGTTCTGTTTCATTTTAGCTTTAGCTTAACCATATGTAAGGAGGGTGTATAATGTATGAATGCAGATGCTTGTATGGGAGACCTGCTGTATTCCAGGAATCTGCTAACTGGATAACCAGCACTGACTCGCGCATATATATATATAACATCACAGGAAACTGAGCTTGTCGATAGCTGAGACAATCAACAGAATTAAAAGATAAAATTGAATTGGCTGGGATGGTGAAAAAAGAAAACTGTGGCTAGATGTAAATTAAAAACATAAATTAAATTAAATAATAATAATAAAAAGAGAGAGAGAGATCAAGAAACATTATCACACTTTTCCTAAAGAATTTTCCATTGTGTCTTGAGCAGAGCAAGGACATTGTTCAATGACTATTATAGAAACATCTACCAAATGAATACCACAGATGTTAAATACTAGTCATTGTGGACAAGGATTGAAAAGCAGCACAATGGTCTTCAGAACGCTGAGCATTTGTTTGAATGAACAAGACTCCATTGCATCATCTTAGAAGCAATCATAAAGGGATTTTTTTAATGCAAATTACTTTTTATGCTAATATTATGCCGTTATGGAATGGCTAGGACTGTGTTAGTAGAAATTGTATTTCCATGGTAAAATATTCTTGGTCTGCTAAGCACCTGCTATTTTATGTGTTACACATTGTGAAATATCTTTGTTTCAGAAACCTCTAATTATCACATCATATAAGGGTTAAAGAAGATTAAAATAGCAATTGCAACATTTAAGTGGATCAAAGACATTAAAAAAACCCATCAGTTTAAGAGAGAGAGAGAGAGAGAGAGAGAGAGAGAGAGAGAGAAGGTTCTCAGTTTGCTGTTAAGATTAGATGAACAAAGAAGGATTTTTATTATGACCATTTTATCATTATATGTGGTGTTTTGTAATAATATAAAAATATATATCACACCTTACTAATGGAATATGCACATGCATTCAAAACAGGAGGAGGTAGAAGATTGGCCTATGGCCTCCACCATTTGCTCTCTAATGCAGCAGAAAACAAGAGTAGAACTTTCTTGTTAAGATAGTCACGTTTGTTTCGCCTGTAGATTTAACTCCTCTGGGATTTGCTTTGCAATCAGCTTTGAAGCCAGAGTGAATGTGGCAACGGAAAGTCCCAACGGTCCAAACAGGAAGTCATCGTCAACACCTGGCATTACAAATTCTGACCCTCCCCTAATGCATCCTAGGTAGGCATCTTAATTAGCTCATGAGGATGCATATTCATGAACGCATTCAGGTACAAAGGGATAATACAAGATGTTAGTTAAGTGCTGTTCACCTTCTACAAACGTTAATCCAAACTCATTTTGAATCAATCATGCAACTCCTGTTTTCCTGCAGGAGAAACTCTGATAAAATATGTGACTTTTTTGTTGTTGTTGCCCTTTTTGCAATGATTTTGGGATGAAAACAGTGCAATTTTGCAGAATGGGTTTAAAATGTGGTAAAATATGTCAAAAGGAGCTGAGGGCATTATAAAAAAAATGCTAAAATATTTTATATAGTTCATAATTAATGAAAATGGGAAGCGATGCAATTTAGAATTCTGCATAATTATGTGTTCCCTATTCTGTATCAGCCTGGAATAATATGAATTCATATTCAGTGCATTCCGTAAATACAAAATGATCTGTATTTAACAATTTTAGGGTAAAATCAAATGTTATTTGAGGACGAAAAGTTCAGCCGCTCAGTTGAACTCTGGAAATGTTTTGTAGTCCAGTCAGCTTTACTTATTCTGTTATTTATCTAATCTTAATGCGATAAGCTTGAGTATGTCAGTGAACGAGCATACCTAATGAAGTAGTTTAAATGCAAATGATTGTCAGATGAAAGCAAATTGAAGTTTAAAAAAAAACTTTAGGGACTGATGCACAACTGTGTTTTTCACACACATGCACTCTAAAGTGTGTGCGATTTTTTTATCATGTTTACCAGGATGGTGCAGAAGAAGCTTGGGAATAGCTTCCTGTTTCTTGTACATGTGTCCTGCATAACTGGCAACTCTCATGCTCTGAAAGATGCCGGTGATCAAAAGCAGTGAGGTGCCCTTGATTCCAGCCCCCTACAGACTAGCTCTGTCTTTGTTATTCAACTGATTCCTCTTGCATTTGAGATTCCTCAATTAAAACTATTTTTTTTTAAGATCTAACCCTCTCTTTTAAGTGTGACTCGAATTCCTTCTCATTCCTCTAAGCCAGAGAAAGAACTGAGCGGAATGACAAATTTTTTAATCAAAAGTGCGTGAAATTTCTATTGAAATTTGAAATTCTAGTGAAATTTCACACAAGAACAGCAAAATTAAAGATTAAATTTGCTCAAAATGGTCAAACACACATTTAAATGACAAATTTCTGAAGGTTTGTTGTACTAAAATGTGTGTTTGTATATCAAGTGAAACATCACTCATCACATACAGTCAAAACTAAATAGCAGAAACAACATTAGGGTCAGAAGTATAGAAAAGTTGAAGAAAAAATACAGAGCATTGCTTGATTCATTATTTAGGTAAGAAACAGTCCACCCAAAAATGAAAGTTCTGTCATGATTTTCCTACACTTATTTTTGGAGTGTGAGAGTCATTTAAAAAATCCATGACTTTCTTTCTCCTGTGAAACACAAAAAAATAAATTTTGATGAATGCACTGAGACAAAAAGCACGTATTTGGGCAAAGGAACATTATGGTATTATTAAAATGCTCTTTTGTAATAAGACAAAAAACAGTCTAATTTAGTTTTTCTCCATTAATTCTGCTAACTGTTCCTGATTTGCTACAATTTGTCAGGTAATTGAGAAAGACTTATGACTTGTTTTATGACTTATTTTAATTTAAATAAGCTGGTTGAAATGACACTGACCTGATCATATAAAATTAATTAAAAGTAAATAATCCTTCTTTACTACTATTTGCTAAGTGTAAAAATAAACACGTCTGTTTCTCTGTGCACGAAACATGTTCTTAAAAGTCTCTGAACTAATTTCAGAACCATTTGAATCAATTAAAGAGAATTAAATGACTTCTCAGCAGACTCATTGAATTATTTATTGCATTTAATGATCCCAGCGGAATAAAACATAAGTCCAATTTCTCATTCTGAATAATAAGTAATAAGGGGTGGGGGCATTTCATTAACAGTGCTGTTACTGAAAGTTGGCATTCAATATGAATCAAGTTATAGAATATATTTTAGGATAACATCCTCAGTCCCTTTATCACCTAAAGATCTACATCTTCACTGTGTGGTCGAAATGTGTGAACCTTTGCAAAACAAATATCTCATTAACTTTAAGGTTAGATTGCAGAGTGTCTTCATTTAAGAAATATAACTGTAATCTTACATTATTTGTGAACAAATGCAAAATGGTTATTTTTCCCTATGCAAAGCTAATGAACTTTTTTTTTAAGAAATCCTGATTCTGAGTATATTAGGGGGGGGGGGGGGGGGGGTCACCCAGTGACAATAACACTATATATATAAAAAAAAAAAAAAATGAAAAATGAAATAGAGACATCTGTTGTTGTCTTATGTTAAGCTTCCAATCATTGCAATTATAGAATCACTGAATTATTGTGCAATTGCATACTCAATCACATTTTACTCAATTTTAGAGTTCTGTGGGGCTGCACTGTTGTAATGAAATACATACTGTGTGTACATACTGTATTTGGTTGGCATATGGTCATGCATATTGTATTTAAATATGCACACAACATTCAGTGTGCCTTTGCACATATGTGTATTGAGAATCCCTCCTGCAGCCCTCTGATTAACAGCAGAAATGCGTAATCCTGACATGATACCCTGCAGGCCTCTGTCTGAACACTAAACAGGACTGGGACAGGGGGATCAAGGGACATTGGGAATGGAGAGGTGTCTCTGTTTGTTCCCCTTTCTTCTATGTGAAATGCTCATGGGGAACAGCCTGCCATTCACAACAACACGGCAGAGTCTCAAATCTACAAAATGTGCTTCTTTTAAATATACAAAACTCTGTCAAAAATTGTATTTATATGACAGGGTTTAATGCAATCCAAGCAAACTTCAGAAATTATACCGAGAAAGACATGTAAAATATGTAGAAAGTCTGTGACTAATAAAAAAAAACAGTAATGTTTATAGGTACGAAATTATATGTATATGTCTTTTTCCTCTTCCTCACTAGAAGACAGACATCTGTTAAATTCTAAATAATGAGAGATGCATCATATGTCTCATTTAAATCAACACTGTAGTACTACTGTATAGTTTTATATATATATATATATATATATATATATATATATATATATATATATATATATATATATATATATATATATATATATAGGTTTCCAGCTGTGAAATCTGATCTCACTCATATTAGAAGTGTGCAACACTACAGCTGAGCAGATCTGATTCAATTTGGAAAGGCCATATGACAGAAACAGCAGCACACCTTGAATGTATTTAAGTCTAAAAAAAACAAAAAACATCTCATTCTTATGTTCATATGATGACTAATGGTAGCTCCCCCTCCATATGTTTTTGCTCGTCTGTTTTAGACGTTCCTGTTTGTCTTTCCTAAACATATGCACACAGTCTGAGAGGTGTGTGGTAATTGACAGGTTGATCACCATTTAAATTTAGAGATGAAATGGATCTCTGGGGTTGCTGGTTTGCTATTACCGAATCTTAAGCGCTCAGACTTTACTCTAAAGTTTGATTTAAAATCTGAGTGTAGGCATTAGAGTACCAATATAAATAAATTTAAATAACACAAATATAAATGAATTAATCTTAATGTATAATCTTAAAATATAATATAATATAATAATTAATTTATTAAATGCAAATACATGTGTTAACAAATTTAATAATTAATCAGAAAGAGTGAAATTAATTTAGTGAAATATTTACAGGTCAAGATGTTTATAAATTTAATTATATTTTTTAATTTAGCTAAGTATGTATCTATTTGTGTGTGTGTGTGTGTGTGTGTGTGTGTAGCTCTGTTGAGTACTGAGAAGAACCCACGTCTGCTTGATCAAGTTTAAGCTTGACAGACAGCTGGTGTCTGTGTGTACCATTGATAAACTGATAGAAACACACACACACACACACACACATACATACACGCCATATGTTGTGTTTTGGTTCAGTGCGCTCTCTCATTTGACTGCATGCAGAAGAGAAGGGCTCTAATTGGGTGTTTTCGCAACCAGATGTGCAATAAATTCCGTGTAGAACAAGATTATCATCAGTGGCACTGAAGAGTGAGACAGAGTTATGGCCCCAAAAGTCTATTAGTTCGGCCCATTTGCAGAAAATGGAGAGATAGGATTAAAAGACAGGAACGGAAATGAGAATGAGCAGAGTTTAGACAGAGGTGCGGGAATCACGGATATCTAAGATTTCGTAATGAGGTGCATTGCCCGTCATTATTCTGGGAACGTGATTGCGCGTGCAAATTTTTTTTTTTATATTTTGCTTCATTATTTGGTTTCTCATGAATAAATTTCCTCTTGTTGAGTTTAACAGCGTTTGTAATGGACTGCACAGCTTGACTCGCGTGAGAAGAGAGCAAGCAATCTCAATGGACGCTCTGGCTCCGGTTTCAGAATCACTTGCACATATCAAAATCATTACTTGGCATTTCCCCTGATTGAAAGAGGCTAATTGTCCAATCAGAATGTGATCATGCATATTTATGTGAGCATATATTATTAGCCCGAACAGAGGTCTGTCATGCAGAAAGAAGTGGAGAATTTCCCATTTGCGCTGGCGTCGAACTCAGGTTTCAATAAGCTAATAATTAAATAGCCTCAATTTCTATGATCTGCCTGGAATCAAGGCACAAGCAAACTGGGACAAGCCCTTGCCTGAAGGTGAGAAGACAGAATGATTTGAATACAAGTCTTTCATTCCATTCGAGAAAATCACATCGCCAAACCCTTTTCACTGAGGCGACCTCATGCAAATCTCATACTGCAGAGCAGACCGACACAGATGCATCTTTTTTATTGCCAATTTCTCTCCAAAATAGTCTTCTTTGCCTCAAAGGGTAAGACGTATTAAAACGTATAAAGATCTGCTCACTAGAGGAGTATGTTCGAGATATGGATATTAAAGGCTGGTGCTACACGTGATGTGGGATTTGCTACTCTAAAATAGGGAACTTCAACTCCCCTCTATCCCAGGGTGATATTGCTTTGTGTCCGGACTTCATTGTAGACTCATTGCTGCAGAACTGCAACCAATAATTCAGTGTCCATGACAGAGTGCCTAGGAGATTGAGATTGGTATTTCTGTTAGCAAGCCTAGAGCATGACCCACAGCTATTCCTTATTACTCTGTTGTTATTCTGTTCCTAAGAACTATTACTTATGCATGCAGGGCATTGAAGCTCTTTAAAGGGAATTTTCCTTATTAATATAGCCTGAATAAAAGAATGTATTGTGGTCCTTTAAAATAAAAAGAGAGATTACAATAAAGTACACTTGGTCCTTGATTGGAAAAAGTAATTTTGCCCTTGACCAACAGTCCTTTGCTTTATGTGAGATGCTTATCCTGAAGAATACACTGGACACAATGAATACAGCCTTGGTATTCTTTATTTGTTATCTGGTGGGATTTGCTTTTTATGACATTGCCATGTTAAGTTACAGAAAAAAGCCCCCCTGGAGCAAAAGCATTTTGCTCAAGGACACAAGGATGATAGCCAAGGAATAGACCGAGCGAGTTTGAACCCTTTGGTTATCGGCCTATCTATGTCTTAATGAGTACAGTTTCCTTCCCATTCTGACATATTTACTACTGAAAAAGGAAGCAGGACATATCAAGCGGCTCTTCTCTGCCAACAAACATGATAACGAAGATAAGCTGAAAAATAGGCTATGCTATTTACTACAGAAGAAGCAAATTTGACAAGAGAGAAAAAACAATCCTGCAAGTTATTAACAATGGGATAACAGTGTGACTGTTTCAAATAATTTAATCATAGTCGATACTGACCCTCTATAGGTGCGTTAACTGAACAGTGCATGATCCAGTAAACTGATTTGCTACAAGGTTAATTAACTCAATGCATAACTCAAATGCATCATATTAATCGCATATGCGATTAATCAAATATACACAACCTGAACATGATATAACAACTTACAACTGCACAAAATGATGTGAAGTTAAATGCTAATAATTAAACATGGTTAAATTAATGCATAAAATGTTTGAATATCTGGTTTAATTTTTCACTCTCATCAACTAAAAAATACTATTTCCATAACATTTACTAAAATTAATGAATGGAACATGACAAAATTTTGGAATTATCTTCCCTGGGATTAGACATGCCGAATCTTTTAGTGTTTTTAAATCTTGTTTTAAAACTATTTTTTCAGGCTAGCCTATACGTGATTATTCAGTTTTTTACATATGTCTAAATTGATTTTGATGTGTTTCTATTTTTGTCATATTTCTTTTTTTATTGCGGGAACAAGTGGTATACATACATAAATTGTACAAAATACACATATCGACAAATATAAAACAAAACACAATAGGCAAACAACAATATAAGGGGAGAGGAAAAAAAAAATAAGAACAAAAACAAAAAGGTAGAGAAAAGATAAAACTTATAATTAGAAACACATGTCCTTTGGGGAGTGTTTTAGGTTAGGTTATTCTGTGATTTAACATCTTTTAGATTTTCCATCTAAGAAAAAGCAAAATGATACAGAGCCCCTTAAGGGACATGGTGATGAACATGGTTCTCTCTCAAATGTTTTGCATTCCCCCTGACAAAAAATGTGAAACTTTGCATTCCCTTTTAGTCAGTCACGTTCAACGTTCAGGGAGCAGGAGTTACATTAGTAACCCCTAGACGTTTCTCGGGGGAATGCATATATGCATATATATGTATATATTTTATTTATTTTTATTTATTTTTTTACTTGTTTAATTTGTTTTTTACTCCAATGTTACATTCTTTCCATCACCGTGTCCGTAACTTGATGACTAAAAAACTTTTAAAATTAAACATGAAATGTTTAATTCAAATACATACTTCTGTTCATTTAAAAAGTTAATGCATCACTTTTTAGGAGTACACTTACATATGAAATACATCCAAGCTAACAGACATGGATTAAAGCCACAAAACTCACATTTTTAATACTAAACTACACCACCCACACAATACACAATGGATTGGACTGAGTTACACTCTGTATTAAATTACACCACATTAGAATGTAAGCAAAATTGTTTAGAGCTTCATCATCTTGTTTTCTGTCAAAGCCATAATTCAATAGTAGTTAGATTTAGCACATAAAATGCAGAACAGATTTCTTCAGACATTTTTCAGAGCTGAAAATTGTAGCAAAACGATTAAATACAGTCCCAGGAAATATGGACAGTTACAGATAAAAACCTGTATTAAAACTCAAACATTTACAAAAACACATAACACCTGCCTGTTTTTATGAGTGGCACTTCACAAGTTTGTCAGCTGCGAAGGTCTCTCCATATAACCAGGAGATTAAGCGTCCTCTACAATAACATGCTAAAAACGTCATGTTCTATTCATACTGAGTGCCCATGTGGGCACTTGTGATGCCCTTTATTTGTGCCATATTAAAATGGAAACTTCTGGTACTTTTGTCTTCATGCCAACAGACTCAACCTCCCACATGCATAACAAATAGATCAAAAAGGGGGAGCAATGAAGAAGAAAGGAGGAAAAACCAGCAAGAAAAAAAAAAGGAGAAACAAATTCCATCTGTCCCGATTTAAATGTGTTTTGTCACAGGCTGCAAAGGTGCCTTTCACAACTCCAAAAGGTGACACTCCTGGAAAGTTCCTGTGAATGTGTATGTGCGTATAGTGGTTAAGCAATCGGATAATATGGAATTCAGTGTACACCTGTTAGACAATAGCAACCAGGGAACAGCATGCATGCAAAACGAAGTCTGAAAATAAATAAAAGAGTCAAACAGGCCAGCTGCACACATGGTGCTTGTACAACTAAAAGGCAAAGGTCAAGTGGACATCTGAAATCACAGGTCATTTCCAAGGAATTTTTTCTGACAGCTCAGACTTAATTTTCACAAGGTCATATGCTTGGTCTCATCGAGGGCTAAAAATGTTTTCTGTTTACATTTACTCTTAATGGTGACCTGAAAAGTCCTTGAGAATCCTGCCAAGTTTTTTTCTCCTGATAAGTTGAGAAATTCAGCAGGACGTGAGAGCCGCATTCATGTTTTTCTTTTAGATAATGTTTGCTGCTTGTGTACATGATCATTTGGCACTTTTCTACACAGACCTCACAGTATGTCACAATATCAACTGCTGCTTTCGCATCTGTGAATGACTGATCAAGGCACTGAAAATAAATTGAAGAACCCAAGTGTGAAGTGAGAAAGTATAAATAAGACAACATATTTACCCCGAAACCAGAAACTGACTCCCATGCATTTTAGTGACTGTGGGCTGTCATCACATCCTGGTAATGTCATTTACGCTCATATGCCTAGAGAAAGGACCACCTCCCTGTCTGGTTTTGTGCCGGCGAAATGGACCGACAGCCGAGACCTGCTGGCTTGCACATTTTATGCAGAAACCCATCAGGCATGACAGGGGCACCTGCGAGGAGAAGAAAGAGGACCCCTGTGAGTTTAATCACCTCTAATACAAGATTATCCAGGTGCCAGAGGACATAATCTTCCCCAAAATACATCACCTGTCAACAGCTTGCACAGAACATGATCACCCCCTTCCAAAAAACATCAGCTCTTAATCGGCATTGAAGTCACTCAGCTGGAAAATCACAGAGAACATTTCCACTGCGTTATTTCTCTTGTTGAAAAGTGTCAGATTGTCCTTAAAATTGTAAATTTTGTGGAAAAAGTCAGAAGAGCCGGGTGAATTAACAAAGATTTGTTTCTGTGCTCTGCAAGACAACCAAATTGAAAAGAAAAAAAAATAGTTAACATAATGCCACCCTTTGCGATAAACTTTAAAAATGATTAGCCAATGCTATTTGTGCTAAGTGTAATTTGTCTGAGGAATGACAATTAGTGAAAATATTGTAACAAGATTGGCTATTTGCAATTAATAGTAGAACAAATGGTTTCTAATGGTTCTTCAGTAAAAAAAAAAAAAAAACCTTCAAGTCAGAGCCAAAATATTGATTCAAATAATGCCATCATATTATTTTAAGTACAACTTACAGCAATGGCCAATACAAACAGAAATCTAAACATAGATTACACTGTAAACACAGATAAAGTAAATAACAACTGTCTTCCCTAACAATTTCATCTATTCCACTGACAAAGAGCAATGGTTGCTCTCACAGATACCTTTATATGTACTGCTCAAAGGACATAAATTTTTGTTAGCTTGTAACTCTAAGGCATATTACACTTCTGTAGCAAAAATGACTGTGATCCTGGTCTTTATTATTTCATTCAGTAGCCGATCATGCCTCTCCTACTTGAACCGCTGTGGGATAACTTCAAACACTCTGCTGTGCTGTCTTTATCAATGTATTTCTCTTTTGCTCATAAATACACATTGCATCAGTATGGCATCAGATTCTCTTCCTTTCTCTCTCTGTATTCAGGTCTGATCACTCCTCCACTTTTTTGACCCCTCTCCCACTCTCTCTCGTGCTCTTTCTGAACAAAGAGTGGCTGCTCATTACTGAGGAGAGCAGACAGAGGGGAGGTGTCAGACCTCAGCTCTTTATCCATGAGACTAGAGATGGATAAATCAAAGCAGCGTGCTGCTCACATACAGAAATAACAGCCATCTTTACACTGTTTGTGAGGTGAATAAAAAGGAGGAGAGGGACCCTCTGCCAAACGGAGAGGTGTCAATGTGAGTAATCTGAGATTTTTTTTTCATTTGTACTTTTTTTCTCTGTCTAAAAGTATGTATCTCCTGTTTCAATGGAGTATTTGTGCATAACTTAAAATAAATAAATAGCTTTTTAATAACTAATTGCTATAATTTTGATTGGTCATCATGGTGAGAATTTACATAATGAAAACCAGCAATGAAAAAAAAAAAGAAAAGAAAAAGCAATTTCAAAAACATATTTTTAAAAATTAAAAATGGTAAAATGCTCAATAAAGAAAATCCATCCTGATAATGAATGAATTCAATGTCAATATATTGCATTTAGTTTTTTTTTTTAAAGAACAAAGGCATAAGACAAGTAAATGCTATTTGCACTGACTGTGAATAATAGAAACATCAAGTGTAAATAGCAAATATACAATTTACTCAAACTGTCAGTAAAATAATATATATTTTTAGTAAGTGTAAATTGTCTAAGCAATTCTGGATGGAGTTATGCTAACAAAAAATAATAATTAATGTGTAAAATAAAACGTTTTAACTTAAAAAAAGTGGGACGTGACAGTGGCCAAAACTGCATTGACCAATGCACTTCCTGTGTAAATGCTTCAAACAGATTGACAAACTCAACTGAAAAAAAAAAATGGTTTGATGTGGACTGTTGTTCAGTGAAGCCTTTTGTTCAAAACAAACAATGTATTGACTTCTAAAGCCACTTTTTGTCTATTCAATGATTTACCACAATACCGCGATGCCCTTAAATGATCTACATTATATATTAAATACTGTATATGTGACTGATTAATTTGAATAATTAATTAGCATGTCTTGTAATTAGTTCACTTTGATTAAATTTGCTGTTTAAATAAATTAAAAACTAATTAAATTACAGTTTTATTCTTTATTTATTTAAATACTGTTTGCATTTGCAGACCTGAGAATACGCATTATAAAACTATATATATATATATATATATATATATATATATATATATATATATATATATATATATATTTATTTATTTATTTCATACAAGCCATCACATTGTTTAAATGGTTTCCCCTTCAAATAACACATCTTCAGAAGTGTGGTTAAGTAAAAATGTTGTCTCTAATTCCCTTGCATAGGGTCGCCTGAACCAATTGTACCAGCGTTTAATATACAGATAAAAACTGTAACTGTCAGGCGTCAGAGATGACAGGCCCCTCAAATGTGATATGAAGATTTTACTTGTTTTTATCTTAATTTAATGAGCCCCCAGTAGGTCTTCATATCAGTGTTATCAGCCCTGATTGCCAATGAAGATTATAATAATTGACAGAAGATCTGACTTGGTATTCTGGAGCGAGATGGGAACCTTGCTACCAAGAACAGGCTGTATAATAAATGAATAGGAAATGTGTCAGTCAAAATCTGACTGTGTGTGCCCTCACCCCCTTCCCATCAACACTTTGTTCAGATCCCATCATAAAATATTCAGAGAGTTGAAAGTGTTGGTGGATTCAATTATGCATACTTACCTGTTGTTTATTTAGTAGGGAACATAATTGCACATAGCAGCACTTCAAAGCCTATACACCTCAACCCATGGTCAACTTTCAATCAAAACTACTGCATCCCTTTCCCAGGGAGAGAATGCAGGGGTAATGGAATTTTAAATCTGCCTAGGAGATGATTGAAGAAAAAAATAAGTATCATTTGCCTGACTTCATTGGCTTTTGTTAATTTGATATTAAACAAAAACCTTTTTCCCAATGAATCTTGTTCTCTTTGTTCAGCAGAGAAACAGGAAACCGGGTTTATTGTGTAATTGCTCTGCCAAGATTGTTATGAGGACTCTCTCAGCAACTCATCCGTGCAGGTGTTGGATAAAACAATGGCATGAATTTTCACAGGTTTGCCATGGACATCTGGACCAACAGCAGGCCAGGTGCATCTTAAAACATCTCAATACACAATGCCGCAATCCTTAATCACTTTCAGTTGATGCTCCATTTATGGTGCCAATCCATTTCCACCCTTCAGCCTTTGTAGTCATTGTGAAGCTGCAGTCAATCCCGACCTCTGATGGGAGATTAAACCATGGCATTCACCTCTCCGATTCCAGAAAGCTTCATGCTAGCCCAGATACATGCCATTAGCCACTTTTCGAGTGCCAAAGTTTGGTAGTTTCTCTTGTGTAAGTCAAACGGTTGCCAGGGGAAACAGACGGCTGCCACCCCACAACAAAGCCCCCTGTCCACGAAATCCCATCAATATATTCGTGGTTAGAGTCTGGGTCCCTAACGTCAAGAGTCGCAGGCCCACCTGCCGATTTAATTGTGATTTACACCACTGCACTCTGCAAATTGTTGTGTCTGAGACGCCTGAGCCTTTAAGCCACGTCGATTATATTTCTCTGGCTAAAGGCTGTCAATCTCTACCTCTGTTTACCTGCAAGGCTGATTAGCAAATGTGTAGGTACCGGGAAAACCCTCAAATCAATTTCCTTTTGGAAACCCAATCCTCAAGGCTTCTGTCTTTCACTTACCGCACGAGCGTATATGCTTGCGTGAGCATGTGATTGTTAAAGACCTTCTGAGGAGCCTTGTCTTCTCCTCTTGACATCCGACCCCTCGTTCCTCCCCCTGACTGGCTGCATGGGCAGGCAATAACGCGACCTCTGTCAAACAGAAATGCTTCGCGAGAGACATGCACAACCTCTCACGTGTTTGCTCAGATCCTTCCCAGAAGAAGCAAACAGGTATATGACTCATAAAGCGAACTCGTTCTTTCATATTAAAACTGAAATCAGGCCATCAAAAGGAATTTCCAATCATCTGTAATGGTATCAGAATGTACACTTATGTGAAATATTGAAGGACAATCCACTGAGGAAAAGTCTAGCCTTTAGTGGCTTCATTTTAGAGGTTAATCAATAAGACTCTCATATCAGAGTAAATAAACCGAGGCCGAATCAATAAGACTCTCATATCTGCCATCAGTTGTTTGTCAAGAGCGGAACAGCAGCGGCCTTAGCAAGTGTAATATTGTTGTTTGTGGAGAGCTGAAGTATGTTTGGTAGCAAGCTGTCATCCTCGCTCTCATTTTTTAAATGTGAACACTTTTATGTAAATGCTCTGGACACTACATACAGTACACACAAATTGACAATCGGTAAAATAAACCGTTCTTAAAGAATGCTGTAGAATGATCAAGTCTTATTGGCTGAGGCATTTGTTGATTATTACGTTAGGCTCTACTGCCAGAATCACACGCATGCTGTGTGCTGCCGTGTTGAACTGCATGCTGGGAGTGGGGCATCTGTGGCACTTGGCTGAGGGTGAAGGCTGATGTAACGCCACTAGTGGGACAAAATGCTACGGACAGATTTGTCGCTTGGCCTTTTCCAACCTTCTACCTGTATCTTCTCACTTTGGGATTTTTCCTAAAGACTGTTTTTCCATTTTTCTTACTTAAAACTAAATTAAATTGGCTGTAGCATTAAAAAAAGTGGCCAAATATTAAAGATTAAGAAAAAAATTGGATTTGAATGTCATTTGGGCAATATTAAAAAAGAATTTGAGCTGCTGTAAAGTGTAACAACGCCAGGACGTTGACGCCCCCTGCAGGCAGTTTTTATATTATATAATGTACATAAGATGATTGTTTATATTATGTATATTATGTATTTTAGTGTTGTTCTATAAAACCTAGTGCTGGGCAACGATTAAAATTTTTAATCGCGATTAATCGCATGATTTTCTTGCGATTAATCGCGATTAATCACATTGTTATGCGCAAAATTGAATAATGACTTCTAAAGTAGTGTATTGCGCACTTTTGATTTAAATGTACTGCTATATACACAAAAGTGCAATAACTTTAAACAAATAAGGTGCTTTTATACCAGCAGTATTCCCTTTACACAGTAATCTCAAATCTCAACTTAAACATTAATGTAATCAAATCAAATATTTAAACAAAGCTATTTGCCACTGCCAGGGCATTACCTTTTATCTAGTTTGTTAAAACGAGTCCAGTTTTCTTGTTTTTTTTCTGAACAGGTCTCAACAGGTATCTTTTATCAGGGAGCAGCAGAAACAGTCTATGTAGTAGTCAGAGGTCATGATCACTACTACAGATATAAGTCGACCAACGTTACTTATAGTAGCTTAGGTTTGGTCATGCCATGGTTTCCCACGTAAGATTACATTAAACAGAGTAAAAAAACAATTTATACTTTATACTCATGCCGTGGCTGTGTAGCGCGCGTACACTTCGGCGTACCCTGACGTGCACCTCTCCAAAAATGTAACGTCAATTCTATGCGTACTGCAAGCGCTGTGATTGCTAGAACCGCTCCCCGGGTTTCACATGCTCCCTCTGCATGTGTAATTGCGCGTCAACGCGGACAACGACGCAGAGATATAAATGAAAACCAACGCGTAGTCTATAGCGTATAGTCTTCGGCGTAAGTCCGACGCAGAAGTATAAATCAGCCAAGAGTGAGGTGAAGTGGTCGAGCACAAGGTGCAGCGACAAGCGGGTGCGTTCCTGTGAAACTGTTGCGGTCATGCTCGCCTCATGCACGCGCCCGCGCCCGCTCGTTGCCGAAGTTGAATTGTCTATAACTTTTTATAAGGACGCGCAGCACAAATCATTAGAAGAGAGACTGATCCTCGGCTCGCTGTTAGTGAGTTTCCAGAATCTAAATAGTTATTATCTATAGGGTTTATAGGTACTATCCATAGAGCGCCTGTCATTCACTCGCGGAGCGCAACCCTTTAACTGTTCACCAGAGAGAACCTGCCTCTCTCCACTGCTTGTTTGGGTGGGTTATTTGCTGGCTGACCAACATCCCACCCCTCCTGTGATCATGGTTTGACTGTAGGCCTATGTTTATTCAGAGCACAGTGAGCAACGGACTTTCAAAATAATAATAAAAAAACTGCGTTAACGTGCGATAAAAAAATTGTCGGCATTAATTAATAAATGCGTTAACGCGATAATAACGCGTTAACTTGCCCAGCCCTAATAAAACCATAATGATTACTTGATTTTGATACTTTATTTGAACTATTATTGCATAATTGGTATTTTATCTGTATTTTAAATAATTTTAAAGGCTAAGTAAGTCTTTCTTAAGGTCTATTTTTATTACCACAAAAAATATCCGATTAACCGTCAAAATAATCGACCGATTACCAAAATAATCGTCAGTGACACCCCTAATTACCTTATGCATTAGATAGCAAGAACTAACAATGAACAATACTTGTACAGCATTTATTAATCTAGGTTGCAATGGCTATATGGAAGAATTTTCATGTATTAATTGCTTTTTTATTGCTAATGTTTGAACAGCTGGTAACAAAACTTGAAACAAAAAAAAAAACGTAACCGTTCCCAAATTCCTAGGTTGGCTATGAAAGCCTGTAGACTGATTTTTCTGTGAAGGAATCATATTTTTTCCAGGATAATCAAAAGGATGTGATGGTTACATGCAACTCCAAGAATGTTCTATGACACATGAAACTAATGCTTATACAATGTTCAGGATAATGCTGAATGAGCCATTCTGTACAGTAATGTCAATGTGTCATGCAAAGAAAAGGGATTATATTCAAACTATTGTCTCACATAGCCAGATCTATATGATATATAGTCTCAAATACAGGTCCTTCTCAAAAAATTTGCATATTGTGATAAAGTTCATTATTTTCCATAATGTAATGATAAAAATTCATGACTCATGAATTCCTATCTCAAAAAATCAGCATATTTCATCCGACCAATAAAAGAAGTGTTTTTAATACAAAAAAAGTCAACCTTCAAATAATTATGTTCAGTTATGCACTCAATACTTGAATCCTTTTGCAGAAATGACTGCTTCAATGCGGCGTGGCATGGAGGCAATCAGCCTGTGGCACTGCTGAGGTGTTATGGAGGCCCAGGATGCTTCGATAGCGGCCTTAAGCTCATCCAGAGTGTTGGGTCTTGCATCTCTCAACTTTCTCTTCACAATATCCCACAGATTCTCAATGGGGTTCAGGTCAGGAGAGTTGGCAGGCCAATTGAGCACAGTAATACCATGGTCAGTAAACCATTTACCAGTGGTTTTGGCACTGTGAGCAGGTGCCAGGTCGTGCTGAAAAATGAAATCTTCATCTCCATAAAGCTTTTCAGCAGATGGAAGCATGAAGTGCTCCAAAATCTCCTGATAGCTAGCTGCATTGACCCTGCCCTTGATAAAACACACTGGACCAACACCAGCAGCTGACATGGCACCCCAGACCATCACTGACTGTGGGTACTTGACACTGGACTTCAGGCATTTTGGCATTTCCTTCTCCCCAGTCTTCCTCCAGACTCTGGCACCTTGATTTCCGAATGACATGCAAAATTTGCTTTCATCCGAAAAAAGTACTTTGGACCACTGAGCAACAGTCCAGTGCTGCTTCTCTGTAGCCCAGGTCAGGCGCTTCTGCCGCTGTTTCTGGTTCAAAAGTGCCTTGACCTGGGGAATGCGGCACCTGTAGCCCATTTCCTGCACACGCCTGTGCACGGTGGCTCTGAATGTTTCTATTCCAGACTCAGTCCACTGCTTCCGCAGGTCCCCCAAGGTCTGGAATCGGTCCTTCTCCACAATCTTCCTCAGGGTCCGGTCACCTCTTCTCGTTGTGCAGCGTTTTTTTGCCACACTTTTTCCTTCCCACAGACTTCCTACTGAGGTGCCTTGATACAGCACTCTGGGAACAGCCTATTTGTTCAGAAATTTCTTTCTGTGTCTTACCCTCTTGCTTGAGGGTGTCAATGATGGCCCTCTGGACAGCAGTCAGGTCAGCAGTCTTACCCATGATTGCGGTTTTGAGTAATGAAACAGGCTGGGAGTTTTTTAAAGCCTCAGGAATCTTTTGCAGGTGTTTAGAGTTAATTAGTTGATTCAGATGATTAGGTTAATAGCTCGTTTAGGGACCCTTTTCATGATATGCTAATTTTTTGAGATAGGAATTTGGGGTTTTCATGAGCTGTATGCCAAAATCATCAGTATAAAAACAATACAAGACCTGAAATATTTCAGTTGGTGTGCAATGAATCTAAAATATATGAAAGTTTAATTTTTATCATTACATTATGGAAAATAATGAACTTTAGGCGGAGGGATGCAGAAAACTGTCAAGGAACATAGGCGAGTCGGCTATGTATAAATATAGGCCTCCTCTCATGCTGATTGGATAGATCATTTGATCGTGTTACTCACAAACTTTGTTAATAAAACATTGTGTATTTTTAATTACCTCAATTTTAAATACCTCTTGTGTCAACATGATACCGGTGAATTAACAGTAAAAACAAGAAAGTACACTTATAAACTATCAATAACTCTTTCCCCACCATTGACGGAATTTTCTTGCTTTCCGTGTTTTCACTGTTATACGTTAGGGGGCGCTATGACATCTTCTGAAAGAGTACTGAATCTCCTGATCAAAACACATGCGAAGAATGTGCAGAAACAAGCGATATCATATGTAATCATGCCTATATGTACAATAACGTGATCACCAACATTAAACGGCATATAAATCAAAAATGCTTATGTTACTGAATGAAATGTCGACCCAGGACAAGCTCTAGGACTGTAAAGCTTTGGGGGTGTTGATGGACTTGATCTACTCCATCTATGTTCTGATTATTGTTCTGAATCCCAATCTGGATTTGTGTTTGACAAAAACGTCTCAGGTTACGTATGTAACCCTGGTTCCCTGATAGGGAACGAGACGCTGTGTTTGAGACGCGGTGGGAACGCTCTGCGTGATTACGTCATGAAGCATGTGTAAAATCAGTCCAATGGAAGCCCACAACGACATAGGTGACGTCATAGACCAGGAAACTATAAAGCACCCCTGAATTCAGACCGCGACAGCTTCTGAAAGGCCTGAAGCAAGTCGATCAGGGCATGCAGGAAGTATGGCAGATAAACGCAGCGTCTCATTCCCTATCAGGGAATCAGGGTTACATACGTAACCTGAGACGTTCCCTTTCAAGGGAACTCGAGCTGCGTTTGAGACGCGGTGGGAACCCCATACCCACTACGCTATAGTGACAAATGCCCGTTCTGTGTGAAGTCCTGCGCACACTAAGAAGCAAGCAATCTCGCCCCAGGAGTGAAGAGGAAAGGTCATACAACCTGACAAATGTATGCGGAGAGGACCATCCTGCCGCATTACAAATGTCAAGAAGGGAAACACCCGAAATTAAGGCCATAGAGGCCGCCATACTCCTAGTAGAATGGGCCCGAACAGCAAGAGGGGAAGGCTGTCCGGCCGCTTCATAAGCCAATGATATAGCCTCAACTATCCATTTGCTCATCACCTGTTTAGATGCAGGGCAACCTCTCTTGAGTGACCCAAAGCAGACAAATAACTGCTCAGACTTACTCCACAGGGCAGCTCTGTGGACGTAGGCATCTAAAGACCGAACTGGACATAACAGGTTAAGTTGTTCCTGATCTGGGGTATTAAAAGGTGGAGGATAAAAGGCCTGCAACACTATTGGGCCCCCAACATTAACTGGGACCTTACGAATATAACCCGGTCTCGGGTAGAGAAATGCCTTCACCATACCAGGTGCAAATTCCAGACATGAAGGAGCAACTGACAGGGCATGCAAATCGCCAATTCTCTTGATAGAAGAAATAGCAAGGAGAAATACAGTTTTTAAAGTGAGGAATTTTTCAGAAACCTCTTCGATGGGCTCGAAGGGAGCCAAAGCCAGACCCTCAAGTACAATGGCCAAGTCCCAAGCCGGTGCTCTAGAGTGCAGTGCAGGTCTCAACCTCAGTGTACCACGGAGAAAACAAGTAATTAAAGGATCTCTCCCGATAGAAGTACCCCCCAGAGGGGTGTGGTAGGCCGATATAGCCGCCACGTAAACCTTTAAGGTGGAAGGAGATAATCTGGCAGAGAAACGATCTTGCAGGAAATCAAGAACTGAACCAACAGGGCAGTTAACAGGATCTAAGTGACGTTCACCACACCAGTGGGTGAATAATTTCCATTTCAATGCATAAAGTCTTCTCGTGGAAGAAGCTCTAGATTGGAGAATGGTCTCCAAGACATCAGTCGAGAAACCGGATTCCCTGAGCCGAGCCCCATCAGAGGCCAGGCCCACAGTTTCCACAACTCCGGCCCAGGGTGAAATATCGTGCCCCCTGCCTGGGACAGCAGATCCCTCCTGAGTGGAATCTCCCTGGAAGAGCCGTCCAGAAGTCCGAGAACCAAACTCGGGTCGGCCAGTAAGGGGCTACTAATAGCAGATGAGCCCCCTCCCGGCGAACCCTCTCCAGAACCCCCGGAAGCATAGATATCGGGGGAAATGCGTACAGGTGCAGCCTCTGCCACACCTGCACCATCGCATCCAGACCAAGAGGAGCTGGATATGTGAGGGAGAACCATAGCGGAAAATGGGTTGTATCGTATGATGCGAAAAGGCTTGAGCCTGACCGAACTCCTCCCACAGGAGCTCCACCACCTCGGGGTGAAGTCTCCACTCCCCGGGCCTCAGCCCCTGTCTCGACAGAATATCTGCTCCCACATTCTGACGCCCCGGAATATATACTGCCCTAAATGTCAGCAATTCCCCCTAGGCCCATAGGAGGATCTGATGGGCCTGCTTGCAGAGGTGACGTGACCTCAGACCCCCCTGATGGTTGATATAAGAGACCACCGATGTGTTGTCTGTGCGGACCAACACATGATGGCCTCTCAGGTCTGGCAGGAAATATTTGAGCGCTCGAAATACCGCCATCATCTCCAAACGATTTATATGGCAGAAACATTGATGGTCCTGCCATAGACCTTGCGCCGAGCGGCCACTCATGACCGCCCCCATCCCGTGAGGGAAGCATCTGTCGAAAGCGTGACGCGTCGACAAGAAGCCCCCAGCACTGGGCCCTGGGCGAGGAACCAAGGTTTCTTCCACATGACCAAGGCACGAAGGCATTGCCGCGTGACCTTGATCTTGCGGAACGGATTTCCCCTCGGAGAAAACCCCTTGGTCCTGAGCCACCACTGCAGGGGTCTCATGTACAGAAAAGTAATTACGTTGGACGCAGCTGCCATGAGCCCCAACAGTCTCTGAAACTGTTTTACAGTGAGTGACTGGCCTAGTTTCACATTCTTTGCGGCTATGAGAAGCGCAGAAATACGTGCAGGAGACAGACGTGCCTGCATTGTGGTCGAATCCCAAATTACACCTAGAAAAGTGGTCCTCTGAGCAGGGAGGAGCACACTGTTTTTGGTGTTGAGCCGAAACCCAAAATCCTTATGTGGGACAGAACGACATCTCGATGCCGAACTGCCAACTGCTATGACCAAGCTAAAATCAACCAATCGTCGATGTAATTTATTACGCGAATGCCCTGGAGTCTCAAAGGAGCCAGAGCTTCATCCACGCATTTTGTAAAGGTGCGGGGTGATAAACCTAGGCCAAATGGAAGAACCCGATACTGGTACGCCTCGCCCCCGAAAGCAAACCTCAGGAACTTCCTGTGATGAGGATGGATAGATACATGGAAGTATCAAGTCTTCAAGTCTTCAAGTCTTCAAGTCTTCAAGTCTTCAAGTCTATGGTTACAAACCAGTCCTCGGACTGAATCTGTGATACAATCTGTTTGAGTGTAAGCATTCTGAACTTGAGTTTCTGAACTCTGCTGTTTAAATGGCGCAGATCTAGAATAGGACGCAACCCTCCATCCTTCTTTCTATTATGTGCAGGAACCATATAGAAATATTTGGCAGAAGTTTCCACGATGCCAGAAATTCCGATAAGGGAACCAGTCTCACGAGACTGGCCTCTGGATTTGATTGAACAATCATTTTGGTGCCCTGAAGCGGCGAACCGGCAGGGAACAACCGAATTGACCGTTGTACAACCCTCCTCAGAGGATTGCACGGGGACGCTGACACCTCGGCGCCCTGAAGCGGCGAACCGGCAGGGAACAACCGAAGTGGCAACGCTGCGACTCTCCTAGGAGAATCGCCCCCCGGAGGGCGCCAAGGAGGGACGGTTCCTCGGAACTGTTCCTCCCTGGAGGGGACCACCCTCAGAAGCCTGATGGCCTTGGCGTCAGGACTTCTTCTTAGACCAAGCTCTCTTAGTGATGACAGTCCTCAGATCCTATCTACCTCTAACAGGCTTGGACTGCGACCGCCACTTAGGAACCCCAGATTGAGGAGGCGCCCGAGCGGCGACGCTCTGTTTTTGCTGGAATCTATATGCGGAGCTCGTAGACGGACGAGACTGCTCAGGCTTTATGTTACGAGCAGCCTCGGGGACACTGGACCGGCGAGGAAGAAACCTTTGAAACGCAGCCGCTTGTTTCTTGTTTTCTTGAAACCTATCGACAACACAATTTATAGCGTCGCCGAACAGACTTGTTGGTGAAAGCGGTGCGTCCAGAAGAACAGACCTATCTTTATCTTTTATCTCTGATAGATTTAGCCATAAATGACGCTCCGTGGCCACCAGGGCTGCCATAGAACAGATTTGGCCGTCTCCTTGGTGGCCCGGAGAGATAGATCTGTCGTGCGACGCAATTCTCGAATTGCATCAGCACTAACTTTCTCACAATCGTCCATGTCCCTCAGCAGGTCAGCCTGGTATGCTTGGAGAATTGACATAGTATGTAAGCATGCCGCGGCCTGACCTGCTGCCGAATACGCTTTACCCACCAACAAAGATGTATTTTTAAAGGTCTGGTGGGTAACGTCGGGGCTTTCAGAGAAGATGATGACTCGGGGGAGAGATAGCTCGCAAGCGTGTCCTCAGCATGAGGCATAGTCAGGTAACCATAGTGATCAATCCCTTGAACCTTACTATAATTACTAGTCTGTGGATTATGCACTCTGAAAGACGCCGGTTTAATCCACGATCTCGAGACCTCGGTGTGGAGATCGGGAAAAAACGGGAGTTCCCGACGAGGAGGTCGTGATCTAGATGGTAGATAGTGCTCATCTAAAAGACTCTTTCTAGATTCAACATCAAAATCATCGGCTGGCTACTAATTTAGTAACAGCACGAGATAAAACCTCCAAAATCTCCTCATCAGCAGGGGTATGAGCTGGCGAACACTCAGAATCCCCCATATCAATGACATCCAGATCCTCAGAACTGGATAGCCGTAATATTGGTGCCTCAGCCTGGGAAGGAGAAACCACAGCGCGGGCTCCTTTCTGGGCAAAAACACCAGATCCAGCAGGTAAGGGCTGAGAAAGGGCGGGGCCCGTCTCAAACCCTGCTACTAGATCCATCTGTGAACCCCAAGATGAAAGCCGTCGCTGTGCCTCGGCAGCAGCGGGACCCGCACCTCGGGGAATGCGAACCGAACCGCCCTCCTCAAAGAACGCCCGGCGAGAGCGTAGAGTTTTCATAGACAGACTCATGCAATGCTCACAATCAGCCCCCTCGAGGACTGACTGGGCATGCTCCACTCCCAAACAAGTAACACAAAGCTGATGTGTGTCCCCACCCGTGATATAACGAGGGCAGGGAACAACATAACGTTTATAAGATTGCTTGCTCGCCATACTGATATATATATATATATATATATATATATATATAGGGCTTGACAGACAACAATAAATAGACAAGGACAGATATACAGAGAGCGCTTGCTGAAGGTACAGAATTCGCGGTCTGAATTCAGGGGTGCTTTATAGTTTCCTGGTCTATGACGTCACCTATGTCGTTGCGGGCTTCCATTGGACTGATTTTACACGTGCTTCATGACGTAATCACGCAGAGCGTTCCCATCGCGTCTCAAATGCAGCTCGAGTTCCCTTGAAAGAGAACGTGATTTTCTCATCTTTTTCTCAAAATGTTGCTTTTTTTAATTAAACTTACCCATATTCAAGTGTTGATTAAAAAAAGAATGCATCAAGCCAGAATAAATCGTTTTTGTTGTTGTTGTTTGTTTAAAAGCAGAGGCTTTGTTCTTTCCTTTGATATATTGCATGTTCAGATATTCATAAAACAAAATATTCTGCATGGGGGCCATGAACATTTTTTTTTTAATTTGTGAAAAGATCAAAAACACTGGCGATGACTGGCAAATTTTGAACCTATATAACCTATATAAATCCTCCCAAAATATTGTTAGTTTAACGTGGTAATACAAGATACCTTGAGTATTAAAGTGAAAGTTCACCCAAAAATGAAAACTCATCAATAACTCATCCACATGTCATTCTAATCTCTTATGATTTTCTTCCTTCTGTGAGACAGAAATAATATTTTGAATGTTAAATGCTTTAATTCATATTATGAGAGTTAATGAGTCCCTAAATGTTCAACCTCCATATTGCAAGTTTTCTAAAGCAATGTGATCACTTTGTATGATGAACAGATTGATATTTAAGTTTTCAAATTAAAAATTTCAATTCAAACCAAACATGGATCATCACACGCATACACAGATTACATTAAAAATGACAAAATATTAGCATATCAAATGACCAAATCTCATGGTGTAATATTTTTTTTTTATCTTAGGGTAAACTATCCCTTTAACTAATGTTAACAAATCAAACCTTATTGTAAAGTGTTGCCACATTTTCTTCATCTTTTAGTCAGTACAATTGCAAGAAGAAAAATCCCTTCTAGCTATAAAGGGTACTATTGCACTTTATACCTCTTTCCTGGGAATTGTTCTGTATTTGCTCTTTCTGCTACAACTCTACTGAGACCGGTTTATTGTTTATTGTTTTCATTTGTGGTTTTTCTGCCTTTAAGACCATCCAGATAACACTGCCAAAAGTGTCCAGGCCCTGTGTCCACAGCCACCAGTCATGAGTCTGTCACAAACCACCGACCCCCCTCCAACCCCCGTCTCTACACATCACACCCTCCAATTTCAGGACTGCAACCCAATCCTGGCATTCCATCTGTGCAACTCTGCACCTCCTCACCCTTCTGTCTGTCCATCCAAAAAAGCACATAGTGAGGTGACAGAGGGAGCCAAAATAGTGTGTTATGTGCACACACATCCAAACCAGCCCTGCATATGAAAACTATCTAATATCACAGGACAAACTATTAACATGCTAAACGTACAGGCATATTATTATAACTCTCTACTTCTAATTGCTCTTGGTTACATATAATTGTACGTGTAATTTTATGTGTAACATCATTGCCGTGCAATTGCATCATGACTGCTGAGACAATATTTGCCTTTAGAATTTAGAAAGCTTAATGTAAACCTTTCTTCTCTAATGAACTTGATGAGTGTGTATTTTTTTTCCCAGTTACAATGCCTTTAAATGTCAAATCAATTCCAACATTTGAATTGTATTTGGACTAAAGTAGCAAACAGGATGCCTAATTGCAATTCAAATTTGATTGTAAGTAGAATTAAAATTAAGATGGATGGATGGATGGATGTTCAATTATTTAAAATGAAATATTATTATTATTATTACTGGATATTAGCATGCACAAATGTACATTACAAAGATTAAAGGCACACTATGCAGGAATTCCGTTTTTGTCAAATACCGACCCCTAGAGTCGATGTGGAGTACTTGTATTTAACGTTACTGTCATAAATACCACTCATGCAGAGAGGCTCTGCAATTTATTACTTTATAATAATAAAGTAGCCTACCGCGTTTGATGGCTTATAACGTTTTTACATGATTGCAGCTAAATTACAAGTTAATAACCTATAGCCTAGGCCTACTGTATAATTTCATTTGTGTTTTCTGAATGTAATGTAAACATCACAAAATGCCAGATAACATCAATAAAGTTACATGTGCGTCGCATTATTTCATAACATTGTCTGTTAGGAAGTCGTTAGACATGATTACTGCAATTTATCATAATAGTTTGGAAACTGTGGAATAAATGCATTTACAATGTGTAGAATTATTTATGTCCTGATAATTATGTGAGATATTGACAACTTTTCTCATGATAATGGCAGGAATCAACTTTAACAGTGAAAGCCTGACCGAGTGGGACTCTTGTCCGGTTCCTCACGCGGTCAGATTCTCGTTTCCTTTTCCTAGACTCTTCCGACAGCTCTTTCTTCATTTTTTCCTTCGTTGAGTCTGCCATCACGTCTGAAATGTGCGCAAGTGTAGTGTCTTCCATAGAGAGTGCTTCATATGTATGTGCTTATTGGTATGTGTGCAGTGTCGTAAAGCAATTCGTTACATCGTGAGAGCTGATATCACGCAATACTTCCTGAAGCTGAGGCCGGAGGCCCGCCGGGCCAAAGTTGCAAGGGTGGTTTTTCCGCTCACAGGCACCGGGGGGGGGAGCAAGACGACCACCATTCAACCCGAAAAAAGTCATATAACCATTCCAATGACTCCGAAGCTGTTGAGTTAAGATAAAAAAAACTGCATAGTTACCCTTTAAGGCCTTGTTTATTGATTTTGATGACAGAAAAAATTCAATATTGTCTGCGCAATGATCACTGTTCTCGCTGCTGATAGTCTACCATAATTATTCTTGCATTGATTAAAACTAATTGGACAGCAATTATCATTTTCAGTTTTATTTATGCACTCAAAATGCCTAAACTAACAAATAGCACTTCACAACATGTTAGAAAGGGAATTACATTACAGTTATTAGAGGTCACTCCTTGGGTTCCTTTAGTGGATAAAAACAAGCTTGTTTACAGCAAATAAATGACAACCGCATAAATAAAAGTGGAGAGGAAATGACACTGTGTAATGCAGACACTGATCTGTGGCAGCAGAACTAATTTCAAATATGTCAAGCTTGAAATTACTACACAGACTCTGCCAAAAATATGGATGTTTGTTTACAATCCATATCAGTGGGGGATATCTAGGTTTAGTGAGTAAATACAGGGGTTGGGATGAGGCATGTTAATTAGTACTTGAGACTTGTGTGCCTTTGCAAATGACTCACAAGGCTTGATAAAACAGCTCTGGATAACAGCTGCAATGTGGAGAATTTCGAATGTGTCCAACAGCAAATCTGCAGGAATTGCTATCACAAGTTGTTCCCAACCCCACCTGTCTAGAGACTCATAACAGACTCAAAATTGCTGATATTGTGATATAATTCATGCGCTTAAAGAATAATCAAAATTATGGTTTGCTGCTGCTAGGCTATAACACATCCAACTCCTTCAACGGCAGTTCATTAGCTTCAGAACCAACCGTATCTCTGACACACTGTGATATATAGAGTGAGTACATAACCTTTGACACAGAAGTCAAAATTATGTAAACTTTTAGCAAGAATCAAGTTGCAATAGCAAGTTTATAGAGCAAAGAGGTTTTAAATTCCAACATAAGTGCTTTGCATATAATTTGAGAAGATCTCTTGTTAAATGTCAACGCATGCAGACACTCCAGAGGTGACCCCTCAGGGTCACATAGATATTTTCAAATTATTTTGATGCAAAGTTTCAGAAAATCCTCTAGCTGATAAGCATTTGGGAAATGCAACAAATGTAGAGATAAAAAACAGCATCCAAATATAACAGACTATTGTAAATGTACATAAAATAGATCAATGAATTCTCATATATACTGTATGGTGTGTAAAATGTTCACTGATTAAACCTGCACTCTAAACTATTCTACATATAAGCAAACAATGTTTCAAGAAAGGTCAAAATTAGCTAATTTATACCATTCTCTGAGAACGAAAGATCACAAACACTAACAAAACCTAGTGGTTATGAAACGCTCATGACTTTGTGAAGTTCTGGGACTAATTGGATGATTGACCTACAGACATCCTCCTGTGTTGTTCCTCTCCATACTTCTCACACAGTTATTTACAAAGCTTTTCCTTTATTTTACAAGTTGGTATTTTGCTCTTTTATCCTTCACAGCGAGCTTCCCGTCAGAAATGAAAGTTGAGAATGAGTCCTGTTAGCCAAAGATTGCGTCTTGTTTACTTGGAGGTGTTGACCCCCATTGGCCGACAGACCATGCGTTGAGATCCGATGGCGTGTGTTCACGGATGCGCAGCATGTGCGTGGGTGCAGGATTGAAAGGCCAGGGCAGTTGGAGGTGTGGGTAGTCTTGCCTCAGCACTTTCCAGGTAAACTTCTGACTCCAACACCCTACAGCCGAGAGAGAGAACGCCTGGAAAGAACATCAACCCCTCCTCCTCCTCCTCCTCCTCCTAGCTGCATTCTCTTTGAAAAGCACCTCCAAAACACTGGGAAACAAAGAGAAAATATTGCAAAAGAGAAAAGTTTTGTACTCTGAGAGCACTGTTTCCTTTCTATTTTTCTTCCTTCCTCTTGTTTCTTTTTTTTGTCACTTCGTGCTTTTTTGGTGCCAAGGACTGAAGGATTGGTGGCAGGAACGCTGCAGGTGCATGGGGCCCCCGGGGACTCTTCCCTAATCGCCAGCCAGACAAACAGGGGGACATGTTCCCCCGCACAGCGCCTCGACGGGATTGGAGCATTTGCGCTGCGTTCAATCACAGCTCATTCCGGAGCGATTTTACCGTTTTTCAACGCATCCCTGAAGTAATGGGAACAAAACCCTGGAGACTCTGTCAGCATGGACCCAGAAGACTCCCAGTCTTTTAAAACGCAGACACCAGCACAGCAATAAGAGAATTGCACAATTAAGTCTGCACACCTTCCCAATGCTATTGCCAACTTTTTTGATAGCGCGAGCCAGTGAACATTATGCTAAACAACTCTCGCATGTATGGAATTCTGAAACGTGGTGATATACGCCGCTTTAAGCCATTTTATACAGAGAGTGGACACGTTTTAGCATAATTCTGTTATTCACCTCGTAGCCGCAAGCTCACAGTGGCACTCGATCCAAGAGGAAAAACTTGGGTATTGCACTGGAGAGAATAATTCATCCAGAATATTTATTCATACTGAAATGGCTGTGACGATTACTTGTGTTTTATACTCTAATGATTAGTGTGTTTATATCGAGGAACCCCCACCTCTCTTCCTTTTAGCTCACACTGTTCCTCCTTCCTCTTTTTGACTTCTAAGCTGCATTACAGGGGTGTGAGTTTACCCCTGTAAATTGTAGTGAGTCTGGTGCAGTGATCTAAAGGCTGACGTTCAGAAATTCACATTAAACCATTGCCAAGAGCAGATTAAGTATCGCACATCTGTCCTAATGTTCCAACTGACACACAATGCCCCCAAGATCACGGCCCTTCCACTCAGGGTCATGCAGGCATGCACAGGGGATAGGCTTCAGCTTCTACCATATAGCCTCTTTTTGCACTTCTGAATGCTAAATTAGAATTAAATACCATTAAGACAATATTTTCCTTCAGGCTCACTTTTCAATCACACTGATGTGAGTCAATGTAATGGTTTAATATTTCTAAGTAATCCGTTTCTAGACTGGTTACCCCGAAATGTGTAAACCACAGAGAGCAATAAAAACATTGCTTTGTTTGTTTGTTTGAGAATCCTAACCAGCCCGACATATAGCAACACTGGCTAAACCAATGGTGTGATTCGGGGGGGGGGCGGAGCTATCTGTTTTCTAACAAATGGGAGATTCAGAAATGTGTTCAGGAAACCTGTTTTAAAAAAAAGGGTTTTTTTTTTTTTTCATCTTTGCTTTGGTGATGCTAGTGGTGCAAAAATTACACACTTTAGGTGTAATGAATGTAAAACACTGCAGACTATTCTTGTAATAACACTCACAGAAACTTATTAGACAGACAGACAGACAGACAGACAGACAGACAGACAGACAGACAGACAGACAGACAGACAGACAGACAGACAGATAGATAGATAGATAGATAGATAGATAGATAGATAGATAGATAGATAGATAGATAGATAGATAGATAGATAGATAGATAGATAGATAGATAGATAGATAGATAGATAGATAGATAGATAGATAGATAGATAGATAGATAGATAGATAGATAACATTTAAAAATATTTATACAAATACAAATATTATTTATTAAAAAAAGTTTAGCAGGGATTATTAAACATTAGAAAATATTCATTTAACTAACTGGAAGTCTTTTTTCAAGCAAACATATATAGCATATGATAGCATACATAACATCTTTAAATGACTCTAGCAAACCTTTTTCACTTGTCCCTGCATATAGTGTCTCTTTCAGGGGCAGTGATATTAGAATAGCTTTTTTGGGAGTCCTAATTCACAGATTTGAGTTTCATTCCAAAAGCAGGATTCTGATCTAGTGCATATTGTGACAGGCAAGGTCCCATTCTGTCTTTCCCTGTTAGGGGCTCCCTCTCCCTGGCACACCATTTTGGCACGAGCACCACCTCTGCCAGCTGGGCAGCAACTCTGTGAAGCCAACCTTTAGCTAAGGGACAGGTGGCCAGTCAGAGCCCCTGGACTGTCAAACTTACTGCAGATTCGAGATTAGCTATAGAAACGTTTTTTTTTTTTTTTTAAATGCAAATCCCATTTACTCTCGAAGTACCTATAGTCTATTTATGTATCATAAGCAGTTCAGCTGAGAACTCTGTGTGTGTGTGTGTGTGTGTGTGTGTGTGTGTGTGTGTGTGTGTGTGTGTGTGTGTGTGTGTGTGTGTGTGTGTGTGTGTGTGTGTGTGTGTGTGTGTGTGTGTGTGTGTGTGTGTGTGTGTGTGTGTGTGTGTGTTCTCTGTTCTGTATCACCTGTTCTGTGTCTCATCTCTGTCCAAGCTGGCACAGATTCAGGTGCGTGGCATGGGTCCATGTGCCAGTGTGTGCTCTCAGCCCTCTGACCTTTCTTCAGAACATCTACTACATCAGAGAGAGATGGAGTGCGGAGGTGAGGGGAGATGACAGAAAGAGAGGAAGAGACAAATGTACAGACTCTGAGAAGGTTGTCTCTTCCTAACTTGTAACTTTGAACATGCAGTTAAATGCTTTTCAGAGCATGCAGATGTAGCAGTGGGAAACTTCGAGAATGCAAGTCTTTATCACAGAGATGAACATTATACTAGAGTTTTCTACCCCTACATTTAATAAGACTTAGGGCCCTATCATACACCCGGCAAAATGCGGCGCAAGGCACGACACAAGTGTTTTTCAGCCCTACGCATTTATCATTTTTATGTCCTGCGCCACGTTGTTTAAATAGCAAATGTATTTATTCCCATTTGTGTGCCCATTTGCGTCCATTTGGGGTCTGAAAATGAGGTGTTTTCAGGCACATTGTTGGTGTGTTGCTATTTTGAGGCAACTGAAATAGACTGCACCATTGACTTCAGACCAGGTTTCAGTTGGTCAATGGCGCAGTCTAATATTTTTTGTTATTTAAAGAGTGCGTTAGTAATAGGCGGGTCCACAACACACGTACACTTTGCTTATTACACACACAGGGACACGCAGCAGCACACAAACATGCCAAATATTAAAAATAAAAGGATTACAATGTAAAAGTATTATTATAGTGTACATAAAGATATGGTGGAATCTGGCTTGACCCATAGATGGTCTGCTCACGCACTTTAACCTTGGGCACGAGCAGATCCGTTTCCCCTTTGGAGACGCATTCAATCTTTCCCCTTGCAAATTCCGGCATGTAAATAGTAAATCCGCCATGGCGTGAGCGCAACTGGCTTTTAAAGGGAATGGGAGATGAGACTCTGATTGGTTTATTGCACGTTACGCCCAAAACACACCCATTACTCATTAGGAGAATAGGGACAACCCTTTTAGACCATGCACTGGGCGCGCAGATCATTTTTCCCGTCTTTAAACTAGCATAAGTGGATTCGGACACGCCCTAAGTGCACTTGCGCCGTGCGCTTTAGAGCATGCACTTAAATCGTTAAAATTGGCCCCTTAAGGTCATTGCACACTGAGTCAGAAATTTTTGTATGCATTTTTTCGTATTCGTCATCCTAAAAATTTGTCAAGCACAGAAATATTGCACACTGAGTCCAATGCGTATTAATTAATCCATTGCGAAAAAATTTTGCAAAACAATATAAATCCTGAGATTGCGTAGAGAGGAGGGAGAGTTCCACCTCCTTATCAAGGGGCTGCGGGATTATCCAGAGCGATTCAAAGTTTACTTCAGGATGTCAGTGGCTCAGTTTGATGAATTGCTAGCGATACTGGAGCCAATTATTAAAAAGACGACCACTAATTTCCATGAACCAGTTGATCCTGAACAGAGACTGGCAGTATGTCTAAGCTGTGAAGACACACACACACACACACACCAAACTGTGGCATTGGAAAGGTGCGCACCAGTGCCCGGTTGCATAAAGCACCTTAAGTTTTTCCCTTAAGTATGATACTTAAGGGGCGATTTCCCCTTACCTAAGAGAATAACTTAAGGGTGTTGCATATAATCTCTTAAACAGTTCTCTTAGGTAAGGGAAACAACAGTGTTTCACGACAGCGATCCTGGATTCACGTTCTAAAAGTCTGTTGTTGCCAATGGATAAAGAAAACAGAAAAAGAAAGCCTAATTGGACAGAGGATGATAAAAGAAAAACAATTTTGAAAAGCAAACTAAATCCTAATGTAACTGCTGCAAAAAAAAAAAAACACAGAAACAGTGGGAAGAAATAACGGAAAAAATCAATGCAAGGAATCTTGATGTGAAGAGGACGGTTCAGGAAGTCCTTAAAAAATACGAAAACATCTCTGTGGTCGCAAAAAAAGAGCTGAGCATTTATAAGAAAGAAGCCAAAAAAAAATGGTCCAAAGGGTTCTCCCTATCCCTAAAAATTCTTCTTTGCACATAATGATCTTCAGCTGGTTCCATAAATTCAGCCATGTCGTCTTATTTTTGTCCGCGTTACTCTTAAGGTTACGATTTCCAAACCTTAAGTTATACTTAGAGAAATGACTGTTAAGGGGTTTTATGCAACACTTAACGCTTTTTAAGGGATTACTTAAGTGAAAAAACAGCATTTAGGGGAAATTCTAAGTGTTTATGACGTTTCACTTAAAGAAACCCTTAAGTAGCACTTAAGGGTTTTTTTCTGCAACACCCTTAGGTTTAAGGGAAACATAAGGGCGAACTTAAGGGAAAATTACACTTAATGTGCTTTATGCAGCCGGGCACAGGCATTCTGGATTTTTGCGTTCGCTTGTACGGTGGCTCTGAATTGTCAAAACACAATGCGGAAAAATGCAGAAAATCGAACCCGATCCGAATTTTTATATGACGGACGAAAGTTTCGGAGGCAGTGTGTAAACGTGATTGACACAACGTGAGGTCGTATTGATTTTTTAACGTGCAAAGATTTCGGACCCGGTGTGCAAGGACCTTTTCCTGAAGAAACTTGTCCTGACATGAGAAAGATCAAGTTAATACCTAGCATGCCCCCCACCCCCACCTACCTCCCTGTTCTCTATTTCTGTCTCGCTCCCTTGAACGTTCAGTGATTTCACACTTCGGCAACACTACCATGGCCACAATTACTGGAGCGCCAGCCCCTGCACAACCTAGTGATACTGGCTCTCTGACACGTGAAGAGCGCTTGCCCATGAGGCCCGTTTTTTTGGCTTCTGCAATTCCGGCATGGCACGTGGCACGCTCATTACCCAGTGTCCTCTGAGAACTGGCTTTGTGGCTAAACTTTATGGCTAATTCAGGCTCAGGAGCAAAGATCTGATTTGCACAAGAAACATGGACAATGACTTAAAATACATTTTTACTGTAATTTTGGATTAAAGTGCATGGGGGTCAATTATAGATTAACTTTATTAAGTCATTAACTTCAGTGTTATCCACACTGAAAATTGATGGACTTATCCATCCAAATTATGTAAATAAGAATGAGTCAGCATAAAATTAGGGTAAAATTATAAGGGGTTTAAAACATTAATTAAGGCTTGTATCCCTCCAATTAAGATTAGGATTATTTATAATACAATCTATAATTAATATTATGTCTTAATGTTTTTGAAATGTGTCTTTTGTTTGATCAAAAATATAGTAAACAGTAATACAGTATGTAACATTACCATTTTTAAAAGCGGTTTTCTATTTTAATATACTTTAAAATGTTAAAATGTTTATTCCTGTGATAGGAAAGCTTAAACTCAATTATTATCAATTATTGGTGCTCAGTTATTAATAATGATTCTTATTATTATCAATGTTGAAAACATTATTTGTGGAAACTGTTATATATGTTAACAACATTTGATGAATTTAATGCATCCTTGCTGAATAAAAGTATGAATCTCTTTTTTAATTTTATTTTGCTTTCAACAGTATAATTAACAAATAAATAAATATGTTTCCTCAGCACCAAATCAGCATAATACAATGATTTTTGAAGGATCATGTGATACTGAAGACTGAAGTAATGGCTGCTGAGAATTCAGATTTGTCATCACAACTTTTTAAAATGTGTTAAATAGAAAACAGGTTTCTTATATCATAAAAAAAAACCATCATTAAGACATAGTTGTGTCACATTCACCGTCGATCTCTGCACTACATTCCCCAGAATCCTTTGGCACACCTGCAATCACTCTCCTCTGAATTATCACCCGCACCTGTTCCCAATCAGCTACCTCGTCACCCAGCTCAATAAAACACTCACGCACACTTCAGTCTTTGTCAAGCCTCCAGCAGGAATAGACCATTACCCTCTGTCACCCGAAGTTTCCAAGCCAACCTGAAGAACCGTCACGTAACTATACTCACCTCTGAAATTACTCACCTCTGTCTCCTTGTCGCTATTCCCAGAAATCCTGCCTGGTCCCCTGTTCCCCGAGTCCTGGAGATTCATCCAAGTGTTCCACGTTTCCGTCGAGATCTACTTGCCCACTCCTGAATCGGAAATAGAAAAGAATACGTATCAACGAACAGTGTCTGCCCACGCCAAACTAACTGAAGAAGGATCTGCTCACCTGGGGTCCTCTGCACGAAGTGATCGTCGCCGCACCTGCACCTGAACTCTGTCTATGCACCTTACCACTGTAAATAAACTCACGTTTGCTTTCACTTACCTCCGCCTCTGTGCCTGTATCCTGACAGAAGGCTTGACCATAACCGACATAAGATGAATTACGAACTCTGTGTTCCACAAGATGGCCGGTCTCTAGAAGACTACGCAGGGATTTATCTCCATCTTTTCCAGGACCTGAATTGGAATGAGGAAACTTTCACATGTGAGTTCTGGAGTGGGCTGGACGATATTCTCGCCCAGAAACTGCTGTTGGGAGATCTCCACCTCCCTTTGGTCGAATTCATGGACCGCACGCTGTGGGTGTGTGGGTCCTCATTCACCGTGGGAGATATCCAGCACGATCTCCACATTCAGCCCAAAATCCACGTCAGCCCCGCCGAGCCTGCATTCCACGTTAGTCATCCCAAGCCTGCACGCCACATCACTGCAGCCAAACCCAGGCATCCAGTCAGTCCAACCAGGCCTGGGAAAGAAACGGTCCATCACCACTCCGGACCCGTAGCTGAGATCACCTGGCATAGGTCACGGAAACTGGTGTCAAATAGCGCTGATCTGGCTTTGAAAATGTTTGATCCAGCCATTACGTCTGTCCGTGGGGCCCTCAAGTGTGCTGCTTTTGCTAAACCCGCGCATTGTGCCTTCCCAGTCAAGCCAGTCGCCTGCCCAGCTGATCCAGAGCCAGTCGCATGCACAGCCAGCCCCGAGACTCCTTTGCCACTGGTCCCGTCCAGTCCTGAGCTTCCTTTGCCGCTGGTCCCGTCCAGCCCTGAGTTTCCTTCGCCGCTGGTCCAGCCCAGCCCAGATCTCCATGTCACGCCTGCAGAGCCAGAGCCAGTCTGCGAGCAAGAGCCAGAGCCAGTCTTCGAGCAAGAGCCTGAGCCCGTCACCTGCCCGCCAGAGACTGAGCACACCGTACGTGAGTTCATCCAAGAGGACACTGCGCTGATTGTAATGTCTGCAGCGATCCTGTATGTGTGGGCTACACAAACATCAGTTCTGACCAATGAGTCCAGCCCCAAGCTCCCTGATGTGCTGGTTCCGTCCAGTTCCGAGTCCCATGATGTGCTGGTTCCGTCCAGTTCCGAGTCCCATGATGTTCTGGTTCCGTCCAGTTCCGAGTCCCATGATGTGCTGGTTCCGTCCAGTTCCGAGTCCCATGATGCGCTGGTTCCGTCCAGTTCCGAGTCCCATGATGCGCCAGAGCCGGCTGATCCTGCGCCGGTCCTGCCCAGCCCAAGACCCTCTTTGCTGCCGGATCCCCCCCTTTTCTGTCAATTTCCCCAGTAAAATTTTGGGGGGGCGCACACCCGAAGGGTCCTCACCACCATGGCCACCCGAAGGGTCCTCACCGCCCTGGACGCCCGAGGGTCCCACAGCTCCGCCCTGGACGCCCGAGGGTCCCACAGCTCCGCCCTGGATGCCCGAGGGTCCCACAGCTCTGCCCTGGACGCCCGAGGGTCCTACAGCTCCGCCCTGGAAGCCAGAGGGTCCCACAGCTCCGCCGTGGCCACGCTCACAGCCTGCTCCGCCGTGGCCACACTCACAGCCTGCTCCATAACGGCCACGCCCACAGCCTGCTCCGCCGTGGCCACACCCGCAGCCGTTTCCACCTTGGTCCCACGAGCTGCCAGCTCCGCCCTGGAGGCTTCCTGTCCTGTGCAACCACGCCCTCGTCAGCCTCCAGGGCGCCCACCCTCCCACCCCTTTGGATGTTATACGGCGCGAGGACGCGCCTTCGGAGAGGGGGGGGGGGTAATGTCACGTTCACCGTCGATCTCTGCACTACATTCCCCAGAATCCTTTGGCACACCTGCAATCACTCTCCTCTGAATTATCACCCGCACCTGTTCCCAATCAGCTACCTCGTCACCCAGCTCAATAAAACACTCACGCACACTTCAGTCTTTGTCAAGCCTCCAACAGGAATAGACCATTACCCTCTGTCACCCGAAGTTTCCAAGCCAACCTGAAGAACCGTCACGTAACTATACTCACCTCTGAAATTACTCACCTCTGTCTCCTTGTCCTGCTATTCCCAGAAATCCTGCCTGGTCCGCTGTTCCCCGAGTCCTGGAGATTCATCCAAGTGTTCCACGTTTCCGTCGAGATCTCCTTTCCCACTCCTGAATCTGAAATAGAAAAGAATACGTATCAACGAACAGTGTCTGCCCACGCCAAACTAACTGAAGAAGGATCTGCTCACCTGGAGTCCTCTGCACGAAGTGATCGTCGCCGCACCTGCACCTGAACTCTGTCTATGCACCTTACCACTGTAAATAAACTCACGTTTGCTTTCACTTACCTCCGCCTCTGTGCCTGTATGCTGACAAGTTGATAGTTATTTCAGGTTTGTAAAGGCGCCAAAATATAAATTTGAGTTGGGCAAGACACATTTCATCAGAAAATTTTTAATTGTCCAAAATGGACAAATAGTAAAGATTTCCTTTCTTAGATACTGATTTTCTGCAATAAACAATTTAGCAGTTATTCAGTACACACAAGAGTATGACAAGTCATCCATCATCTACTCATGTCATTCCAAACCTGTATGATTTTCTTTCTTCTGTGGAACTCAAAAGGAGATGTCTAGGAAAAGTTTGCTTGTTTATACAATAAAGGTGAATTTCTGTGGAGGCTGTTAAGCTCCACAAAATTAATATATATTTAAAAAAGGCACCAAAAAAGTGATCTATATAGATCATAATATATAAAACTTCTGAATAGGTCGTGTGAACCAATGATTGAATCCAGCTCCAATGAGTACCATAAAGGACCACAGTGGGCTGATGTAGGGGACGATGAAGGCACAGACCTCAGCTAACTGTTCCTCTTCATTAAATAGAATAGAGCAACAGAAAGGAAATTAATTTTGCTATGGCTCTGTTGGTGTTCAACGGAAGAGAATTACAAGTTTATAATGAAATGAGGTTGAGTAAATGGCCATTTTCATTTTTGGCTTAACTATTTCTAAGACCAATAGAACCATAGCAATATTTAAGACAATAATTATATATGCCAGCACTCTACAGCAAGTTATAGTAGATGATTCTTGGAGAATAAACGATTATAACGGAAATGTTATCTGCTCATGGAGGCTTTTCTGTTCTGTTTTGTTTTGTTGTTTTTTTCAAAGCAAAGGCTTCAAAGGTGACCTGCTGCTGAACAAAGAAATGGATAAAAATGGAAGCAGGGGAAGGGGAGTGAGCGGCGCTGTATTTATGTGGCCATGGGCCAGCTTTGCCTCGCCTCCTTTGAGTTCTGTCCTGACCCATGATCACCTTGAGTGGGACGGGGTCATACAAGGGGGCTTGGTGAAGTGCTGCTTAGCGCTTCTCTGTTTTTCCCTCTCCCTTTCTACCTATTTTTTTCCCAGCCCTTTTATTCTCTTTTCTAAAGTGCCTTTTTCTCCTTGAAGGATCTCTCATGGCTACACTGGTTATGGACAGTTGTGTTGGTGTGAGAACACACACAACTTTTCTCCTCAGACACACTATCACACATTTATTTACACCTTAATCCTGCTTATATATATATATATATATATATATATATATATATATATATATATATATATATATGTCATAATAAGATCATTAAGTATCACAAAAAATCTGCTAAAATTTACTTAAAAATATATACAAGGGGATTCACCAATGACTAATCCAATACACATTAATTTCTTTTTAATTGATGTATGCATGCGATTTCTGAGACACTAGTGGCACCTAGAGTAATTAGAAAAAACAAAGCATATTTTTAAACAATCTTGCAAACAGACCTAACATTCATCAAACCTTTTTGTGCGTCGCGCCTCCCCTAACTCAAACATTACAAACACAGCTCTTACGGGTGCTTGTGAAGGCATGTCTCGGAAGGTAAAAGTAGGTTACTTCCAATAAAAAGTCCAGCATATTAGGAATACTTTTAGCTGCGTTGCTATGTATCATGAGTAAGCAACTGAGGTGGTGAATACTGTGTGGAGCAAACATGAGCACCTCGCTTATAATAAACCCATTTAATGCTGCAATCGCTGCATTTTTTGACATGATGCTGCACAACCGTTTGTGGTTGTCTACACTGGACATCTTAAAGTAAACATTATGGTACATTTGTCTTTCTGAACTAGTGCATGATTATGTTGTATGGTAGTGAAGCTCGGGATGTGCAATATATCGTCTACGATAATATTGTAATTGTTGTTTTAATGATGTCCAATCTGACATTATCGAGTAGCTATTGTCACGGCCGGCTCGCAAGCAAAGAAGGAGACAACACGTTGGATAATGCTCAAAAAGAATAACATTTATTTAAGTAAGAATAATTAAATGAGACGAGACGCAAAACAAGGCAAAGCAACAATCGGATCCAAGACACAAACGGCATGAGAATGGTGAGAGCGCGCCCCGTCACAGCTGAAGGGAACTGCTTTATTTGCCGGCATCAGTTCCAACACAGGTGTAACTCCTTAGTCAATAATGACGTCACTCACTCTAACTCCATCCTGCAAACCAAACAAAAAGAAAAACACACAACCCACAAACATGACCCATACTAGGTTCATAACACCCTCCCCCATAGAAAAGGGTTTACACTTAATGAAACCCAACCTAAACCCTTCACCCGATAACCCCACATTACTGTATAACACCAACTTCATCTTCCCCCAATGTCCTCAGCAACTACGGGCCCTGTAGAAGCAATCTTAGGAGAGTAAAGGAAAACAAGACAAAACATTGTTCATAAACAGTTAAGAAGAGTAAGGAACTCTAGACAATGCGTCTGCCACCACATTGTCAGTACCTTTGATGTGTCGAATTTCAAGGGCGTATGACTGTAGGAAGAGGCACCAACGAGTCAAACGTCGATTTGGGCACCGCAAAGAGTGTAAATAAGTAAGTGGGTTGTGGTCAGTGTACACGACCAAAAAATCTGACACTGATCCCACATACACCTCAAAATGATGCAGGGCCCAAATCAGCGCTAAAGCCTCTTTTTCAATCACCGAATAATTTAACTGATAAGAAGAAAACTTCTTTGAAAAATAACTCACAGAACGGTGAATTCCCTCATCATTAGCTTGTAACAATACAGCTCCCGCACCCACGTTGCTAGCATCCAGACACAACCTAAAAGGGCGGTCAAATTTGGGAGCTGCTAACACAGGAGCGGAAGTAAGCAGTGATTTAGCTGCCTCAAAAGCTTCCTGACAGACAGAAGTCCAGATAAAATCGGCTTTTGCCTTCAGCAAATCAGTGAGTGGGGCTACCACGGTGGAAAAATTCCTACAAAATCCCCGGTAGTAACCCACTAACCCCAAAAAACGCATCATCTCCTTTTTGGTGGAAGGAGAAGGAAATAGATCAATGGCCTCAACCTTGGCCCGAACTGGACGCACACAACCCTGTCCAACGACCTTGCCCAAGTAAGTCACGGTGGCCTTGGCAAACTCACATTTGGCCAAATTGACCGTCAGACCAGCCTCCACAAAACGGGAGAACAGATCTGCAATATGACTCAAGTGCTGCTCCCATGAATCACTAAAAAGCACCACATCGTCTAAATAAACCGCGACTCCCACCAATCCAGAAACAACCCTATTCATAAGTCGCTGAAACGTTGCAGGCGCATTTCTGAGACCAAAACTCATAACATTATATGAAAATAACCCCTCAGATGTAATAAAGGAAGAGATCTCCTGAGCCCTTGGGGTCAACGGAACCTGCCAGTAGCCCTTGAGCAGATCGAACTTACTTACAAATTTCGCGGCCCCAACCCGATCAACACAATCCTCAATACGAGGAAGTGGAAAGGAGTCTGGTTTTGTCACTTTATTTACTTTCCTATAGTCGGTACAAAACCGATAAGTTCCATCAGATTTATTGACAAGCAAGCAGGGGGACGCCCAGCTGGAAAATGATGGCCGTGCAATGTCATGATCTAACAAATATTGAACTTCAGCTACCAGATGTAAGAGTTTATTTGGGGACACACGATAAAAATGTTGGCGAATGGGCTCCGCATCCCCAACATCAATATCGTGCTCCGCCCAATGTGTACACGAAGGTACATCACCAAATAAAGAGACATGATGATTAATAAGAGCAGTCAAGTCGATATTGACTTGACAATATCAACATTTTATGGAAATTTTTCAGAGTCTCTGAATTTTTAAGACGTCCCAACAGCACCGTATCCTCAGGGAAAGAAACCCCTTCATCAATTTCCTCTTCCAAAGGAGCAGGGGAAATGATCTCAACTACCAGTGCAGACTTCACATCTGTTCTGGTCTCTAAAGCTTTAGGAGAACGACAATAATAGGGCTTCAACAAATTAATATGACACAACTGTGTTGACTTCCTTCTCTCTGGGGTGGCAACAAGATAATTTAAATCAGTAACTTGTTTCACCACTACATACGGACCAGTAAACCGAGCTTGAAATGGTGAGCCCTCCACAGGTAACAGAGCCAACACTTGAACACCAGGCATAAATTGTCGTTTCTCAGTTCGCCGATCGTAAAGTGACTTCATACGTCCCTGCGAAGAATGCAGTTGTTCTCTGGCCATCTTACCTGCTTCATACAATCTGCGCTTAAAGTCATTCACATAACTTAACAAATTCTGAGGCGGTGTACCTTCAGTCCAATTATCGCGGAGCATAGCCAGCGGTCCCCGAACGGTGTGCCCAAACACCAAATCATTGGGACTAAAACGGGTACTTTCCTGGCTCACCTCACGCGCTGACAACATCAACCACGGGAATCCCTGCTCCCAATCACCCCCCAGCTCTGTACAATAATCACGCAGTAGGGACTTCAGCGTCTGATGGAAACGCTCTAAAGCCCCTTGGCTTTGGGCATGATAAGCACTAGCTTTATTGTGCTTAATGTGCAACAGTTTCAAAACCTGCGAAAACAAATAAGACGTAAAATTAGAACCTTGATCACTTTGCACAATCTTTGGAATGCCAAAAATAGATATGAATTGAGTCAAGGCCTTCACCACCGACTTTGCAGTGATCGTACGGAGGGGATAGGCTGCAGGGTACCGAGTCGATGCACACATCACAGTGAGCAAATAAATACTACCTGATTTTGATCTAGGCAGTGGGCCTACACAATCGATAATCAAGTGCTCAAAAGGTGGACTAACAGCTGGAATTGGAAACAATGGAGCAGGTTTGATCTTCTGATTCGGCTTGCCTGTTAGTTGACAGGTATGACATGTCTGGATATACTTTGACACATCCTTCTTCAATTTAGGCCAAAAAAAATAACGAAGGATTCTGTCATAAGTCTTTCTTACCCCTAAATGTCCAGCAAGTTTATCATGAGAAATCTCCAACACCAATGAACGATATTTCCCTGGAACTACCACCTGCAAGATAGGATCCCCAGCAAAGTCACTTCCATGAGGAATCCATTTCCTCACCAACATTCCATCCTGCAAGAGATAACCCTGAGCAACATGCCTAATTTCATCAGGAGACATCACACTCTCAAACAATTTATGGAGAGAAGAATCAAGTTTCTGTTCCTGGATCAAATCAGAAGAGGAAACAGAAAAGTCATCAGGCAAGGAAAATGCTGGTCTACCCAAAGAATCAGATGTTAACCTTGGCTGTGCAGAGGTCATGGATTGAGTTACAGCACAAGCAGTAAATACCTGCGGAAAGTTCTTGTTGCTCTCATCAGGACCTGGAAGGGGAAAAGATGAAACAACAGGAGGTGAAAAGGTAACAGGCCAAACCCTGCCCCCTGCCAAATTATTTCCCAGGATTATATCCACCCCCTCCACTGGTAATGATGGACGCACTCCAACCACCACTTCTCCATTCACAAGTTCAGATGACAACATAATTTTATGTAATGGGACAGATAGGACATTTAACCCAATTCCTCTAATAAGAACACTAGTCTCAGTATCACTCACAGAGGAAAAAGGCAGCACGTCCTGCAAAATAAAGGACTCCGAAGCTCCCGTGTCCCTCAGTATCGTTACTGGAACATTTGCCTCTTTACCAACAAGCGACACGTGCCCGTAAGTAATAAAAGGTGCATAATCTCCATCTTTTAACTGGTCAACTGCTGTAGGAGATCCTTCAGAAAACAAGCCAACAGAATTCAACAATGGTGCCACAAGACCTGCTGGTTTAACGCGAAGAACCTTTCCTCCTTTACTCTTAGCTTTAAGCACAGGACACTCATTTTTGCAATGGCCTTTACCACGACAATAGTTACAGATCAGAGATGAATCCTTGGGCATGCGATCTACTTTACCTTCAAAAATATCATCCCTTTTCCAAAACTCAAAACTACTCTTGTGCCTTAAAACATAGTCATCAGCCAACTCAGCAGCTTTAGCAGTTATTTCAGCTTTCTGCTGCTCATTTATGTATGTTGCTATTCGAGCAGGAACAGAGTTCTTAAACTGTTCAAGCACAATTAAGTTAGTCAACTCTTCAAACGTGGTTACCTCAGATGCCATACACCAACGATTAAACGCAGAAGTGAGCTCCCTAGCAAACTCCACATGAGCCTCCTTTACACCCTTAAAATAATGTTCTAAATTTTTGTCGGTACGTTTCTGGTACTAACTCTTAAGCTTTTAAAACTGCCGCTTTAACGGTATCATAATCGTTGCAGTCCAAGTGTGACAGGGCAGAATAAGCTTCTTGAGCCCGGCCAGTGAGCACAGATTGTAAAAGCAGTGTACGTTCCTTACTAGGCCAACCTCTTGCCGCTGCTATTCGCTCAAACAATATAAAAAAGGTATCTGGATCTCGCTCGTTAAACTTAGGCATTAACCTCAAATTACCAGCAGTGTCAAACACTTGAGCACCCTGCAAATCAGTTGAACCATTTAGTCCACCTTCTCTCATTATTTCCAAGTGATATTTCTGTAGCTCAACATTAGTCTGTTCATTTCTAGTTTTCTCACGCTCTACTTCCAATTTCAAACGTTCCTGTTCAAGCTGTAACAACAATAATCGTTCCTGTTGTTCAAAAGTTAAAGAGCCAACATGAGGTTTAACTTGAGAGGTGGTAGCTGTATCGGACATTATAGCCAAACAATACAGCCTTTTTTATTAGTCTTGATTTAAGTACCTCTCTAATTGTACTATCCTTTAACCTCTTATCTCCAAGTTCAATTTCGTAATAATCCGCAATCTCAAATAACTGATCTTTTGTACACGAATTAAGCAAACCTTCAGAAGGAGAACTAATAAACTCTTCGACTAGATTAGACATCTTTCCACCTTAAATGCACGTTACAAATAGAAAAAGTGTTTTTACAAACCACAGCAGGAGGAATAAAATAGTTCCCTCTAAAAAAAAATTTAACTCAACCCTATAATCTTCATGTGGTTACTGATGAGGGGTATTTTAAGCACCAACTCCCACTAGTACGAAGAAAAGCAACCAGCACGCTGGCGACTCACTCATACCATGGATATGCACCCGAGACAACTGCTCTACTCACGGTCACCACACAAAAATAAAAAAATTACATGACATCCACTCATTCCAAAAGGGAACAAGCAGCTAATCCTAACCAGAGAACACAAATATTATTAAATATTCCTCCCACAGGATCTGCAAAAATCACTTACCTCCTACAAAACAGCATGGGACAGCCAAATTACAGATACAGCATTCCACACATTCCGTTGTCAAAAACAAAACAAACCCAGAGTGTATTTCCTTCAAAGTACGATGTATAAAAACATCCCAAACAATAGCGCTAAACAAACAATCTTACTATTTTACATTCGGTCATTCAACGCGTCAATTTACTTACAATACAGCCGAACGCAAAAAAAAAAAAGAAAAAAAAAAAAGGTTTAGGTTGGGTTTCATTAAGTGTAAACCCTTTTCTATGGGGGAGGGTGTTATGAACCCAGTATGGGTCATGTTTGTGGGTTGTGTGTTTTTCTTTTTGTTTGGTTTGCAGGATGGAGTTAGAGTGAGTGACGTCATTATTGACTAAGGAGTTACACCTGTGTTGGAACTGATGCAGGCAAATAAAGCAGTTCCCTTCAGCTGTGACGGGGCGCGCTCTCCCCATTCTCGTGCCGTTTGTGTCTTGGATCCAATTGTTGCTTTGCCTTGTTTTGCGTCTCGTCTCATTTAATTATTCTTACTTAAATAAATGTTATTCTTTTTGAGCATTATCCAACGTGTTGTCTCCTTCTTTGTTGCGGCTTGCGAGCCGGCCGTGACACTATGTACCTTAATTTGAAAAACCAAACAAAAATACACATAGGGAGTGCATAAATTTTCCTTTTTTGCTTGATTTTGGTGACAGAAATTGTTCCAAACAAAACCAAAGCAGAACTGTTTTGTGTCTCTGAGCAACACACAGCAGTGCTTCTTTATTGAATGAATCAGTCTATTTGAACGAATCGGTTGAATTAATGACTCAAAGATTCACTCATTAACAGTGACTTGCCGCCACCTACTGGCGGTTTTAGCTTCATATTTAAAGTATCCTTTCAATTTTATTTTTAAAACATCAAAACATAAATCATTTGTAACTGCAGGATAAATGCATTTATTTCCAATGCATTTCAGATGCAGCTTCTGTATTTCCTTTTTGCATTGCAAAGATGGATTTTGTTGATACTGATTTTATTTGATTGGTAACAGATCTATAGTGTATTATGATTCTAATTGAATTTGATTACACAGAATAATTTGACATTCAATTTTCTATAGGCTACATTAAATTAGGTAAGAATAAAATGCCCTTTAATGCATATTAAAGGTAAAAAATCAATTTAAATAAATTTAATTTCTGTGAACTTCCCACCGCATAAAATATGAATAATAACAAAAACTTTAGGAGTCAGCTGTCCATAGCAGTCCAAAAATCTGCAAGGTACCAGCACAATAACACACTCAGCAAAATATCGTCTGATAATCATTATCAACAAAATCCCTGAAAATATTTATATATAATTTTTTGTCAATATCGCACACCCCTAATTGAAGCGTCCATTGTAGTTTGTAGCATTGCAATGCTTTGACGTGTTCATGATCCATTTAATCTTTCAAAGTCTAAAAGCTGAATGTCATGCAATGCGTCAATCATGGTCCCACACCTGCTAAACACCCTCTGGCTCCACCTGCTACAGTTCCCATGCCCAAAACTCACCCTATAGGTTAAGCAGGAAAGAGATCAATGTGGACCACTCTCAATGTTTTGATACTTCCTGGGAAACTCAATGTTTACATTTTGGGGGAGATAAATCCATGTATAGCAATAGTAGCCAATGGACATTAAACTGGGTTAAGAGAATGTATTTTAACATTTTTAAAAAATCTTAAAAAATTGTATGCATAAAAAACGTTAAACTCTTTTTATGTACGTTTCACATTTTTATAGATAGGCCTACATGTTGGATATCAGATGTTAAATACATCCAAAGTTTGTTGGAGTTACAGAAACTTGATGGCGTGTCTGATTAAAACACTGAACAAATACCAGTCTTTTGCTCTCTTTTATTTTAAGTTTGGGATGATTAAGTCTTGGGAAATTCACATGACATGAAGTTTATGGATTCACATGGAGCAGATTCACACGATGTAAATGGACAGGTGTTAACGGATGGACAGGATGTACAAGATGGTCTTAAGTCAACTACAAACGATACAATAAAGCAGATCAAACTCATATAATTAATCAATAAACATATCAACAACATATACCCAATCCAAATAATGATTAAATATCCAATCCAAACAATTCAAATAAACAAATTCAAACAATACAATTGGCAAAACCAACTTACTTCACACATGAAAGGACTCAAAGGACATGGTTGGATGTCCATTCAAACACCCACACCTCACCAATCCAAAAGAAACAAAGGAAGGAAGTGAGGTATGGGTAGTGTACTAGATGTAGTGCACTAGATGTAGTAGTGCAGTTTGCTTTGAATTGTGGGATATGTAGTACAAATATATATATATATATATATATATATATATATATATATATATATATATATATATATATATATATATATATATATATATATATATATATATATATATATATATATAAAATATATTGTAGCCACACTATATGGCATGTAGTGTTGTGAATTTGGCCCTTTTCTTTCATTTTATTTTTTTTCCCATATATATATATATATATATATATATATATATATATATATATATATATATATATATATTGTATATATATATTTGTACTACATATCCCACAGTTCAAAGCAAACTGCACTAGATGTAGTGCACTAGATTTAGTAGTGCAGTTTGCTTTGAATTGTGGGATGTGTAGTACAAATATATATATATATATATATATATATATATATATATATATGGGAAAAAAAATTAATATTAAAGAAAAGGGCCAAATTCACAACACTACATGCCATATAGTGTGGCTACAATATATTATTTAAATGTAACAGTGAATAAGCAAATATGCCTAAAATATGCTCGTATAGAATTTATAATCAGACTGCTTTACAGGAAATGTTTAGATTCTGAAAGTTTAGATTGCAGCTACTTTTTATCTCTTTTTATCTGAAAATGCTAATGGCAACTCTCTGAGACATCCCCAAAAACAAGTCCAAAGTGGATGACCCGTTAACTCAAATAGCTGTTAATCACAGGCACTCAAACGAGAACACAAACAATCCACAAACCCAACATTACTCGACAGGCGGTAACACCTCTTTGCTCGTGCCTCATTCGTCTTTTCAGCGGTAGAATCGCACGTCAACCTTACACAACTGCTCCATTATACAACTATCTTGTTAGACTAAGCTTTGTTCTTGGTATATTGATTTAGAATGTGTAACCGGTTGAAATAATGATTCCCAAAATTCCCATCACTCAATTCCCAAGATATAAAGTTAAATATGCCCTTTCATGTAGGATGGAAGGATCTTAAACAACAAAGATGCCGCTCAGTGAGAAACTTATTAATGCATGAAGCACACTTTCAGCGGGTGCAGACTCACAGTGCACATTTCAATATTAACAGCTGAAGAAATTAAGCCGTATTGAGGGACAGAGATGCCGTAGACAGATTAAAAATAATTGTAGGTTTTGCACAAAGACTGGAAGATGACCTTGACCTCTTTTCGCGATCTAACGATTATGCGTTTTTGATTAAAACAAGCACTGTCAGCTTGTTCATTGCATATATTGTTATTAAGATGTACTCGCTTTCAAAGAAATGTCAAATGAAATGTCTAATAAACATTGATTGATTGATTGATTTTTCCTCCTCAGTATCAACTTCCAGATAAAAGACATTTGGACATTTAAATTTATTCTTAGGATCAGCTAAAACTTTTAATATGGTTGACATTTTCTGTCTGGTGGTCCTTTACCTTTTACCAAGTAAATTACTTTGGAAAGATCCCTCAAACGTCTTGTGTTTATGGCATGTGTAGGTACACACATAGACACACACACAAAACATATATTTATATATAAAACATTACACCCCCCGGCAACAATGTTCCTTACCCATCATGCATTATCTCAGTACCATCATCGGCACCCTGAGTTCAAATTCATTTTCAGCTGATAGGGCCGATAAACTCATATTGGCTTTCTCTGTGGCATTTTCTTTTTCAGCACAGCGGGAGCAGCAGGAAAAACGAAGTGAATGGCAGAGTCCCCATATTCAGCTCAGGGAGACATTTCGAATTTAGAGAATAACCTGCGGCCTGGAGCTGATATGAGCATAGCCCTGGCAAAAATAGAATGAACTTGAGACCTTAACCAACATCTCTTAATGGACATTAGATAGAGGGTCTGCTCTCTGGATAGTGCACCTGTGTGTGTGTGTGTGTGTGTGTGTGTGTGTGTGTGTGTGTGTGTGTGTGTGTGTGTGTGTGTGTGTGTGTGTGTGTGTGTGTGTGTGTACTTGTCTACCTATCTAAGTGGGGACCTTGGTGTCGTTACACCACAGGAACTGCAATGGCCCATTAACACACGTCGTTCACACTTCTCTATTGTTTGAATGGCTTGCTGTCTCAGAGAGGCTCTGAAACTGTAGAGCTGCTGTTTAACTGCTGCTTAGTTAAAGAACTTACGGTAACTTTATAATAACCGCACACTATGTATCATTAATTAAGCATTAGTAAACAGTTAATTCATAATTTATAAAGCA